>OU343160.1:125095955-125625473 GCA_910595825.1 Philhelius pedissequus | reverse complement strand
CAATTCCTCCTAACCCAGAATCTTTTCTATGCATAAACTCCATATTAAAACCTTCAATATGATATGTGCAATTTTCCTCTTCATTGCTGTTTATTTTAGTTAAGACGATTACATTTAAATAACGTTGAAAGCTTTGAATTTCAGCAATAAAACAATTCCAATTTTTTCGAAGGGAGCAAATATTCATACATAGACAACAAAAATTTATTTTTTTTAAATTAATAGCATTCATACCAAACAAACCAGGCAACACCCTAAAATCAATTTCGATTTCGATTTCATTATCATCTTCCTCCTCCATCATATCAGCTGTTATCATTCGATCTTCAAGTTCTCTCATAAAATTGTTGGTTAGTTATGTATTTTGTCAATATCACTCACAGTGCATATAAGTGTTACTTGTTCATTTTCAATTTTGCGAGCTAATATCTTACCAGATGATTCCCACACAAACTTCCAATTGCACTCTCTAGCTTTGTTTTTGGCAAGCCAAAGCAAGTGTTTGTTAGTGGGTGTAAGATGGTTATTTACAATAACATCTGCGTCGCTTCCACTTCTCTGTTTCTCTCGCTGAGTCGTTTTTGCATGTCTAATAAAATGTTGCTTACATGCGTAGCTTGTAAACGAAACAATGATAGCTGATCTCTGTGGATTTTTTGTTTTTGTTCTGTAAACATCTGTAACTTCGTGGGGTTGGATAGGACAGTTAATGGTCTCTCCCAATTGTTGAACTATATTAATTAGGTTTTCATTTGTTGTTGGTATAATGTTTTTTATTTCTATGTTTGATTTAAGTAGGTGTTGTTCAAGTGTGTTTATTTTTGTTTCCATTGTGTATATTACTGCATCTTTTTTTAAATTGTTTTCTTTTAATTCTTTTATTTCATTTGATAATTTCTTTATCAAATCACTGTTTTCGGTTATGTTTTTATTTATTTCATCGTATTTGCTGGCTACAAAATCACAGCTTGATTTTATTTCTGCCATTTGTTTTCTCATTTCTTTTAGTTCTTGTAGTATTGTTATATTGAAGCTCCCTCCTTCGTCTTGTTTAGTGCTCGCTTCAGGAGAAGATATACTTCGTGTTCGCTTCGTTGGTGGTTGATTGGGGGTTTTCGCTGCTGATCCCATCACGTTGGCTACTTCCTTCCTGCATGCTGAGCACCTCCACTCCTTTTTTTTCGTTGCAGACATTGTTCTATATGATCTTTCAGTGATAGTTGTGCATTGAAAGTGCATTTTTCCATCACATTTAAAACAGGTAACAAAATCACCATGAGAGGGGAGATCAGAAGAACACTCCCTGCATAAACTCATGTTTACAATGATAAAATGGTTTAAATGTATGAGAGTATTGACAAAGGATTTATGTATGTAAAAAAAAAAAACAACGGGAAAAAAACCAAAATTGAATTAATTTTGTAGGGCCAATTTAATAATTTTAGGGATTTAATTTAATAAATTAATCACTAGAGATTTGATTTAAATAAAGTCACTGAATGTTTTAAAATTGTTTTGTAATCACTAAAGGCAATTTGAGGACTTAAAAGGCACTTTTTTTTTTTAGATTTAACTGGGAGCTTACTAAGAAACACAACTAATCAATTCAAGAAAACGAATAGAATAGAATAGAATAGAATAGAATAGAATAGAATAGAATAGAATAGAATAGAATAGAATAGAATAGAATAGAATAGAATAGAATAGACTAGAATAGAATAGAATAGAATAGAATAGAATAGAATAGAATAGAATAGAATAGAATAGAATAGAATAGAATAGAATAGAATAGAATAGAATAGAATAGAATAGAATAGAATAGAATAGAATAGAATAGAATAGAATAGAATAGAATAGAATAGAATAGAATAGAATAGAATAGAATAGAATAGAATAGAATAGAATAGAATAGAATAGAATAGAATAGAATAGAATAGAATAGAATAGAATAGAATAGAATAGAATAGAATAGAATAGAATAGAATAGAATAGAATAGAATAGAATAGAATAGAATAGAATAGAATAGAATAGAATAGAATAGAATAGAATAGAATAGAATAGAATAGAATAGAATAGAATAGAATAGAATAGAATAGAATAGAATAGAATAGAATAGAATAGAATAGAATAGAATAGAATAGAATAGAATAGAATAGAATAGAATAGAATAGAATAGAATAGAATAGAATAGAATAGAATAGAATAGAATAGAATAGAATAGAATAGAATAGAATAGAATAGAATAGAATAGAATAGAATAGAATAGAATAGAATAGAATAGAATAGAATAGAATAGAGTAGAATAGTAAAGAATAGAATAGAATAGAATAGAATAGAATAGAATAGAATAGAATAGAATAGAATAGAATAGAATAGAATAGAATAGAATAGAATAGAATAGAATAGAATGGAATACAATAGAATAGAATAGAATAGAATAGAATAGAATAGAATACAATAGAATAGAATAGAATACAATAGAATAGAACACAATAGAATAGAATAGAATAAAATAGAATAGAATAGAATAGAATAGAATAGAATAGAATAGAATAGAATAGAATAGAATAGAATAGAATAGAATAGAATAGAATAGAATAGAATAGAATAGAATAGAATAGAATAGAATAGAATAGAATAGAATAGAATAGAATAGAATAGAATAGAATAGAATAGAATAGAATAGAATAGAATAGAATAGAATAGAATAGAATAGAACAGAATAGAATATAATAGAATATAATATAATAGAATAGAATAGAATAGAATAGAATAGAATAGAATAGAATAGAATAGAATAGAATAGAATAGAATAGAATAGAATAGAATAGAATAGAATAGAATAGAATAGAATAGAATAGAATAGAATAGAATAGAATAGAATATAATAGAATAGAATAGAATAGAATAGAATAGAATAGAATAGAATAGAATAGAATAGAATAGAATAGAATAGAATAGAATAGAATAGAATAGAATAGAATAGAATAGAATAGAATAGAATAGAATAGAATTGAATAGAAAAGAATAGAATAGAATAGAATAGAAAAGAATAGAATAGAATAGAATAGAATAGAATAGAATAGAATAGAATAGAATAGAATAGAATAGAATAGAATAGAATAGAATAGAATAGAATAGAATAGAATAGAATAGAATAGAATAGAATAGAATAGAATAGAATATAATAGAATAGAATAGAATAGAATAGAATAGAATAGAATAGAATAGAATAGAATAGAATAGAATAGAATAGAACAGAATAGAATAGAATAGAATACAATAGAATAGAATAGAATAGAATAGAATAGAATAGAATAGAATAGAATAGAATAGAAAAGAATAGAATAGAATAGAATAGAATAGAATAGAATAGAATATAGAATAGAATAGAATAGAATAGAATAGAATAAAATAGAATAGAATAAAATAGAAAAGAATAGAATAGAATAGAATAGAATAGAATAGAATAGAATAGAATAGAAAAGAATAGAATAGAATAGAATAGAATAGAATAGAATAGAATAGAATAGAATAGAATAGAATATAATAGAATATCATATAATAGAATAGAATAGAATAGAATAGAATAGAATAGAATAGAATAGAATAGAATAGAATAGAATAGAATAGAATAGAATAGAATAGAATAGAATAGAATAGAATAGAATAGAATAGAATAGAATAGAATAGAATAGAATAGAATAGAATAGAATAGAATAGAATAGAATAGAATAGAATAGAATAGAATAGAATAGAATAGAATAGAATAGAATAGAATAGAATAGAATAGAATAGAATAGAATAGAATAGAATAGAATAGAATAGAATAGAATAGAATAGAATAGAATAGAATAGAATAGAATAGAATAGAATAGAATAGAATAGAATAGAATATAATAGAATAGAATAGAATAGAATAGAATAGAATAGAATAGAATAGAATAGAATAGAATAGAAAAGAATAGAATAGAATAGAATAGAATAGAATAGAATAGAATAGAATAGAATAGAATAGAATAGAATACAATAGAATAGAATAGAATAGAATAGAATAGAAGCTGATTTGGTTGAAATGATACCCTCACACATAGAAAATAATGGCTACAAATACTTAATGACGGTCATTGACATTCTCGAAATATGCATGGGCAATTGCTTTAAAAAATAAGACTGCTTCATCTATTGCAGAAGCAATGAAATTGATTTTTTTCAAATCATTGCGACATCCTAAAAACCTATATACAGTTCATGGAAAAGAATTTTTTCATGATTTAATGAAATTATACAATATAAATCATTACTCTATATTCAGGCATCAATTGTTGAACGTTTTGATCGCACACTTAAAGAGAAAATGTGGAAGGAATTCAGTCTTAATGGTAATTACAAATGGATATCCATTATTGATGATTTGGTGGATGAATACAATCATTATATGCATAGAACTATCATTGCGACATCCTAAAAACCTACATACAGATCATGGAAAAGAATTTTTCATGATTTAATGAAATTATACAATATAAATCATTACTCTATATTCAGGCATCAATTGTTGAACGTTTTGATCGCACACTTAAAGAGAAAATGTGGAAGGAATTCAGTCTTAATGGTGATTACAAATGGATATCCATTATTGATGATTTGGTGGATGAATACAATCATTATATGCATAGAACTATAAAAATGTGCCCAATCGATGTGAATCAGGAAAACTCTAAAAAAATCTTATCTACAGCGTATAAAAGAATTAAAATCGCTCCATGTGGTAAATTTCAAGTTGACGACAATGTTAGGATAAGTTCAAACACGTTTTCGAGAAAGGCTACACACCTTATTGGACAACGGAAATTTTTAAGGTAAGAAAAGTGAACCTAACAAATCCAGCAACATATCCCGTTGAAGATGTTAAAGGCAAACATATCAGCGGATGTTTTTATGAAAAAGAGTTACAAAAAACTAAATACCCTAAGATTTATCTTGTTGAAAATGTATTTAAAAGTAAGGGAGGCAATGTATATGTTCAATGGCTTGGCTTTCCACAGGCTAACATTTCATGGATTAATAAATATCAATTATTATAAAACACACATACAATATTGGTTTTCCTTTATATTCATCAATTAGTTCGTGTACATTTGCGCCCGACAGCCTACAAATGCATCTTAAAGTCAATGAACCTATATACTGCACTATACTATTCAAAAACCATATCAACATACCCACTTTAAACCTACGTACCAAACCATCCAAGATTTATCTTCGGAACGGGTTGTCCAATAAAGGCGAGCGATATCTTTTTAGAATCAGCACTTCAAACTTTCAAAGGAATCATCAACATTTTTTGCAAAGAAGTTGTATTAAAGAAAATAGCTCCAGGAATACGCATACCTCATTCTAAATATGCGTATTTCAAGCGTGATTTTTTGCAATAATCCTTCTACCTATAAACTTTTGATGCTGATTTTGAGAGTATCAAGAGTAGATTACAAAAAGGTATCGACCAAGTTTTTAGGATAACCCATTCCAAAGATACACTCCAAAGTATTTTCAGATTATATATTCCAAGAGAACAGTGAATAGCTTTTGGAATATATCTTTGGAACGGGTCGCATTTTCACTTGTTCATCAGTGAGTTTTCTTAGTGGGTTTGTACTTGACCGCTCTGCTACGCTGCGAATGCTCTTTGATCGATTCCCATTTTAACTATAGGTCTTGCTTTCTCAATTAATACCAAAATCGAATGAATAGTATAAATGCATGGCCTTATATGTCAAATCCAATTGACAAGTGACCAGCTTGCAAGCAGCTTGATTTGCTATCAAATCCACGAGCAGGGCATCTGCCATACGATGGTTCAATTACATTAAAAAACTTCGTCCAGAAAAGTAAAAGGAGGTAGCGATGGCAATGCGAGGTAAGTGATTTGTCATCATCTTCTTTCTATCAACACAACAAAGGACTAGCGAGGTCATCACCAGAAATTGTAGACTAAATATCAATGTCCATCCCGTGCCGATTTTCACGAAGTAAACATTAAACAGATTGTCTGAACTTGAGAAATAAGTTCTGGGGTATGGTATAAAATCGCAAATCAATGAGATCGGAAACAGGCTTTATAAATAGAGGTGGTAATCGTATGGCCTTTTTGTAACCAAACATGATTGTGGTAACGATGATTTCCTTAATTGTCGTTGGTGCAGCGGAAGGCCGCTTACCTTTGGCTTCCGGCCTGGATACATCTTGTCCCGACCAGGTCGGAAATTCATATTCGTTGTGCCAGTAGCGGGCGATCGATTTGATTTTTTGTTTGTGGCAATTGAGTTAATTTATGTGTTGAAAGTATGTAGTTAGAATTGGTGAGTGTTTTTTTTATATTTATATGGTGTCCAAGGTCGCATAGAATTTAAAAGTCGGAGTAACAAATGTATTTTAAAAATCATGACATGCGACAGTTAATTGCAAAACAAACTACTGAATCTTGATTATAATATTTTTATTTAGTAGTCACTTAAAATAAATTAATTTTAAAAGGACATAGGTTATTTTTAATCTAAGCACTAGCACTAGGTATGAGAAAAGTCGATACTTGGTTATAATAAGCACTCCAAATAAAGATCCGCTATATCTTGTTCGCCGATAAGATATGTGAAGGGTGTGCTTCTTTCCAACTTCCCATTTCCATTTTGCAGATTTAGTTTAGTCGATTTTGAAATTGGTTTTGATACAAAAATTAGAATTGAACTTATTTCGAATAATTGAATACAGAAAATGCACAGAAAAACCAGAAACTAGAGAAAACCCAAAAAAAAAATCAAATAAACAATACAAGAGCTTGCATTTTTTTTTTATAAAAAAAATGAAATATCAAAATTTCGCAAGCAATAAATGTGCAGGTCAATTAAATTGAGAACGAAAAGAGTGGAGAATTGTACTAAGAAATCTAGTACAGCTATCCACTAAAATTACACATTTCGTCGTTCAGCAGCGTACTGGAAAACGAAAAGTAGAGCGAAATTTTTCGTTCATGATTTCGTCGTGTCATTTTTGTATGGGATTTTTCATTTCGCATCAGCAGTGTACTAGGCTTAACCACCAAAATTATTCAAAAATTGCTCTATTCGTAAAGTACGATATATTCCTCTCTGTATAGTTGTTGTAATTATAAAGCATAACTACTCCTCCCAAATGAAGTTATCACTTAAAAAGTATTTTTTTCCAAAAATCCAAAGAAACTTTTTTTCCAATATTTTGGAATATAGTATTATTTACAATTAGAAGAACCTTCTAAATTTAGATCGAAGTCCATAGAGCCGCTTATGAGAAATTTGAAAATCAAAAAAATGGTTGTTTGGAATTACCGTTAATAACAAAATATAATAAACATAATAGTACACAGATTTTTTTATCAAAATGGTTAAAGTCGTTTTTGAGATAATTAAGATGGTACAAACAATTGTACGGCAAGGAGGTACCGTTATTTTAGGGGTTAAATAAGAATATTTGAAAATCTATTTGAGAGAATCACCTAAAACGCTTAAGGCTGGGTTTTCCTTTTTAACAAACGCAGAATCATGTAAATGCATTTGAAAGTATTAGTGAAATAATATTATTCCCTTTATTATCAAAGTCAGCAATTTGAAATTTCAAATTACTATAACTTGTCTCTTTTCTTATTTCCCCTAAGAGCAAGGTATAGAGTTACGCACAAGCACATCCAATTAAACACCAACAAAAAAGAAGAATATCGGTTTTTGTTTTTTTTTGTCTAGGTAGATATTTTTTATTTGCTTTTGCTTGCAGGCATGCAAAGGTTTAAATTTATGAAGCAAGTGGCAAGTGAGTATGTATGTTGTCAATGGGGATGATTTTTCTTGAATACCTGCATAATATGTATATGCATTTCTTTGTTCTGTATGTACATACTTAATGAGTAGTTACATTTTGATCATTGGTCGGAATTTTCCAATAATTGAAGATTTTATTTCATAATCAAATTTTATTTTGAGAATTCTTTTCGTGTGGCTGGTAAAAATAAATTAATAAAAATATGTAGGTAGCATGAACCAAAGAAAACAAGATTAGGACACTTCTTTTTTGTCTTATTTTATTGACGTCACCAGAGATCAAAAATAGTGAAATTGTTGCTGTTTGTTCGATGTAGATTAATGGATTTTGATCTCTGGTGACATCATAAAATAAGGCAAAAAAAAAGAAGTGTCGTAATCTTGTTTTCTATGATTCATGTGTAGGTAGTGAAGGCACACTAGTACTTTTTTCAGAATTTGGGGAACTTTTCTACAATATTGATGTTTATTTTGAAATGTAGGAAACTAAATTTCGAAAAAAAAGCTGCAATTCAGGGATTGCTCTCTTCTGAAAATATATTAAATTTCTATAGGTACCTAACCCAAAGTAAGAAAATAATAATTTTGTACCCAAAATGTATTATTTTTATTTTTTGAAAAATAATACACTTGCCTTAGGTAGGTACAGGTATTTAGGTATGAACATGTTTTTCAGTTTTTTAGAGCTGTTTATTGTGAAAACTGGTCGTATTGGGATACAACAAAAATCGTTTCGAAAGTTTTAAGTTTCTCGTTTTGAGATTCAAAAACAATTTTTTATTTTGATAACGGTACATACTGTGCAACCATAGACTGACTAACGTTGCATGGGTACATATTATTCATGTGATTTTTGAAGATATAGGTACATATGTATTTATTATATATAAATCTATGAGGCGCTGCATACTATATAGGTATGTAGCTTTTCAGTGACGGACCCAAAAAGGTGTTAAAATAAAATATAATATGTTAGAATTAAATGGATACCTAATGGTACACATAATAAAATCTTGTCATATTGTTAAGTTGTTAAAGTTTAAGGCAAAAAAGATGTCATTTGAATTGTTGGATAAAAATATAAATAGGTATATCAAAAAAAAATCAAAAATCCTTGGAGCAGTTTTTTAAAAAAATATTTTTTAATTTATAAAATCTTAGAAACATTTTAAGAACACAAATTGGAAAAGTTTTAATTTTAAAAACATTCAGTGACTGGTTTTTGAAAAATCGATTTTTCAAAAAAACGATTATTTATTTTAATTGAAAAATATTTTTTTTGACAAATTTAATACGTATGCAGTTTTATTTACAATGTCATGGAGCATTTGCACGATAAAATAGTATTAAGCGGTTCATCCAATAGTGAGAAGAAGCGTTAATATTTTTTTTCCCGTGGGTAGGTGTAAAACACTCAAAAGGTTCTATGAGGACCGACAAACGCGTGCTCATAGGAGTGTGAGATTCTTACTGCACTAAAAACACCCTCTCCTCCCGATTGCAACTAAGCTGAAACTTATCTAGCAATGTATTTTTAACGAATTTAATTAACGTGTTGCAGGTAACTATCCGGTGATGGTTCCTGCTTATACCGCGATTTTAAAGCGGTGTTGTAATAGCCGTTTTCTATGATTTCTGGCAAAATTTTTTATTTCGTCGCGAACCGTGGGAATTCCAAGATCTCTGTGGAGATCTTCGTTTCTAATGTACCAAGGTGCGCTTACAAATGATCTTAGGAGTTTATTTTCAAATGTTTGTAAGGTATTTAAATTAGAATCTCGCGTACAACCTCAGAGTTGTATACCGTAAGTCCAGACAGTCTTAAGCACCTGCCTGTACAAAATTAGCATATTTTCGATACTGAGCTTAGAGTGTTTCCCGAGCAACCAGTACATATCTCTGAGTTTATTAGTTAACTCTTCGCATTTCTTTTTAACATGCGGTTTCCATTTTAATTTCGTTTCTAGAGTCATTCCGAGATATTTTGCTTCGTTAGCAAACGGAACTTGAACCGTATTAACAAATACCGGTAATCTTTTAATTTTCTTATACGTAAAATCTACATGGTCTGATTTTACTTCGTTGAGCGATATCCGCCATGTTTTTGTCAAATCATTGATATTATTCAGAGCGTTTTGTAATTTTTTCGTAGAATCATTTATCGTTTGGCCCACTGCTAGTATTGCAGTGTCGCCAGCAAACGTGGCTACGATAGTGTCTTGTGTTTGAGGTGTATCACGTGTAAGTATATGTAAAAGGCACAATATTGGACCTAAAACACTTCCTGGTGGTACCCCAGCCACTATTTCTTTGAGATCCGAGAAATCTTTTCCATGTCTTACTCTAAAAAGTCTATTTTCTAGATATGCTTTTAAAAGCGTATAAAGTGCTTTAGGAAGAATTTGTCATAATTCAAAATTTAGGCCTTCGTGCCACACCTTATCAAAAGCTTGCGACACGTCTAGGAAGACCGCCGAACAAATTTTCTTTTCTTCTAGAGTTTTCTCAGTGATGTCAGTGATCCTATGCACTTGGTCAATTGTCGAATGCTTGCTTCTAAATCCGAACTGATGTTCAGGTACTAGGCGCTATTCTTCTATTATTGTCTGCAGGCGCAGAAGTAATATTCTTTCAAAGACCTTCGATATTACGGGTAGAAGCGAAATAGGTCTATAAGATTTCTTATCATGTGAACCATTATAATTTCCGCAATCTTCCATTGGCTCGGAACGTACTTTATCCTTAGAGTGGCACTTATTATATAAAGAAGATTAATTAACCCTTTGCGAGGAAGCATTTTGAGAACTTCGGCCGTAATTAGGTCATATCCCGGAGCTTTCTTATGCTTAAGCTTTCTTATTTCTCTACTTAATTCGGCAAGGGTAACGTTTCTTGTTATGTAATTTTGGCTTGAGTTAGAACTTATATTTAAATTTTCGTTGAGTACTTGCCCATCAAAATGTTTAAGTGTGTTCTCCAGGTAATCCGCGAAAACGTTTGCTTTCTGTTTGTCGCTTTTTGCCCATTCGTTTTGATCATTCTTAATCGTAGGCGCTGAGAACTTTGGTTTCTTCGTTACTTTAACAGCTTTCGAGAGTGAGTAGTTGGATTCTTTTCTTGCTGCCAAGATTTCAAGATAATTTCGAACTTCAGAATTTTTGAATTCTGCTATCGTCTTTTTTAGTAAATTACACAAGCCATTTAAATTTACCTTGTGTTGCGGAGCCCCAGTTTGCTGCCATTTCTTACGTGTTTTTCGTTTCTCTTTTACTAAATCTTTTATTTCCTACGGATATTTTAGGTTTTAAAGCGCGGCATTTCTCTTTGGTACGGGGTGTTTTTCCATGCGGCTTGTTGTACGATATTGACGAAGTTATCTACTGCGTCTTCAAGTTCGAGAGGCGTTTGTAGTGAAACCCTTAATTCAACGTTATCATCTATATCTTTCTTAAAGCCTTCCCAGTTGGTTTTCCCTCTGGTTAACGTGGGTGGTTATTCATTTTTAAGATGTTCGCTCATAGTGAGATTAGGGGGTGGCCGTGGCGCGATAGTTGTGTGTTGGCCTGTCAACCTCATGGTCACAGGTTCGATCCCTGCCGTATTCTATGTCTTCTTATTTTTCCATTAAAAACCAATTCTAAAAATAAATGTCATACAATGAGTTGCTGAATTACTCATTACATGCTGTTTAGGCATAGAACTAACAACAAGTGACTGAGTAAAACTAGTATACCGATAAAATATGACAAAGAATAAAAAAATGAATGCGAATTATAAGGGACATCGATAAATAAGACACGGAAATTTCTCCGCATTAGTTCAGCCGCCATCCCTGGAGATAAAATCTGAGACAACAACCACCTACAGTCTCCGAATATAGCGCCACACATCTTTCCTATCATTTTTTCTCTTCCTTAACCTCGTCCTCACGCCCGTGCTATGTTGAAACGTTTAAAGGGTATTCATAATCCCTTGAGCGCGTGTAGATTATAAAAAAAAAAAAAAAAAAAAAAAAAAAAAAAAAAAAAAAAAAAAAAAAAAAAAAACAGCAGAATGATGTGAGAAAAGATCAAAGCTTTCGATGGATCAGTCGGCCAGTAAGTCGAGTTGCCAGTCGAATGAAAATCGCAATTATTTTCCATTACCGCTTCGTAGAGCATTCGCCCCTTTTGAGAAATAATTCTAGATCCCCAAAAGCTGTGCTTCGCATTAAAATCACCACCAAGAATAAAATTTTGTTTAAGTATCCTTAGCACGTTTATAAATTCATTCTTTTCAATTTAACATCGTGGAGGACAGTATATGGAAGATACATTCAGTAGAACATTCTGAGTTCTAACCTGTACACCGATTAATTGCATTGATTCAGCCTCTATTTTTGGGCCTATCGTGTGTTCGATGCATTCTTTTATAAATAAAGATACACCGCCTCTTGCTTTGTTCGACGGATGAGTTGCGTGGTATTCTAAATATCCATTGATCTTACTATTTGATTGTTTCTTGACATGCGTTTCCGATATCAAACAAATACCAATATCTTTCTCATGCATAAACATTTCTAGTTCTCCAAGTAATTATTTTGAGCTTCTCCATCATGTTTATATTTTTCGGCCGAAAACTGTTTTCGAGTTTAGTTAGCCTATCAAATATAAGTTTATTTGTACCACATTGCTCCTCAATCTTCGAAAGGATTATGTTTAAGTCGTTCGTGACTGGATCACTAGCAGTATCTTTTTGTAAAGGTATGTTCTTAGACGTTATTTGGACATATGTGTTTACACTACCTTCCTTTGGTGTTTGCTCTGGTTGTGTTGATTGATCTTTTGCCTTGGGTATTTGGGTATTTAACCTCTTAGGGGTCTTAAGAACTTGCTTTTCTACTTGGCTTGGTGGTTTTCTTTGTGACTGTGCAAATTTTGATCGCCGTTTTTGTAATTCTTTTGCTACTTCCCAGCCTCTATAGTTGGCCGGATGACTTTTATTACAATTTATGCACGTTGCTGCACTTTTGCTATCTGAAGTGCAGTCTTTAGTAAGATGATTTCCGGCGCACTTTACACACCTAGGTTCTTTTTTGCAATAAGTTTGCGTGTGATTGAATTCTTGACAGCGTTTACACTGCGGAATCAGTCTTGAACTCTTTCTTAAAGGTTCGATCTTAACAACAATATTGAGGATTCTTTTAATTTTGTAATTATCGTCTATTTTCTCTGCCTTATCAAAAGTAAGAATAAATAGTGGCAGACTACGTGTTTCTCTTTTGACGATGTTCACAGCATCTAGAATTTTATAGTTCCTCTTTAGATTGTTAATAATATCGTCTTCTGGACATGATGGGTGCAAAACCTCTCGCTACAACACCATTCCACATTTTCTTCGTTTAGTTTTCGCGACAGGAGACGACAACTTTCAGGATCTTTCACGCAAACTTTCCATTTGTTGTTATTAAGTGAAATAACTTTAAAGTCTGATGGTGCTAACGTCTTTAAGATAGTTTGCAGCCGGTTATACTCCGCAATACCGACAACATTAATTGGTGGCGAAGGCTTAATTTTAATAGGGTTTTCTTTAATATTGTCATCTTTTGGTGATGCAATTTTTTCAGGAAAACAGGCGCCATCAGGTGAGGATCCAACTTGCGTTTTTTACTCGGCCTTTTGTTTGAGGACTTATCTGTTTCGCGGGCTAGCTCTTCTTCATCAGTCTCATAAATGACATTTTTCGCTTGTGATGAACCAGCATTCGAGTCATTGTGGTGTTTATTCTTCAGCACCTCATTTTCCTTACGAAGAAGATCAACTTCTTTCTTTAACTCCTGATAAAGTTTTACTACTTCATCAAGTTTCTGACGAAGTTCATTATTATCTTTCTCAAAAATTTCTGTTTTCATTGAGTCCTTTTTTACTCGCGCATCTGGCGTTACCGGCGAACTGTTCTTACCGTTGTCACTCGATTGGGATGGAGGTGATCGAGCAACCCTTGCTTTTTTTAAGAAGGGATTTATTAAATGCAATAATTGGCTCTCCCCTGAATCCGTAGAGCCGACCTCCGAAGAGGGTGGATTTTCCAGTGAACCTGGATTGCCACCTGGGGTAATGTATCTATTTGTTTTACTCATTGCATATTTATGTATACGTTCACTCTCAGTATACGGAGTTTGGATTTTAGTCGCCTCTTACGACAGGCATGCCTTAAGCGTTAATAATTACGCAAAATAAAATATTTGTACCTATACATAAATGTGGACTGTACTAATTTAAGAACACAAACAATTTTTTATAAAAAATCTTGGAGCCGTTTTCGAAAAATACATTTTTTTCTTAACGGCTTCTTAACCCGTGTTTTTTATTGTAGGAATTTAGTTTTTGCAACTATTTGAGATACATTATGTGAAAAAGCTATTGGGATAAAACAAAAATCTTTTCCAAAGTTTTATTTTGCTAGTTCTGAGATTCAAAAACAAATTTTTGTTTTGATAACGGTGCATACTGTGCAACCTAAGATTGACTGGCGTTACATAGGTACATATTATTCATGTGATTTTTCAAGATATAAACGGTGATTTATTAAGAGCTTGGTTTTTTATTTGGATCGATAAATCAATTTCTGCCATTTACTTTTTAAAAATAATTTCACTTAAATGTTGCCCGCGGCTACGCTTCAGGTGGTCCATTCTGAAGGTCCAATTTTGGCAAACTTTTTCACACATTTCGGCCGGAATCTCACCAATGACGCGTTCAATGTTGGCTTCCAAGGCAGCAATCGTGTTTGGCTTGTCCCCATAGACAATACACTTACATAGCCCCATAAAAAATAGTCTAACGGGGTCAAATCACATGATCTTGGGGGCCAATTGACTGCGCCAAAACGTGAGATCAACTGCTCACCAAATTCGCCTCTCAATTGATGCATGGTTTCGCGTGCAGTGTGGCATGTGGCACCGTCCTGTTGGAACCACATGTCGACCGAGTTCAATTCTTGCATTTTCGGCAAAAAAAAATCTGTTATCATCGAACCGTACCTTTCTCCATTGACCGTAACCCTGCTGCCTTCATCGTCCTTGAAGAAGTAGGGCCCAATGATGCCGCCTGCCCATAAACCGCACCAAACAGTGCATTTTTCGGGATGCATTGGTAGCTGCTGAATTGCCTCTGGCTGCTCTTAACTCCAAATACGGCAATTCTGCTTATTCACGTATCCATTTAGCCAAAAATGAGCCTCGTCGCTGAAGACCATAAAACGGACGTAGCTTGCGAAACACATTTTTCACTGAGCACGAATTTTGATAATAAATTTCAATAATTTGCAAACGTTGTTCAGGCGTAAGTCTATTCATGATGAAATGGCAAACAATACTGAATCGAAATGTCAAATGTTCGTGGAATTTGTCATGTGTGATCTGTCAAAAATATAAACGTCAAAAACCAAGTAGCAAAAAAATCACCTGTTATATGCATATGTATCTATTATATATAAATCTATGAGGCGCTAATTACTTTATAGGTATGTAGCTTTTCAGTGACGTACACAAAAAGGAGATAAAATAAAATATAATATGGTAGAATCAAGAAAAAATCAAAAATCGTTGAAGCAGTTTTTAAAAAAATATTTTTTAATTTATAAAATTTTAGAAACATTTTAAGAATACAAATTGGAAAAATTTTGATTCTTTTTTATTATAAAGTTTGAACGTTGACATTATGTGCGAAACACTACATCATTTAGATGACCACCACGCGAATTGTTACAAGCCTCGATTCTTTTGATGTAATTTTCAACCACTTTTTGACACATATTGGGCGGTATCTCAGCCATAATTTGACGAATGTTGGCTTTCAAGTGCTCAAGAGTTAAAGGTTTATCTGCAATAAACATGGTCTTTTGCGTAGCCCCACAAAAAAAAGTCCAGCGGTGTCAAATCGCATGATCTTGGTGGCCAGTTGATATCGCCACGACGAGAAATTACGCGGCCAGGAAATGTCTCTTGCAATAAAGTCATATTCGCTCGAGTTGTGTGGCATGTGGCACCGTCTTGTTGAAACCACATATTCTCCAAGTAGTATTCTTCAATAGCAGGCAAAAAAAGTCGGTAATCATATGACAATAACGCTTCGAATTGACGGTGACAGCCGTTCCATTGTCGTTTTCGAAGAAGTAAGGTCCAATCACACCTCCGGACCAAAGAGCGCCCCCAAACAGTGACCTTTTGTGGATGTAATGGACTCTCTTCAATTACTTGAAGATTCTCAGAACCCAAATTCGACAATTTTGTTTATTAACATACTCACCGAGTGAAAAATGTGCTTCGTCGCTGAAGAAAATTTTGTTCGCAAAATCGCCATCCACCGCCTGTTGTTCAAGCACCCATTCGACGTATCTACGACATTGTGAATGGTCAGCCGGCTTCAGTTGTTGTGTAAGCTGGACTTAATATGGATATAGGTGTAGATCCTAATGCAAAATACGCCATAATGTGCCGTAAAAGAATCCTAATTTCTGAGAACGACGAAGAATCGGCACATTCGGGTCTTTGGCAACACTTTCACTTACAGCAGCGATATTTTCAGTGGTACGAGCGAAACGATGATGCACAGGCCTTACAATATCTGCAACGAATCCAGTCTCTTCGAATTTCTTCACAATTTTGTCAATTGCTTGCGTAGTTAGAGGGTTATGTAAACAATAATCTCCTAAAGCACGATATGTGGCTGTGGCAGAATCACCATATTTGTAATAGGTTTTTACAATTTGTATGCGTTGTGCGATAGTTAAGCGATCCATTTTCGTAAATGTCAGACTTTCAACTGAAAAAAAATTGGTTTAACAACTTAGTTTGACAGATGTCGAATTCCAGCACAATACTTTTGAAACCACACAATACATAACCCTTTATAAATACGAAGTTTCGAAATAATCGATTAAGCCGTTTTCGAAATTTTGAGTTGTCAAAAAAAAGTTTTTTTTTTATTTAAAAACAAATTTGAAAAATTTTTGTTTGCATTAGTGTTAAAACTTTCTAGTAGCATCTGCATAGAAAATTAAAAAAACAGTAATGCACCATTTTACAGAAAATTGCAAACCATAGAAATGGTTCTACTAGAGGTACCAACAATAATAATTTTTTTTCGAAAAAAATATTTATCAAAATATACCTTTCCCCTTCATTAATGAACTCGTTTTTATTCTAAAAATTGTTGGAACCGTTTTTGAGAAAAATAAGATTTACATTTTTGGCAAAAAAAATGTATGGCATATACCGTTATTTTCTGTCTTTAAAAAAATTAAAAAAAAACGTGTAGGCATATTACCGAAGAAACAATATGAACCCAGTTTAAAGGAAATCTATCCAACCGGTTAGGTTGTAGACTTAAGGACAGGCCGACAGACAGAATCCCTGGACCCACTTTTTTGGTGTTCCCTATGAGCGTAATGTCATGTTTGATAGTTAGAATTTTTTTTTAACGAATCCATAACTTGCCTTATATATTAGGTACACAAGTAAAAGTAGTAATATTCATAAAAAAAAAAAGATTTTTTTTGATAAATTTTAAACTTGAAATTTTTTTTTTCAAAAACTGTTAACACAAAAAACTTTACTGAAACAAGATATAAAAGAACAGGTTTCTGGCTTTAGAAAGCCTATAACTTTTCTATTGCAAGTGTTGCCGTTATTTTCAGTATGTTTTTTTTTCATTTTAAGTCATTTTTTTAAGAAAATTGCCCCTCCCGCCTAAGCGGGAAGAGATAGACCCCATCCCCGATATTACAAAATACTTGCAACTAGGTGTTCTACAATAATCCCTTTTTGTTTTTTAGCGCCTGAGTTATCTTACTCTTCCCCAAATTGTCGAATAATATTTTAATGGCCACATATGCATGTAGGCATCTACCTATTTTATTTATTGGACAAATCTTTAATACTTATTTTCATACTTCATAAGTCTTACTTTTCAAAATATTAAAAATAAAGAAAAGGAACACGTAGGTTTTTCATTTCCGAACCCTGGAAATTGGCTCCGATGCTTACAATTTTTTTAATGTAGAAAACTAAATTTAGAAAAAAGTTTGCTATTCAAAAATTGCTCTCAACTGAAAAATGTATTAAATTTCAAATACGTATTGTTGAGTATTTATCAGCAATAACACCGACCGCGCAGCTGTCTGTCAAATAATTATGTCAACATCCATCATTATCTAAAACCATATTGGAAATGAGATAACTCTTATTTTTTGCTTCACCTAATTATAAAATCTAAACCAATAAAATTAATTATAATTAAGACATTGAAGTCTAATATACCATAAGTATTTATTTATTATTACACGAAATATACGACACATATGTACCAACGTTATAAAAAAAAAATATTTTGTAGCTAGCGAATACCTACCCATGTTGGTATTACTTGAAAAATAATTTACTTAATGTTTTTCAGTTCTTGTGCGTGTTTTTTGAAAGAAATTATCTAGATTTGTCTACTCCTGACTCTTCCGATGTAAAACAAAAAAAATAAATAAATAAAACGCATTTGTCACATTTTTTCTACACGCTTTAACTTATCTCTCACTCTAACCCTTCGCCTATGGCACATTCCACCACAGAAAACAAAAAGCCGGCACAATTTCCTCCCCCTTACTGAAATAGGTAGGTAATTCAAAAACATTAACATGGCTGTCGTAATAAACAACACACAATCTATTGTGTATAATAAATTTCGCAAAATAAGTAGAAAAACTTCCAACAGATGAGCCAACAAAAATATATATGTGTGTACATACATACGTATGTATTACAGAATATTCAACTAAATAAGGATCCCACCATGCAAAGTGACCACGAACTTCCATCAAGTAGGTATACCTACCTACGCGTTGACAAAAAAACTGGGCATACATACATAGCTACTATCCTTTTTTATATGACTTCTTTTTTTCCTTTATCTAAAGAAAGATCACAAAAACATTTTATACCTACAATATACATTTTTTTACCCTCCTACGTACAATGTGCAACCTAAAACTTGCGAAAAGTTGAAACAAAAAAAATTCTATATTTAAACAAAAAAATAAATATATAAAAAAATATATAAAAATAAAAACTTTGCAGAAAGTTGAAATATGGCACATTTTGGGTTTTTTTCCCTTACCAAAGCTTTGAATTAAAAAAAAAGTTCTTCTGAAACTTGAAAACCCTAAACATAAGATCTATAAATCTTTTTAAATTGTTAAATTATGTCCAAATTCGAAAGATCTATACTTATTTTCATACGATTAATAAAATCAGAATGAACAATTTATTTTGCATGAATAAAAATTTAAAAAAAAATCAAAGATAACCTCGCTCTTGTTTAGAAATAAAAGTTGGTTTAGGTTAACCAACAATTTGTCGGTATTTTTATTTTCATGGCCAACAAATAAAATAAAATAAAATTTAAATAATGTCACGTTTTAGCTATATTTATTACCTAAATAATTAATTATCCTTTGAGCCGTAGAAGTTATCTAAGAATTTGTAAGCGCCTTACCATTATTTACCAGCCTTAAGTAGGTACCAAGTTTGAAGTAAATCTCTTCAGTGATTTAGACTGTAGAATATCTACAGACAGACGGAATTGCGGGACCCACTTTGTTGGGTCATCATCGTAGTGTGAAGTTTGATTAAAATCTCGAGTTCGATTTTTTGTCCAAATGCAAAACTTGCTCTCAACTTAATATCAACGGTACACTTGGATATAACGTACATATATAGGAGAAAGCTAGATGCCACCAAAAGTCTTGATTTATTTTATACATATTATTATGTACACATGTGTATATACATATATGCTAGAAAACCTACCCATCATCCTGGAGACACCAACTCCATATGTAAGGAAAAATTCAAATACTTAATTGTGTGCGTATACAATATACTTAAGACATCATCTTGACCTTCAACAACTTAATTTTGCTTCAATTTAATTGACACATTTGTATGTATATAACTTGAAAACCTCCTTACGCCTTTGGTGGTGCATTTATGGATATACCATCGCTAGCACTTTTGTAGACGATGTCTGGGACAATAACTTTGTGGAATACTTTTTTTAAAAATATTTAAATTTTTCATCAACTTTTGCATTTGGAATCTCGACAAAAGAATAAAAATGTAATAATTTTGGTCTTTTAATCCCTCTAAGATAAATACAGGGTGGCACACGAATCGTGTGAGTAATCGGCTTATTTTTTTTTATTTTATAGGCTACTATTTAGATTTGTCAAAATGAATGCTTGGTACACTGAAAAAAAGAATTTGGATAGTGCAGTGACACCATTCTTTGCAGTCCGTCATTTCCGTCCAATGGGAATTGGCTGGAGTTTGGCTGTACTCCCCCGAGTTGATGGTCCATTGTGAGGCTGGTGAACATGTTTGCCGGATCTGGAAGCACCGAACGAAGACCGTATCATCGAGATCCCAATATTCGGGTTCAGGATACAATCGTGGCTGTTGTATCAGCAATACAGGCAAATCCAAGTGTTTCGATTCGAAACTTACCGGGTCAAATTGGAGTTAGCAGACGGTCATTACAACGGATACTTCATGATGACTTAAACTTGTTTCCGTACAAAGTCCAAATTACAAGCAAGTTAAACTTTCCGCAATGAACATCTCATCAGGTGCAGCATATGCGTGGATAAGCGTGGATGTCATTTGCGGTCTATCATCTTTAAAAACCATTAGTTATTTAAAATAAGATTTAATTTTAATACAATAAAAAAATTTATGAAATACATCGATTAAAATAAAAGTTATTTAAATTTCTTATTGCAGCACGATTCGTGCGCCACCCTGTATTGCAATATACATTCTTATTATTTTTATACCCACATATATGTAGCTTTACCTCAATTTTAAGACCTTAACCTATTCTTCTGTTTGGAAATTAATAATGCAAATCTTATATAACTATCAAAATAATCGTCATATTTTCTAATTATTAATTAAAGAAAACACAACTCTATTCATGGAAGCAGTCAAAAGTTGTTGACTGATTTTGTAATCTTCTCAATATTATAGTTTTCTTACGGTTAGTGACATTCTAGGAATCCAATTATTGTTTACCAAATATTCAAGTCAATATACTCTATCATTCCTAAAATGTTCAGATTTCTAGGTCCACTTTTTAAAAAGATAAATTTCTTTTAGTTGATATGTGTGAGAATACTTATCGAATGTAACTCGTTACGTAAAGAATTGGTTTACCCTCCCATAAAAGGTTATCACTTCAAAAAGTAAAGAAGCATATAGGAGGCTTTACATGCATCTTCATCTTCATCTGCATTGACATCTGCAAAAAAAAGAGGAAACAAAATAAAAAATTCGTACTTGTGCGATAGAGAGCGAAAACCAAAATGGAGATCATCTTCATGTATGAAGATTATAGGAAGTACGAACCTGAAGATTGCAGATTATAGTTAAGATGAACATGTTCATCTTCATTATAGCATTTTCATCTGCACCATAATTTTTTCCGTTCAGATAACGAATTTTCAAGTTTTTTTTACCATTTCACCTCAGTTTGCTTAAAAACAACGAAAATAGCGAAAATTTTCTTCTCAAAACTACATACGCTAAGGACATGTGATTGTGAGATGTGTCAAGAAAGTTATAACAGAGTTCGAGTAAGTTATAGTGTGTACCCTGTTTTACTTTTATGTTTGTTTTATATTATTGGCCCGCTCTAATTTTCTTCAAGTCTGTAGATGCAGATCCATGTAAAGCCGCCCTATAACGCTTCGTTACAATATGAAACAAATGCCAAGCAATGCGAAAAAACCCAACAGATGACTTTGTTTTTATTTTGTTTTATTAAAGAAGTAAGATTATCGACACATGTATATATATGAACATGTTGATCTGTTGAAAATTGTACTTATAAACTGTACTACTTATTAGAGTTGTGCAATTTAATTCATTTGAGTGATCGATCAATTTAGTTCAAATCGTGTTACTGAACTAGTTCGTTCATAATTTAGTTCAGCTCACTGAAAATTCCAAACAAATGTAAATATTCTTCATTTATATACTTTTCTTTAGTTGTTTCGCGAACTGCAAAGATGAAATTTCACTAAACAACGACAAGACAGAAGAGATCAGCTCTGTACGAAAGTACAAGTACAAATAGTATTCAATTTACGGAGAGAATACAATTCAGCACACGAAGGAAACAAACCTTAACAATTATCAAATACAGTTTACAAATGAGCTACAAAATTTGCATGTCAAATAATTAATGAAATGATTGTACGATCGAGTATACATCAAGTTTTATGTCTAAAATACAATTCTCGAAATTTCTTACAAAGTGGTTTGCGTTTTATTTCTTTATCCTTTTTTTTTAATAAAAAACTTAGACGTTACATTTGGTCGTTCGAGCATTTTATGAACAATAAACAATTATTTGAACAATAAACTTTTCAAGAAGTGTTTGCAGTGAGTGCTATTAACTTCTACGGACCAAAAATTAATTAAAGATCCAATCAACGATTGATAAAAAAAATAGTCACATGTATTAAATTTGCATTGACAATAATCGGTTTAATCAAATGATTTATAAATATTATCTTATACAATTAACTTAATTTAACTTAAGATTAACTTTAAAACTAAATTAAAACTAATTTTCTACACTGAGGACAACGGCGGAGTCTCCAAAAATTCGTGAATTAGTAACACACAAAGCAATAAGTTAGCCTTTTTCTATCCATCTTAGCAATTGTTTTCTGTTAAATTTAAAGAAAAATAAATGATTAAAATGGCTGAAACGAAAATTATAAATATGGTGAGCTGCAAAAAGGCATTTTATGTAAGATTATTAAGGATCTTATCAACTTTCAAAAAGCTCCAAAAGAACGTAGTGTAAAATCTTACGCCACAGGTCGTCTGTAAATTGGAAGATGATTTGTCTACGTCAAAAACCTACCACGATGCCATCATTGGCGCACATATGCTGGAAGATTATTTAAAAATTGAAGGGTTAATAGTGTTATATGTACAAATAAATAATATATCCTTGAATATCGTGCAGTTTGTAGAGGCATTCGGCAAATCTTTGCCAATCATTGCGGCTCCGTCAGACACGGGTGCTCCGCCTATCTCGACTACCTCGAATCGATCTACCGAAATTCGACGGTTCCTATACCACCTTGCGTGCTTTGCAAGATAGGTTTCAGGATCTCATCCACAATAATATAATAAGAGCATAGACGACATTGACAAACTGCATTTTTTGCAATCATGGTTGGTGATTGTTGCGAGTTTAGGTTATACCACGGGGGCGTCTTCGGTGTTGGCAAAGAGCAGCGGTACGCTTGCTTATTGCACGGCTAAGCTCGAAGGATTGGGGTGGTTCTTACTCTTTACCGTCACACCTCATACTCAGCAAACAAAAATTCGTGCCTTTGTATAAAGGATATGGGAAAGAAAATTGCGAGGATGGGAAGATAAGGAACTGGGAGCGAAATGAGATGGATTGTACAAACCTAGATACCTATGCCACTGTATTGAAGAAAGGGTGGGATTAGCCCCGAAACTCTCAGTGGGAAAAAAATCATATTTGTTTTATTTGTATTACTTAAGCTAACCTATACACTAAGCCCTAAAGATCTAAATACTATATGTACGCATATTTATACATATGCATAAATATACATACATACATGTATAATTCAATTGCACATATATGTATATATAAAAAAATTAATTCTAATCCTAAATCTAAACCCTAAAACTAATAACAAATAAAAGCTTTCCTCCACCAAAATTCCCAAAAACGTCCCACCTTCTCCGCAACACAGGGGTTCTCCGACATCTCAGTCGACATTGCCCGATGTTGCTGACAAAAGTAAGGCCGACTACCCCTTGTATCAAAGAAAGATACAACCATTTGTTGGTTTCATGGCCAGATGTAGAGAAGACAACCCCTAAAGTAACTTCCGGTCACAACTTACATTGTAAGTGAGTTTAGTCAGATAGTATCATGGATAGTATCGAAGTGCATCGTAACAGAATGTTAGTATGTTAGTATATAAGTCAGTGTTAATGTTTGTTTGTAAGCTAGTAGGTATTCCAGTACGTAGGTAAATCAGTAGGTAGGTATGTAGGTAGTTAAGTAGGTAAGTAAGTAATTAGGTAGGCAAATATGCAGATAAGTATGTAAGTAAACATCTAGAAAAGTAGGTAGGTAATTATATAGGTAAGTATGTAAGTAGATATGTTCGCAAATACGTATGAAAGTCAGTACGTTAGATTGTCATATCAATGCATGTCATGTCCTTCGAATGTAAGTTTAGTTGTTGTTTTCTTGTCGAGTAATTACGTTATCGGTTTTGTCTGCATCGTTCTGTCTGTATTGTCCTCATCATTCTCTCAATCGCTGGCCCAGCTTATCCCTCACACACCTAAAGTATTAGTTTAGTACTCCATGATAAATGGTAATACTTTTTAAATAGTTAAAACCCAATGATTAAACATAATAAATTATGCTTTTATTAAAAAAATAGAATTCAAGAATTTTAAATTCAATAATTATCTAAATCTTAAGGCTCTTGTAAAATTCAAAACGAAAACAAAAGAAAAAAAAATGAAATAAGGATAAAAAAAATCTTATATAAAAATTACGTGAAATATAAGGGGAATAAGATTCGCAGTATCGGAGTGTGATACTTCCCTATTTTATTCATACACCAATTCGGGTATGTATTTATATATATATGTATATGTATGAGCAATAATCACAATATAATATATTTATAATTAAGTAAACTCACTCTTTTTTTTTCATCGTTGTTCTGCCGGCAGTTCCCTTCTGGTAAAATTCAAATTCAATTTGTATCCATATTTTGGTGTTGAGGAATTTGTATATATATATATATATATATGTATAGCTATGAGTTATAGTGTCTAGAGGTTGCTGGGCACTTCTATCTTTATCCGTATAGCGATTTTTCTCCTTATCTTTCAAATTCTTTTTTTTTTCTTTTCTTGTACAGCTTATTGTTTTTACGGTTAAAAAAAAGGAAATTATCAAAAAGAAATCAAGAAAATTTTAAGCAATTTAGGTGTAAAAAAAAATCTAGACAGTTTGTTCAATATTCAATGTTTTTTTTTATATCTTTATATTTTATCATAATTTGGCATCACACATCATCTACTACCTTTCATTCTGCAAACAATGCCCCATTACATGCACCCACCTATTTCTCTATTCCTTAACTACACTTTCCTTCTACTTTCACATTTTTACTTCCTCTTGTGATTTGACCGTCGACCAGGCAAGTTCTCTTGATTGCGTTTATAATTTATATACCTACGGGTATTATAATAAATAGATCATTTTAAACTTAATTTCTATAAATCTTTTAATTACCATTCTCTTCTTTTTAGAGCTATCGTACATTGGTCCTTCAAGACGGATTTTCATTTTCATTTTATTTGCAAATCACTTTTAATTAAAGCCGATTAAGCTTTTCTGTGCATACAGCATACATACGTTTATACATATATATATATCTAGTGCGGAGTGTTGATTTGATAATTGTAATTAAGTACAAGCAAATCCGATCATTTCGATTTTTTATTCCTTATTTGAAGTGTATGAGTTCTTTTAAATTGATGTGCTTTCTCAATTAAATCAAATTTTAACACGTGAATTTTGTGCACATAGATATATAATATACATATATAAATATATATATAATTTAATTTTTTATGCAAATAAGCATATTAATATATATATATATACGTTTAGAATTTCTTTTCTCTGCTGTTCAAAATGGAAGATACATTAGAATCATTATGTTTAAAACAAGAAAACCTCAAAGAAGATTTGGAGTCTTTTAAGAAAAATTATGATAAAAGCCCTAAATCTCGGTTGTCTAAAGTTAGTCATCTACAAGCTCGATTACAAATTCTCGATGAGCTAATGTCAAGTTTTCGTGAAAACCACGTTAAACTTTCTCTGTTTTTTAGAGAGAAAAAAGAAAAGGATAAAAAGGTTGAACTTTCATATTTTAAAGAAAGTGCTTATGAACTATTTCAAGACATTTATTTGGACTTAAAGTCAGATATAGTGGACAAAATTAGTGCTCTTTCTGCTCCACCTTCACATACAGTTAATAACGATTCTTCTCTAAATATAACAGCGACTTCTGGTGATCGTAATCCTAACGAGGAGCATGGGGTGCATCTTCCCAAAATAAATCTTCCCGAATTCGATGGGTATTATAAGAATTGGATGAACTTTCACGATTTATTTACGGGAACGATCCATACAAAATCTGGTTTAGATAATGCCAGGAAACTTTATTATTTAAAGAAGTGTGTGTCAGGTGAAGCTGAAAAAATAATTCATTCTATACCTTGTACAGCAGCCAACTATGATTCTGCTTGGCAAATGCTATGCGAACGATTCGATAACAAACGTTTCATCGTTGAGTCGTATTTAAAAACTTTGTGTGAGCAACCTAGTATGCGAAAGGAATCTTGTGACAATATTAAAAAACTTCTATACACTACCAAGGATTGCTTGACTTCAATCCAAAATTTAAAGATTAAAACTGATTCTTGGGATGTTCTAGTGATTTTCATTCTTTCTCAAAAGCTTGATTGTCAAACGCGTAAAAACTGGGAGCGCTTTTTAACAACAAAGGGCTCAAAGCATAAATCTGTTAAAAATCAAAAAGAAACTGATTTAATTCATAACGATCTTCCCAAGCTTAGTGATTTTTATGAATTTTTAGAAGATTCTTTTAGATCTTTAGAGGCAATCGACTCTAAGCCAACTTTTATGATTTATGAAACAAAAGATAAGTTTCAAAATAATAAACGACAAGATCGGGTTAAGACATTTCATATTTCGAACAATTATGGTTCCTGCCCTAGTTGTAATGAATCTCATCTTCTTTATCAATGTCCAAGTTTTAAGTCGCTTTCACATGAAAATAAATCTGAATTTATGAAATCAAAAAACATTTGTTTAAACTGTTTGACATCTGGACATTCTGTTTCAAGATGCAAGAGCAATTTTAAATGCCGAAAGTGCAATAGGCGGCACAACACCATAATGCACATTGAACATTCGAATCAAACCTCAAATGATGCTTCTGTTAATCCGGTTATTGGTTCTTCAAACGAAACATTTTCGCATGTTTCAACTTATTTCGGTTTGAATTATAATTCGCAAATTTTGCTTGCAACAGCAAAGGTTAAAATATCTACTGCTTCCGGTGAATTTTTATTTAGAGCCCTCATAGACCAAGGGTCTCAATCGTCATTCGTTACAGAATGCTGTGTTCAAAAATTAAGACCCAAGAAAAACCCTCTACACTGTGTTATTAATGGTATTGGCGCAAATAATTCGAATATTTGCAAGGGGTTTGTGGAATTCAAACTAAGTTCCTGCACGAATACAAAATTTTCTTTACATGTCAAGGCTCTGGTTATTAAATCTATTAGTAGTTACTTTCCTGCTAAGAAAGTAAACTCTTCATTACCATTTGACATTGCCAACGTTTCTTTGGCAGACCCGATGTTTGCAGAGCCTGGACGCATCGATATTCTTCTTGGTGCAGATGTGTTCCATGAAATTATTCTCGATGGCATCATCAAAACTATTGATGGTGCTCTTGCACAACAAACTCAATTGGGTTGGATACTTTCGGGACCAATCGAAAATTCAAATTCTTTAAAAAATGAGATTCAAAATGTTTTATCATTTCACACACAAGTGAACATAGATAATTCTCTTAGAAAATTTTGGGAACTTGAAGAAGTTTCTACTAAACGCGTTCAAACCACTGAAGATCGAGCATGTGAAAAGTATTTTCAAGAAACGCATTATCGTATTTCTTCAGAAGATTCTTCTTCAGCAAGATATATTGTTAGACTTCCATTCAAGTCAAAAGTCTCAGGTGGAGACTACCCTTGTTTTAAAAACTCAAGTATTAATGCTCGCAAACGATTCGAGCATTTAGAGCAAAGAACTTTTCCGAAAAATTCTAAACTTAAAAGTGAATACTCAAAGTTCATTAATGAGTACATTGACCTTAAACATATGGAATTCTCGAGTAATTTTTCTGATCTTTCTGAGTCAGATAATGTTTTTATACTTCTACATCATGGTGTTTGGAAGGAAAGTAGTACCACTACCAAATTACGTGTGGTATTTGATGGTTCATCAAAACCTTCATTTTCAACTGCACTCAATGAAGAACTTTTACCAGGTCCTATTCTTCAAAACGACTTGTCTTCAGTCATTTTGAGGTGGCGAATATTTTGTATTGTTTTTACTTCGGATATCGAAAAAATGTTTCGACAAATTTTAATACATCCAGAAGAAACAAAATTTCAACAAATTATTTGGAGAAATAATCCTTCTGATCATCTTCAGTTATACAAACTTCAAACTGTTACATATGGTACAACTTGTGCACCTTATTCATCAATTCGCGTTCTCCAGCAACTTGCTGATGATGAAGCTAAAAAATATCCAGTTGGTTCTAAAATTCTAAAGAGAGACATATATGTTGACGACATTATTTTTGGGGCTGATGATATAATCACAGCTAAAAATATTCAATTAGAACTTCAGCAGCTTCTATTATCTGGTGGATTCAAGTTAAGAAAGTGGTCTTCAAACTCACCAGAACTTTTATCTGATCTTCCATCAGAAGATTGTGAGCTATCTTTTGACTTTGATGGAAATTCCGATTCGTCAATTAAGGCCTTAGGCCTATTTTGGAGTCCACATTTTGATAATTTTTTCTTTAAAATATCGTTTCCAAAACGCGATTCGCATACCAAACGAACTTTATTGTCGAATGCGTCTAAGCTTTTTGATCCTCTTGGATGGTTGGCCCCAACGATCATTTTAGCCAAAATCTATTTTCAAAAACTATGGTGCGCTGGAATAGGATGGGATGATCCACTTCCCTTTCCACTAAGTGTTGAATGGGAAACCTACCGCAAAACGTTGCATTCATTGGAATCTATTAAAATACCCAGATGGCTTGGAATTAAAACTAAGTCTTTTGGAGAAGTGCATGGCTTCTCAGACGCTTCAAACTGTGCTTATTCAGCAGTATTATCGTTGCATACATGATGATAAAATTTCTATTAATATTATTACGGCTAAAACTAAAGTTGCTCCTATTAAACAAGTATCGCTACCACGTCTTGAGTTATGTGGCGCTGTGTTATTATCAAAATTATTCAAAAAATATATGACTGCAATCGAAAGTCAGTCACCAAATATTAAATCGTATTTCTGGACTGATTCCAAAATTGTGCTTGCATGGATTCACGCATTACCTATACGTTGGCAAACATTCGTTGCCAACAGGGTCACAGAGATACAACAATTGACAAACGTTTCAGATTGGTATCATGTACGCTCTGAGGATAACCCTGCTGATTGTGCTTCCCGTGGCTTACAGCCCCCTGATCTTCAAAACTTTGATCTGTGGTGGTCTGGTCCCAAATGGCTAAGTTTGCCCCAATCCGAGTGGCCAAATCAAGTTGCCTCGAAATTTGAAACTGAATTCGAAATGAAAACAAACACTAATTGTTTTTCTTTAAAGTTAGCATCTTCGTTTGATCTTTTGTCAAGATTTTCTTCTTTGAATAAACTTCTTCGTGTTACGAGTTATATATATCGTTTTATAAGATTTAAGAAAAAGAAATCATTTGGAGATTTTCTTAATCCTCTTGAAATTCAAGATTCATTTTCGAGTATAATACGTTTATCACAATCTCAACACTTTTCTTCCGGGATAAAAGATTTAAAATCAAATTTACAAATCTCAACTAAGAGTAAAATAAAAAATCTTTATCCATTTTTGGATAATGAGGGTATATGGCGCGTCGGTGGAAGATTGCAAAAGGCTGATATCGATCAAAATTCAAAACACCCAATAATTATTTCAAACAACTGCAACTTGTCTAAGCTTATGGTCTCGGATTCGCACCGTAAAACCCTTCATGGTGGTCCCCAATTAATGATGTCTTACATAAGACATAGATTCTGGATTCTTAATCTAAGAAATCTAGCGAAAGCAGAGTTTCACTCTTGCTCTTTATGTGTCCGCTTTAACCACAGACGCAGTACACAACTTATGGGATCTCTTCCAAAAGTACGTGTCAATGAAGCCAGACCATTTCGTCACACTGGGGTTGACTATGCTGGCCCATTCGACGTTCGTATTTCAAAAGGTCGATCGCCAAAGACTTATAAAAGTTATATTTGTGTGTTTGTTTGTTTGGTGACGAAGGCGATACATATCGAACTTGTGTCAGATATGTCTACAGACGGATTCCTAGCAGCCTTTAGACGTTTTACAGGAAGAAGAGGAAGCTGCAGTGACCTTTATAGCGATAATGGGACAAACTTTATTGGTGCTAATAAAGCCTTACATCAAATGAATAAAGAATTCAACGAATTATGTCCAAAACATATAATCGAAAACATTGCATCAAAAGGAACTATATGGCATTTCATTCCTCCTGCCTCACCCCACTTTGGAGGATTGTGGGAGGCAGGGGTAAAATCAGTTAAGTACCATTTGAAAAGAATAATATTAAATCGAATTTTAACTTTTGAAGAACTCAATACTCTTCTAATTCAAATTGAATGTGTTCTCAATTCCAGACCACTTTGCCCAATTAATGATGACCCAACAGATACAAGTGTTCTGACGCCTTCACATTTTCTCATAGGGGAACCTGCATTTATAGTACCTGAACCTAACTTATTAGATGTCAAGACGAGCCGTCTTCAACGGTGGGAACAAATTCAACAAATGTTTCAACAGTTTTGGGAAAAGTGGAGAAAGGAATATCTCTGTCGACTGCAAAACCGACCAAAAAGACTTTCTAACAAGCAACGCAACTTTCAATTCAATGACGTTGTCATCATCACCGATGAACGTTTTGCCCCAGCAAAGTGGCCACTAGCAAGGATTGTTCAAGTTCATCTTGGACCAGATGGTATAAGCAGGGTGGTCACTCTGTTATCAAATGGGAAAAAATGCAAACGTCCAATAACAAAACTTTGCTTGCTGAATATTAATGAACCCATGGATTCATCGTTACCAGCCAAAGACATATTATTTTTTTTTCCTGCAGCGAGTACCAGGCGCTAACAAACCTGGTCCCATACAACTATGTATATAGGAGGAAATGCCTATATATATATATATATATATATTATTTATCAAATAAGTTTTTTTTATCGATTTTGTTATAATTTAAACTTTAATTTTATGTTAAGAACAGTTGTTCTTGGCCGGCGGAATGTTCAATATTCAATGTTTTTTTTTTATATCTTTATATTTTATCCTAATTTGGCATCACACATCATCTACTACCTTTCATTCTGCAAACAATGCCCCATTACATGCACCCACCTATTTCTCTATTCCTTAACTACACTTTCCTTCTACTTTTACATTTTTACTTCCTCTTGTGATTTGACCGTCGACCAGGCAAGTTCTCTTGATTGCGTTTATAATTTATATACCTACGGGTATTATAATAAATAGATCATTTTAAACTTAATTTCTATAAATCTTTTAATTACCATTCTCTTCTTTTTAGAGCTATCGTACACAGTTTTTTTTATATAGATTTCACTTGTTGACCCGAAGAAAAAAAAAACAATCAGGAGCACTATGCCACGACCTGTATCGGCACCTTTATAGGCGCCTTTTGAGGATCGCAGTTGCAGCTTCAAACAAGACACCAGCTTACTAAGTATTTACAACCTGCTTGTTTTGTATCTCACTTTGCGCTCTCGTTCATTGTATTCACCCTTGCCAAGAATTAAAATGGGCAGAGGTCTAGATCAATAGTAGGCTCGACCACCAAACATTTTTTTCTATATAAAAGACTTAGCTACGAGTATATATATCCATACATGAATACCCACGACTACTGCCACAGAACTTGTCTAGTTTGACCTAAACCTCTGCTTTACAAATAACGAAGTCTCCAATGTCCTTTTGACTATGGCCAATACACACCCTGGTGTTTCCGGTTTGCTAGTGTCACTTTTCAAGAATCCTTAGATTTCTAGAACTTTAAAGTTTGTGTTCAGATTTTTTTTTCTTATATTTTCACAAGAATAATTTTTTTTTCACCTTATCTTTATTTACCCTTTTGTGTATTTAAATTAACTCTTTATTTGCTTAAAAAACTTTTTCCAATAATTCAATTTCTTTTTACTTCTAATTTACAATTTATGCACAAAGAAAGAAAACCTCTACCTTTTACTTTGCGGCATGTAAAATTAAATTAGCAGTATTACTGCTATATCAACATTTGATCAAAAAAAGGTTCAAATCAACACACCGCCGACCGTTGCCTTATGTGACCTATATTCGCTTCAGCTATTGTACTACCCTCATCAACAAACTTATGCCGTGTATGTTTTCCACATTTCCAAACATATTATTTGGGAGCTTTTGCTTTGGCCTACCTCACTGAGTATTTATATACATACAAATATGTTTAACACCCCAAACCTATTATTTCACTAAAATGGGAAATAATTCATTTACCTACGATAAAACACTAATCGTGCATATAAATACAAATATAATAATAACAATAATGATATACATACATATAACTATAACATAAAACAGATTAATAAAACCATTCCTCAGTTTAATTCTGATTTGAATTTTGAATTCGACGGACAAAATTTTGATCTTTGTCAGCGAAAGCTCGAATCGAAAGTAAATGTCACCAAGCCAGATGTCGTTTCATTTCCAATATTTTATAATCGCCGGAATGCATTTACCTCGCAATTGGTTTGATCGTGATTCTTTTATTTAATTTTTTTTTTTTTGAAAAGATAAACTAAACTGTGCTAATTAACGTATGCACAATATTTGAAAGATAAAATTGTCAATAGGATCCGAAACAAATCGATTTTTGCAAAATTTGTCAGTGGAGGCAGCGAATTCTGATAAGGCTTGGGATCTTTTGAAGCAGAGGTATGACCATAAGTGCATTCTGGTCCACATCCAAATACAGAAGCTTTTTGGCAACCCTTCGTGCCGCGTGAAACTGCTGCTGGTCTTAGAGATCTCCTCTACAAAACAAGAGAATGTTGTCTGGCATTGGAAATATGGACGTTCCGGTATAGTGGGATACGGTCCTCATTTGGTTTCTTAACCAAAAACTTCCTGGTACGAGCCAAAAACTATGGGAAGAGAGGTTAGGAAACAGAAAAGACCTACCAAATTTTAAAGAAATTACCGTTTTCTTGGAAATTCGTTTCCGGACTTTGGAAGTTGTTGACCAGCAATTGAGCCGCTATCATGCAAATTGTCAACCAAGGCAAGCACACGCTGAGAAACTGTCAACGATTCCTCAATATGGACGTCATGGGACGAACGGAAACAGCACGCAGACTGAAAGTCTGCGAAAACTGTCTATCTTATGGGCACATCGTTCAAGACTGTCTAAGCTTCAGTAGTTGCTACTTTTGCCAACAAAGGCATCATCCGCTGTTGCATGTACAACAACAGTATCAACAACAACAACAAAAGTAACAACAAAAATAACAACAACAACAACGACAATTTCAACAAAAAACAACAACAACAACAGCAACAACAATAATAATAATAATAATAATAACAATAACAACAACAAAAATAGCAACAACAACACCAACAACAACAATCTGCAGCTGGTACATCATCTCAGGCGAGAAATGTACTTCAGGGGTCCATGAGCCCAAACGCGCCTGAGTTCCGACAAACGCTGGAAAATCAACAAACTTTTGACACCAACACGTCGCATAGTGATCGTGGTCATACACACCAGGTGCTTCTAGCAACAGCAGTTGTCAAGGCAAGAGAAGCAGATGGCAGGCTACGTCTTTTACGTGCTCTGATCAAGAACGGCTCAGAAACGTAATTTATCACCGAATCTGCCGCACAACTGCTCTAAAAAAGCGACGAACCATTGCCGAGGTTAGGGTTGGTCAGGAGCGGCACTACACTGCATCCCGCCACTCGTCGTTTGAGACTGCCGCACAGGCTTTGGATTTCAAGTCGCTGACTGGGCATCTCCCGACCCAGCGAGTGTTACCGCGCAATTGTAACCACTATTATGATTTTATGAGTTCAATAAAACAGACTTTAATTTATTAAAGAGTAAATTCATATAAAGTTTATTAATTAAATTTAACAATGTTCGCAAAGTAAGTTTTAATATTAAATATACGTAATGTATTTAGGTTGAGGTTGAGGACGACTGGCCACGTCGTCGGCTGGTTAAGAAGAGGCTGATCTTTTTTATCGTCTCGCCGGAAATCGACTTGACATAAAGTTGTCATTCTATAAACTGTCAAGTTGACTACTTCGTAGAATTGTCAAACTCAACAGTTCCCTCACACTTATTTACATCAAAAACTGATTCGTCTATTTCTCAGACGATATGAGCGTCTGGATCTGGATTCAGTAGGAACTTGTTGCTGAGGCTCTTCTGCCAAGGTGGAATTATATCTACGTTCCGAATCTTGATACTGCAAATCGCTTCTATCCCTTATTGGAATGATAGGTTTTTCATATGATGAGACCTCAATAGCAGGCGTAGACATTGGACTCTCAAATTCAATTGCATCTCCACATGACAGAGATGAGGATGATGATGACGATGGTGGTAACGAATGTCTCGAAAAAGATGATGGCAATTGTGATGACGGTGACGGCCGCGGTGGCATTTCCGGTGTCCGGGGTGACGGCGGCGGTGGCAAAGATGGCAGTTCTGATGCTGGTGGCGAAGTTGATAGTGATGGTAACGACAGTGTTGCTGATGTAACTGGAGGTAATGATGATGGAACTTTGTCTGAAGATAATGAAGGAATAGGATTAGCAAAATTATATTTGTTACTTGCCTCGACATTCGAAACTGATCTGGAACGCATCTGGTTTTGATGACGACGCCAAGTACCATAATCTGTCTGTACTTGATACATTTTTCTTCCTAAGGTTTTCATAACGACTCCGTTTACCCACTTTGTTCTCTTTAAATATTGACGAACAAAAACTGTTTGTCCTGTGGAGAATTTCGACAGGTAACTACCTTTCCCCTTTCCGTTTGGATCTGGGCAAAGGGCTGATAATATCGTACGGTGACAACGACCGTGGAGCTTTTCAGCAGGTGACTTCCCCTCTGCATCTGGAGTTGAACGATAGGTGTTTAAAAAAATTTGCAAGCATCTTCACTGCGTGCTGTGGTACATAAAATCTTGGTCAAAGATGTCTTGAACGTCCGCACCATACGTTCTGCTGCACCGTTGGATTCAGGGTTAAAAGGCGCCGAAGTAAGATGCGTGATGGCGTTGCTTTGACAAAAATCTTTGAACTCTGCCGAAGAAAATTGAGTGCCATTGTCTGACACTATGGTTTTAGGTAAACCTTCAAGCGCAAAAACAGAACGTCGCTTTTGATGTTGTTGACTGCATGCGAACAACAAACGGGAACTTCGAGAATGAGTCGACAATGATTAGTCACATAAATTTCTCGAAAGGACCGGCATAGTCAATGTGGATTCGCTCCCATGGATGCTCAGTGGCTGGCCAGCTGGTATAGTGCTTTGGAGGTTGTGACGCATTGAACTGGCAGGCGTTGCACTTACTTACAGTTTGGTGAATCATCTCATCTATGCCTGACCACCAACAGTAACGACGGGACAGCTGCTTCATCCTGGTTTCTCCCCAATGCCCCTCATGGAGCAATGTTAGTACCTTCGGCTGTAAACTTTGAGGAACTACCACTCGAGGATGTTCAGTCTGTAATAAAACAACATTAGCACACACACACAAGCTTAACCCTCGACGAAAATAGGGTATTAAATTAGCTTCGCAACTCGGCAACTGTTTTGGCCATCCATGCTGAATATAAAATACTACCTTATTCAAAATACAGTCTTTTTTAGAGTGTTCAGCTACAACGGACGAGGTTATGGGAAACTCTTCGATACAAGACCTGTAGCTATCTAAAACATGACATGATTCATCCATCTTGTCAAACTCTTCATCAGGTCCAACTGGCAATCTGGAAAGACAGTCAGCGTTGGCATGCTGTGCTGTTGGTCGATAGCGAATGGAGTAAGTGTAGCTCATCAAAATGATTGCCCAACGTTGTAGTCGAGCTATGGTCATTTGAGGAAGTTGCTTACTGGGATTGAAAATTGTAACTAAGGGCTGGTGGTCAGTGATTAACTCAAACTGACGCCCGAACAAGTACTGGTGAAACTTTTTTATCCCGTATATAATTGACAAAGCTTCTTTTTCGATCTGACTGTAGCGTTTCTGGGATTCAGTTAATGTCTTAGAAGCAAAAGCTATAGGCCTCTCAGATCCGTCCGGATATACGTGAGATATCACCGCGCCGATACCATGCGACGATGCGTCTGTCGCTAAAGAGACGGGCAACTCATTCTGAAAATGAACTAGCCTTGATACACTCATGAGCTTTTCCTTAAATATTTGGAAAACTTTTCGCTGTTCAGCTCCCCACACAAATTTAACATTCTTTGACCGGAGTTTGTTTAATGGGGCTGCAATTTGAGCAAAATTTTCTATAAACTGATTGTAGTAGTTTATTTTTCCTACAAATGCTTCTAATTCTTTTAGATTGCTGGGCTCAGGCAAGTCTTTGATGGCAAGTAATCGTGACTCAGATGGACGAATGCCAGTTGCGTCTATTATATGACCCAGGTACTCTATTTGACTTTTGGCAAAATCACATTTTTCTAGACGACATCGTAGGCCGTGACTCTCGAGACGTTCGAGGAAAATTTTTAGGTTCTCTAAAAGCTCCTCCTGGCTTTTCCCAGAAATTATGACATCATCGACATAAGCAGCACCAAACAATCCGGCTGTCAGTTGATCGATATAGTTTTGAAAAATTCCCGTAGAGCTAGCTGTACCGAAAGGCACACGAAGATATTGGAAAAGACCAAACTCAGTGGAAATGACACAGATTTTCTGAGATTCTTCGTCTAACGGGATCTGCAGATAAGCGTCAGACAAGTCTATTTTCGTGAAATAACAACCACCTTCAAGACTGTGAAAAATGTCCAAGACCCGTGGCAGTGGATGACGGTTAATTATTAATTGTGGATTTATAGTTTGTTTGAAATCACCACAAATTCGAATTGAACCATTCGCTTTTTGAACTGGGACGATGGGGGCAGCCCATTGACTTGTCTCAATTCGTCGGAGAATACCCAATCTTACAAGTCTTTCTATTTCGGCTTTAACAACTCCTTTTTGTGCAAAAGGAACGGGCCGATATTTACAAAATTTTGGCTGTGCATCTGGTTTCAACACAAGATGACCAACGTAACTATTACTACAGCCCAGCTCGGAATTGAACACTGATTTATAACGCTCACAAAGTATTTTGGTTTCTAAAGAAAGTTGTTGCTGCGCTTTATCACAAATGCCATCTGAAACCTGTAGTGCTAGTTCTTTACTTTGTTGTTTTATGCTTAGATCAAACGCATTAAACCAGTCTAACCCCATAATGTTGGAACCGTATTCACTATCGACTACTAATAGAGACAACTTATGCATAATACCCTTCCAAGAAACTTCTGCACAAATCATACCCTTTATTGGAATTTTTACATCTCCATATGCTCTCAGTACTCGGTCGGTTGGTTAACAGTTTGGTTCTCCTAAATCTCGATAACCTTGCAAACCTATTAGCGAGCAGGTTGCTCCCGTGTCTAACTGAAAATCTAGCGGGATTTTCTTTGAGTTCAATAAAACATGATTCATCCATCTTGTCAAACTCTTCATCAGGTCCAACTGGCAATCTGGAAAGACAGTCAGCGTTGGCATGCTGTGCTGTTGGTCGATAGCGAATGGAGTAAGTATAGCTCATCAAAATGATTGCCCAACGTTGTAGTCGAGCTATGGTCATTTGAGGAAGTTGCTTACTGGGATTGAAAATTGTAACTAAGGGCTGGTGGTCAGTGATTAACTCAAACTGACGCCCGAACAAGTACTGGTGAAACTTTTTTATCCCGTATATAATTGACAAAGCTTCTTTTTCGATGTCATCATCACCGATGAACGTTTTGCCCCAGCAAAGTGGCCACTAGCAAGGATTGTTCAAGTTCATCTTGAACCAGATGGTATAAGCAGGGTGGTCACTCTGTTATCAAATGGGAAAAAATGCAAACGTCCAATAACAAAACTTTGCTTGCTGCCTATTAATGAACCCATGGATTCATCGTTACCAGCCTAAGACATATTATTTTTTTTTCCTGCAGCGAGTACCAGGCGCTAACAAACCTGGTCCCACACAACTATGTATATAGGAGGAAATGCCTATATATATATATATATATATATATTATTTATCAAATAATTTTTTTTTTATCGATTTTGTTATAATTTAAACTTTAATTTTATGTTAAGAACAGTTGTTCTTGGCCGGCGGAATGTTCAATATTCAATGTTTTTTTTTTATATCTTTATATTTTATCCTAATTTGGCATCACACATCATCTACTACCTTTCATTCTGCAAACAATGCCCCATTACATGCACCCACCTATTTCTCTATTCCTTAACTACACTTTCCTTCTACTTTCACATTTTTACTTCCTCTTGTGATTTGACCGTCGACCAGGCAAGTTCTCTTGATTGCGTTTATAATTTATATACCTACGGATATTATAATAAATAGATCATTTTAAACTTATTTTCTATAAATCTTTTAATTACCATTCTCTTCTTTTTAGAGCTATCGTACACAGTTTTTTTTATATAGATTTCACTTGTTGACCCGAAGAAAAAAAAACAATCAGGAGAACTATGCCACGACCTGTATCGGCACCTTTAAAGGCGCTTTTTGAGGATCGCAGTTGCAGCTTCAAACAAGACACCAGCTTACTAAGTATTTACAACCTGCTTGTTTTGTATCTCACTTTGCGCTCTCGTTCATTATATTCACCCTTGGCAAGAATTAAAATGGGCAGAGGTCTAGATCAATAGTAGGCTCGACCACCAAACATTTTTTCCTATATAAAAGACTTAGCTACGAGTATATATATCCATACATGAATACCCACGACTACTGCCACAGAACTTGTCTAGTTTGACCTAAACCTCTGCTTTACAAATAACGAAGTCTCCAATGTCTTTTTGACTATGGCCAATACACTCCCTGGTGTTTCCGGTTTGCTAGTGTCACTTTTCAAGAATCCTTATTTCTATTTTATTGATTTCTAGAACTTTAAAGTTTGTGTTCAGATTTTTTTTTCTTATATTTTCACAAGAATAATTTTTTTTCACCTTATCTTTATTTACCCTTTTGTGTATTTAAATTAACTCTTTATTTGCTTAAAAAACTTTTTCCAATAATTCAATTTCTTTTTACTTCTAATTTGCAATTTATGCACAAAGAAAGAAAACCTCTACCTTTTACTTTGCGGCATGTAAAATTAAATTAGCAGTATTACTGCTATATCAACATTTGATCAAAAAAAGGTTCAAATCAACACACCGCCGACCGTTGCCTTATGTGACCTATATTCGCTTCAGCTATTGTACTACCCTCATCAACAAACTTATGCCATGTATGTTTTCCACATTTCCAAACATTTTATTTGGGAGCTTTTGCCTTGGCCTACCTCACTGAGTATTTATATACATACAAATATGTTTAACACCCCAAACCTATTATTTCACTAAAATGGGAAATAATTCATTTACCTACGATAAAACACTAATCGTGCATATAAATACAAATATAATAATAACAATAATGATATACATACATATAACTATAACATAAAACAGATTAATAAAACCATTCCTCAGTTTAATTCTGATTTGAATTTTGAATTCGACGGACAAAATTTTGATCTTCTGAATTCGCCGACTGATGCGCTTTGTCAGCGAAAGCTCGAATCGAAAGTAAATGTCACCATGCCAGATGTCGTTTCATTTCCAATATTTTATAATCGCCGGAATGCATTTACCTCGCAATTGGTTTGATCGTGATTCTTTTATTTAATTTTTTTTTTTTTGAAAAGATAAACTAAACTGTGCTAATTAACGTATGCACAATATTTGAAAGATAAAATTGTCAATAGGATCCGAAACAAATCGATTTTTGCAAAATTTGTCAGTGGAGGCAGCGAATTCTGATAAGGCTTGGGATCTTTTGAAGCAGAGGTATGACCATAAGTGCATTCTGGTCCACATCCAAATACAGAAGCTTTTTGGCAACCCTTCGTGCCGCGTGAAACTGCTGCTGGTCTTAGAGATCTCCTCTACAAAACAAGAGAATGTTGTCTGGCATTGGAAATATGGACGTTCCGGTATAGTGGGATACGGTCCTCATTTGGTTTCTTAACCAAAAACTTCCTGGTACGAGCCAAAAACTATGGGAAAAGAGGTTAGGAAACAGAAAAGACCTACCAAATTTTAAAGAAATTACCGTTTTCTTGGAAATTCGTTTCCGGACTTTGGAAGTTGTTGACCAGCAATTGAGCCGCTATCATGCAAATTGTCAACCAAGGAAGCACACGCTGAGAAACTGTCAACGATTCCTCAATATGGACGTCATGGGACGAACGGAAACAGCACGCAGACTGAAAGTCTGCGAAAACTGTCTATCTTATGGGCACATCGTTCAAGACTGTCTAAGCTTCAGTAGTTGCTACTATTGCCAACAAAGGCATCATCCGCTGTTGCATGTACAACAACAGTATCAACAACAACAACAAAAATAACAACAACAATAACAATAACAACAACAACAACGACAATTTCAACAAAAAACAACAACAACAACAGCAACAATAATAATAATAATAATAATAACAATAACAACAACAAAAACAGCAACAACAACACCAACAACAACAATCTGCAGCTGATACATCATCTCAGGCGAGAAATGTACTTCAGGGGTCCATGAGCCCAAACGCGCCTGAGTTCCGACAAACGCTGGAAAATCAACAAACTTTTGACACCAACACGTCGCATAGTGATCGTGGTCATACACACCAGGTGCTTCTAGCAACAGCAGTTGTCAAGGCAAGAGAAGCAGATGGCAGGCTACGTCTTTTACGTGCTCTGATCAAGAACGGCTCAGAAACGTAATTTATCACCGAATCTGCCGCACAACTGCTCTAAAAAAGCGACGAACCATTGCCGAGGTTAGGGTTGGTCAGGAGCGGCACTACACTGCATCCCGCCACTCGTCGTTTGAGACTGCCGCACAGGCTTTGGATTTCAAGTCGCTGACTGGGCATCTCCCGACCCAGCGAGTGTTACCGCGCAATTGTAACCACTATTATGATTTTATGAGTTCAATAAAACAGACTTTAATTTATTAAAGAGTAAATTCATATAAAGTTTATTAATTAAATTTAACAATGTTCGCAAAGTAAGTTTTAATATTAAATATACGTAATGTATTTAGGTTGAGGTTGAGGACGACTGGCCACGTCGTCGGCTGGTTAAGAAGAGGCTGATCTTTTTTATCGTCTCGCCGGAAATCGACTTGACATAAAGTTGTCATTCTATAAACTGTCAAGTTGACTACTTCGTAGAATTGTCAAACTCAACAGTTCCCTCACACTTATTTACATCAAAAACTGATTCGTCTATTTCTCAGACGATATGAGCGTCTGGATCTGGATTCAGTAGGAACTTGTTGCTGAGGCTCTTCTGCCAAGGTGGAATTATATCTACGTTCCGAATCTTGATACTGCAAATCGCTTCTATCCCTTATTGGAATGATAGGTTTTTCATATGATGAGACCTCAATAGCAGGCGTAGACATTGGACTCTCAAATTCAATTGCATCTCCACATGACAGAGATGAGGATGATGATGACGATGGTGGTAACGAATGTCTCGAAAAAGATGATGGCAATTGTGATGACGGTGACGGCCGCGGTGGCATTTCCGGTGTCCGGGGTGACGGCGGCGGTGGCAAAGATGGCAGTTCTGATGCTGGTGGCGAAGTTGATAGTGATGGTAACGACAGTGTTGCTGATGTAACTGGAGGTAATGATGATGGAACTTTGTCTGAAGATAATGAAGGAATAGGATTAGCAAAATTATATTTGTTACTTGCCTCGACATTCGAAACTGATCTGGAACGCATCTGGTTTTGATGACGACGCCAAGTACCATAATCTGTCTGTACTTGATACATTTTTCTTCCTAAGGTTTTCATAACGACTCCGTTTACCCACTTTGTTCTCTTTAAATATTGACGAACAAAAACTGTTTGTCCTGTGGAGAATTTCGACAGGTAACTACCTTTCCCCTTTCCGTTTGGATCTGGGCAAAGGGCTGATAATATCGTACGGTGACAACGACCGTGGAGCTTTTCAGCAGGTGACTTCCCCTCTGCATCTGGAGTTGAACGATAGGTGTTTAAAAAAAATTGAAAGGCATCTTCACTGCGTGCTGTGGTACATAAAATCTTGGTCAAAGATGTCTTGAACGTCCGCACCATACGTTCTGCTGCACCGTTGGATTTGGGGTTAAAAGGCGCCGAAGTAGGATGCGTGATGGCGTTGCTTTGACAAAAATCTTTGAACTCTGCCGAAGAAAATTGAGTGCCATTGTCTGACACTATGGTTTTAGGTAAACCTTCAAGCGCAAAAACAGAACGAAGACCACTAATTGTCGCTTTTGATGTTGTTGACTGCATGCGAACAACAAACGGGAACTTCGAGAATGAGTCGACAATGATTAGCCACATAAATTTCTCGAAAGGACCGGCATAGTCAATGTGGATTCGCTCCCATGGATGCTCAGTGGCTGGCCAGCTGGTATAGTGCTTTGGAGGTTGTGACGCATTGAACTGGCAGGCGTTGCACTTACTTACAGTTTGGTGAATTATCTCATCTATGCCTGACCACCAACAGTAACGACGGGACAGCTGCTTCATCCTGGTTTCTCCCCAATGCCCCTCATGGAGCAATGTTAGTACCTTCGGCTGTAAACTTTGAGGAACTACCACTCGAGGATGTTCAGTCTGTAATAAAACAACATTAGCACACACACACAAGCTTAACCCTCGACGAAAATAGGGTATTAAATTAGCTTCACAACTCGGCAACTGTTTTGGCCATCCATGCTGAATATAAAATACTGCCTTATTTAAAATACAGTCTTTTTTAGAGTGTTCAGCTACAACGGACGAGGTTATGGGAAACTCTTCGATACAAGACCTGTAGCTATCTAAAACATGACATGATTCATCCATCTTGTCAAACTCTTCATCAGGTCCAACTGGCAATCTGGAAAGACAGTCAGCGTTGGCATGCTGTGCTGTTGGTCGATAGCGAATGGAGTAAGTGTAGCTCATCAAAATGATTGCCCAACGTTGTAGTCGAGCTATGGTCATTTGAGGAAGTTGCTTACTGGGATTGAAAATTGTAACTAAGGGCTGGTGGTCAGTGATTAACTCAAACTGACGCCCGAACAAGTACTGGTGAAACTTTTTTATCCCGTATATAATTGACAAAGCTTCTTTTTCGATCTGACTGTAGCGTTTCTGGGATTCAGTTAATGTCTTAGAAGCAAAAGCTATAGGCCTCTCAGATCCGTCCGGATATACGTGAGATATCACCGCGCCGATACCATGCGACGATGCGTCTGTCGCTAAAGAGACGGGCAACTCATTCTGAAAATGAACTAGCCTTGATACACTCATGAGCTTTTCCTTAAATATTTGGAAAACTTTTCGCTGTTCAGCTCCCCACACAAATTTAACATTCTTTGACCGGAGTTTGTTTAATGGGGCTGCAATTTGAGCAAAATTTTCTATAAGCTGATTGTAGTAGTTTATTTTTCCTACAAATGCTTCTAATTCTTTTAGATTGCTGGGCTCAGGCAAGTCTTTGATGGCAAGTAATCGTGACTCAGATGGACGAATGCCAGTTGCGTCTATTATATGACCCAGGTACTCTATTTGACTTTTGGCAAAATCACATTTTTCTAGACGACATCGTAGGCCGTGACTCTCGAGACGTTCGAGGAAAATTTTTAGGTTCTCTAAAAGCTCCTCCTGGCTTTTCCCAGAAATTATGACATCATCGACATAAGCAGCACCAAACAATCCGGCTGTCAGTTGATCGATATAGTTTTGAAAAATTCCCGTAGAGCTAGCTGTACCGAAAGGCACACGAAGATATTGGAAAAGACCAAACTCAGTGGAAATGACACAGATTTTCTGAGATTCTTCGTCTAACGGGATCTGCAGATAAGCGTCAGACAAGTCTATTTTCGTGAAATAACAACCACCTTCAAGACTGTGAAAAATGTCCAAGACCCGTGGCAGTGGATGACGGTTAATTATTAATTGTGGATTTATAGTTTGTTTGAAATCACCACAAATTCGAATTGAACCATTCGCTTTTTGAACTGGGACGATGGGGGCAGCCCATTGACTTGTCTCAATTCGTCGGAGAATACCCAATCTTACAAGTCTTTCTATTTCGGCTTTAACAACTCCTTTTTGTGCAAAAGGAACGGGCCGATATTTACAAAATTTTGGCTGTGCATCTGGCTTCAACACAAGATGACCAACGTAACTATTACTACAGCCCAGCTCGGAATTGAACACTGATTTATAACGCTCACAAAGTATTTTGGCTTCTAAAGAAAGTTGTTGCTGCGCTTTATCACAAATGCCATCTGAAACCTGTAGTGCTAGTTCTTTACTTTGTTGTTTTATGCTTAGATCAAACGCATTAAACCAGTCTAACCCCATAATGTTGGAACCGTATTCACTATCGACTACTAATAGAGACAACTTATGCATAATACCCTTCCAAGAAACTTCTGCACAAATCATACCCTTTATTGGAATTTTTACATCTCCATATGCTCTCAGTACTCGGTCGGTTGGTTTACAGTTTGGTTCTCCTAAATCTCGATAACCTTGCAAACCTATTAGCGAGCAGGTTGCTCCCGTGTCTAACTGAAAATCTAGCGGGATTTTATTTGAGTTCAATAAAACATGATTCATCCATCTTGTCAAACTGTTCATCAGGTCCAACTGGCAATCTGGAAAGACAGTCAGCGTTGGCATGCTGTGCTGTTGGTCGATAGCGAATGGAGTAAGTGTAGCTCATCAAAATGATTGCCCAACGTTGTAGTCGAGCTATGGTCATTTGAGGAAGTTGCTTACTGGGATTGAAAATTGTAACTAAGGGCTGGTGGTCAGTGATTAACTCAAACTGACGCCCGAACAAGTACTGGTGAAACTTTTTTATCCCGTATATAATTGACAAAGCTTCTTTTTCGATGTCATCATCACCGATGAACGTTTTGCCCCAGCAAAGTGGCCACTAGCAAGGATTGTTCAAGTTCATCTTGAACCAGATGGTATAAGCAGGGTGGTCACTCTGTTATCAAATGGGAAAAAATGCAAACGTCCAATAACAAAACTTTGCTTGCTGCCTATTAATGAACCCATGGATTCATCGTTACCAGCCTAAGACATATTATTTTTTTTTCCTGCAGCGAGTACCAGGCGCTAAGAAACCTGGTCCCACACAACTATGTATATAGGAGGAAATGCCTATATATATATATATATATATATTATTTATCAAATAATTTTTTTTTTATCGATTTTGTTATAATTTAAACTTTAATTTTATGTTAAGAACAGTTGTTCTTGGCCGGCGGAATGTTCAATATTCAATGTTTTTTTTTATATCTTTATATTTTATCCTAATTTGGCATCACACATCATCTACTACCTTTCATTCTGTAAACAATGCCCCATTACATGCACCCACCTATTTCTCTATTCCTTAACTACACTTTCCTTCTACTTTCACATTTTTACTTCCTCTTGTGATTTGACCGTCGACCAGGCAAGTTCTCTTGATTGCGTTTATAATTTATATACCTACGGATATTATAATAAATAGATCATTTTAAACTTATTTTCTATAAATCTTTTAATTACCATTCTCTTCTTTTTAGAGCTATCGTACACAGTTTTTTTTATATAGATTTCACTTGTTGACCCGAAGAAAAAAAAACAATCAGGAGCACTATGCCACGACCTGTATCGGCACCTTTAAAGGCGCTTTTTGAGGATCGCAGTTGCAGCTTCAAACAAGACACCAGCTTACTAAGTATTTACAACCTGCTTGTTTTGTATCTCACTTTGCGCTCTCGTTCATTATATTCACCCTTGGCAAGAATTAAAATGGGCAGAGGTCTAGATCAATAGTAGGCTCGACCACCAAACATTTTTTTCTATATAAAAGACTTGGCTACGAGTATATATATCCATACATGAATACCCACGACTACTGCCACAGAACTTGTCTAGTTTGACCTAAACCTCTGCTTTACAAATAACGAAGTCTCCAATGTCCTTTTGACTATGGCCAATACACTCCCTGGTGTTTCCGGTTTGCTAGTGTCACTTTTCAAGAATCCTTAGATTTCTAGAACTTTAAAGTTTGTGTTCAGATTTTTTTTTCTTATATTTTCACAAGAATAATTTTTTTTCACCTTATCTTTATTTACCCTTTTGTGTATTTAAATTAACTCTTTATTTGCTTAAAAAACTTTTTCCAATAATTCAATTTCTTTTTACTTCTAATTTGCAATTTATGCACAAAGAAAGAAAACCTCTACCTTTTACTTTGCGGCATGTAAAATTAAATTAGCAGTATTACTGCTATATCAACATTTGATCAAAAAAAGGTTCAAATCAACACACCGCCGACCGTTGCCTTATGTGACCTATATTCGCTTCAGCTATTGTACTACCCTCATCAACAAACTTATGCCATGTATATTTTCCACATTTCCAAACATTTTATTTGGGAGCTTTTGCCTTGGCCTACCTCACTGAGTATTTATATACATACAAATATGTTTAACACCCCAAACCTATTATTTCACTAAAATGGGAAATAATTCATTTACCTACGATAAAACACTAATCGTGCATATAAATACAAATATAATAATAACAATAATGATATACATACATATAACTATAACATAAAACAGATTAATAAAACCATTCCTCAGTTTAATTCTGATTTGAATTTTGAATTCGACGGACAAAATTTTGATCTTCTGAATTCGCCGACTGATGCGCTTTGTCAGCGAAAGCTCGAATCGAAAGTAAATGTCACCAAGCCAGATGTCGTTTCATTTCCAATATTTTATAATCGCCGGAATGCATTTACCTCGCAATTGGTTTGATCGTGATTCTTTTATTTAATTTTTTTTTTTGAAAAGATAAACTAAACTGTGCTAATTAACGTATGCACAATATTTGAAAGATAAAATTGTCAATAGGATCCGAAACAAATCGATTTTTGCAAAATTTGTCAGTGGAGGCAGCGAATTCTGATAAGGCTTGGGATCTTTTGAAGCAGAGGTATGACCATAAGTGCATTCTGGTCCACATCCAAATACAGAAGCTTTTTGGCAACCCTTCGTGCCGCGTGAAACTGCTGCTGGTCTTAGAGATCTCCTCTACAAAACAAGAGAATGTTGTCTGGCATTGGAAATATGGACGTTCCGGTATAGTGGGATACGGTCCTCATTTGGTTTCTTAACCAAAAACTTCCTGGTACGAGCCAAAAACTATGGGAAGAGAGGTTAGGAAACAGAAAAGACCTACCAAATTTTAAAGAAATTACCGTTTTCTTGGAAATTCGTTTCCGGACTTTGGAAGTTGTTGACCAGCAATTGAGCCGCTATCATGCAAATTGTCAACCAAGGCAAGCACAAGCTGAGAAACTGTCAACGATTCCTCAATATGGACGTCATGGGACGAACGGAAACAGCACGCAGACTGAAAGTCTGCGAAAACTGTCTATCTTATGGGCACATCGTTCAAGACTGTCTAAGCTTCAGTAGTTGCTACTTTTGCCAACAAAGGCATCATCCGCTGTTGCATGTACAACAACAGTATCAACAACAACAACAAAAATAACAACAACAATAACAATAACAACAACAACAACGACAATTTCAACAAAAAACAACAACAACAACAACAGCAACAACAATAATAATAATAATAATAACAATAACAACAACAAAAACAGCAACAACAACACCAACAACAACAATCTGCAGCTGGTACATCATCTCAGGCGAGAAATATACTTCAGGGGTCCATAAGCCCAAACGCGCCTGAGTTCCGACAAACGCTGGAAAATCAACAAACTTTTGACACCAACACGTCGCATAGTGATCGTGGTCATACACACCAGGTGCTTCTAGCAACAGCAGCTGTCAAGGCAAGAGAAGCAGATGGCAGGCTACGTCTTTTACGTGCTCTGATTAAGAACGGCTCAGAAACGTAATTTATCACCGAATCTGCCGCACAACTGCTCTAAAAAAGCGACGAACCATTGCCGAGGTTAGGGTTGGTCAGGAGCGGCACTACACTGCATCCCGCCACTCGTCGTTTGAGACTGCCGCACAGGCTTTGGATTTCAAGTCGCTGACTGGGCATCTCCCGACCCAGCGAGTGTTACCGCGCAATTGTAACCACTATTATGATTTTATGAGTTCAATAAAACAGACTTTAATTTATTAAAGAGTAAATTCATATAAAGTTTATTAATTAAATTTAACAATGTTCGCAAAGTAAGTTTTAATATTAAATATACGTAATGTATTTAGGTTGAGGTTGAGGACGACTGGCCACGTCGTCGGCTGGTTAAGAAGAGGCTGATCTTTTTTATCGTCTCGCCGGAAATCGACTTGACATAAAGTTGTCATTCTAGAAACTGTCAAGTTGACTACTTCGTAGAATTGTCAAACTCAACAGTTCCCTCACACTTATTTACATCAAAAACTGATTCGTCTATTTCTCAGACGATATGAGCGTCTGGATCTGGATTCAGTAGGAACTTGTTGCTGAGGCTCTTCTGCCAAGGTGGAATTATATCTACGTTCCGAATCTTGATACTGCAAATCGCTTCTATCCCTTATTGGAATGATAGGTTTTTCATATGATGAGACCTCAATAGCAGGCGTAGACATTGGACTCTCAAATTCAATTGCATCTCCACATGACAGAGATGAGGATGATGATGACGATGGTGGTAATGAATGTCTCGAAAAAGATGATGGCAATTGTGATGACGGTGACGGCCGCGGTGGCATTTCCGGTGCCCGGGGTGACGGCGGCGGTGGCAAAGATGGCAGTTCTGATGCTGGTGGCGAAGTTGATAGTGATGGTAACGACAGTGTTGCTGATGTAACTGGAGGTAATGATGATGGAACTTTGTGTGAAGATAATGAAGGAATAGGATTAGCAAAATTATATTTGTTACTTGCCTCGACATTCGAAACTGATCTGGAACGCATCTGGTTTTGATGACGACGCCAAGTACCATAATCTGTCTGTACTTGATACATTTTTCTTCCTAAGGTTTTCATAACGACACCGTTTACCCACTTTGTTCTCTTTAAATATTGACGAACAAAAACTGTTTGTCCTGTGGAGAATTTCGACAGGTAACTACCTTTCCCCTTTCCGTTTGGATCTGGGCAAAGGGCTGATAATATCGTACGGTGACAACGACCGTGGAGCTTTTCAGCAGGTGACTTCCCCTCTGCATCTGGAGTTGAACGATAGGTGTTTAAAAAAAATTGAAAGGCATCTTCACTGCGTGCTGTGGTACATAAAATCTTGGTCAAAGATGTCTTGAACGTCCGCACCATACGTTCTGCTGCACCGTTGGATTCAGGGTTAAAAGGCGCCGAAGTAGGATGCGTGATGGCGTTGCTTTGACAAAAATCTTTGAACTCTGCCGAAGAAAATTGAGTGCCATTGTCTGACACTATGGTTTTAGGTAAACCTTCAAGCGCAAAAACAGAACGAAGACCACTAATTGTCGCTTTTGATGTTGTTGACTGCATGCGAACAACAAACGGGAACTTCGAGAATGAGTCGACAATGATTAGCCACATAAATTTCTCGAAACGACCGGCATAGTCAATGTGGATTCGCTCCCATGGATGCTCAGTGGCTGGCCAGCTGGTATAGTGCTTTGGAGGTTGTGACGCATTGAACTGGCAGGCGTTGCACTTACTTACAGTTTGGTGAATCATCTCATCTATGCCTGACCACCAACAGTAACGACGGGTGTTCGAAGGTACACGAACAGAACTGATGACCAATTCGATGAAGACGTATCATTAATGTCAAATACGTTCCACAACTATGTCAACGTCAGATCAAAGGTCAAATAGAAGTCAAATGTCATAAAAATTAATGGCTAAAATATACAATTCGACTATACAATATACAGGATAATAAAACAATTCAATTTCTTAACTCAAAGTGGTTGCATCTTTATTTTTCTCATTTTGAAGTTACCTTTTTTTGCTTATTTTTTATGATAAAAATTTCAAATCGTTTAACATTTGGTCCTTCGAGCTTTAAAATTAGAATCAGTTTTTTATGAACAATAAACATTAAAACAAACTTTGTGTGCGGTGTGTGCCCCCATATTAAAAAAAAAAAAAAAACGAATTTACGATTCGTATGTAAAACATTCACGTGACTTTAAATTGTGCATTGCAAAATCGTTTTTTAATCACTGATTGATTCTGTTTTTTAACAAATTAACTTAAAATCTATTTAATTTAACTTAAATTTAACTTAAAAATAATTTAAAACTAATTTCTGAACAAAAGTGTCCAGTAGAGACACTACAAATCGACATTATCATCGATCATCAACGTTGGCGTCGGCGGCAGCAGCAGCAGCAGCAGCAGCAGCAGTAGCAGCATCAGTAGCAGCATCAGTAGCAGTTGCAGACAAGCAGTAAGTCTTGCTTTACGTGTTGTAAACTTGTCTATTTCGATTTTTCTTCGTCATTTCTGTTGATTTTTAAAAGAAAATAAATATTATTATGGCCGAAACCAAAAATTATAAATATGGTGAGCTACAAAAAGGTATTTTAGCTAAGGTGATAAAGGATCTTACCAACTTTAAAAAATCTCCAAAAGACCGTAAGGTAAAATCCTATGCTTCAGCTCGTCTAAGCAAATTGGAAGAAGATGTTCTTTCGGCTAAAACGTATCATGAAGCTATCATTGGGGGTGGTATGCTGGAAGAAGGGATGAAAGTTGAAGAGTTAAAGGTGGTATATGAACAAATAAGTGATATTTACCTGGAATATCGTGTAGAGCTGGTGGAAGCAATCGAAAAATCGTCACCAATCGTTGCAACCCTTCCAATCCAAGGTGCTCCGCCCAGTAATACAGCTGCACCATCAACGTATTCGGGGTTAAGGCTTCCACGAATTGATTTGCCAAAATTCGATGGTTCATATACCACCTGGCGCGCTTTTCACGACAGGTTTCAATCCCTCATCCACAACAACAACAGTCTAGATGACATCGACAAGCTGCACTTCTTGCAGTCGTGCTTGACTGGTGATGCAAATCGATTTTTGCAGAATTTTTCTGTAGAGGCTGGCAGCTACGATAAGGCTTGGAATTTGTTGAAAGATCGATACGATCATAAGCGCATTCTGGTGCACACCCAAATGCAAACGCTTTTTGGTCAACCATCCTTGACTCGTGAAACTGCAACGGGTCTAAAAGATCTCCTGTACACCACCAGGGAATGTTTTCTCGCGCTAGAGAAAATGGATGTGCCTGTTTCCAGTTGGGACACCGTCCTTATTTGGTTCCTTCATCAGAAACTTCCGCAGTCGTGCCAAAAACTATGGGAAGAAAAATTAGGTAACAGAAAAGATTTGCCTACATTTAAGGAATTTACCGAGTTTTTGGAGATCCGTTTTCGAACTCTTGAAGTTATTGGTCAACAGGAGCATGAAGCAGCATTCCGGACTAAAGAAGAGCCACACGTCAAAACAAGGCCACGCGTCCAACCAGCTAAGACGAAAGTCATGCATGCAAAGCAGGTCGTCAAACAGCCATCCAAAAAAGTAGACAAGAGCAACACCGTAGAGCAATTGATTTGTAAGCTGTGCAGTCAAGGCAAACACACATTGAGAAAGTGCCAACAATTCCTCAACATGGATGTCAAAGGTCGACAAGAAACGGTTTACAGGCTGAAAATATGTGAAAATTGTTTGTCCTACGGACATCTTGTTGCAACTTGCTACAGTTTTACGTCGTGTTACTTTTGCCAACAAAGGCATCATTCTCTGCTACATGACAAACAGCAACATGTAATTGGAAGCAACACACATATACAACAACAACTGCCTGCAACTGCGTCTTCATCTCAAGCGAAAACATTCCAGACATCCATAAATCCAAATGCTCCTGTGTTCCAGCCAACGGTTGAACATCAACAAATGCAGTCAACTCACGGACATGCATTTAACTACCACGCGTTGCAAGGTGGTTACGCACAACAGGTGCTCATGGCGACAGCGGTAGTAAAGGTACGAGCAGCAGATGGTAAGTTACGTCTTTTACGTGCTCTGATCGATACAGGGTCAGAAAAGTCTTTCATCAATGAAGCAGCTGCACAACTCCTGAAACTAGAAAGAAGGCGAACAAATGTAGAGGTATCCGGGTTAGGGTTGGTCAACAACGGCACTGCGCAACACTCCGTCGAAGTAAGATTTGCTTCCCGCCACTCGACGTTCGAGACTGCCATCCAGGCGTTGGTCTTCAAGTCGTTGACTGGCCATCTCCCGACCCAGCGAGTGGTACCTGGCATTTGGAGCCATCTGAAAGGTCTTTCGCTAGCTGATCCGCATCTCTATGAGCCTGCACCCATAGACTTACTTCTTGGAAGTGAAGTTTGCGCCGAAATACTCCTTCCTGAAATAAGACGTCCAGAAGATGGAAATGGGCCTATAGCACAAAACACAGAACTGGGGTGGATTGTGTTTGGTAAAGTTTCAGCCGAGATTCCCCAGCAAGTCCGAAGTTTCGTTCAAATTACGGACCTGAGTTCACAGATAGAGAAGTTTTGGGAGATGGAAGAGACGCCTTATCAGAAGCAAGATACTGAAGAAAATATTGCTTGCGACAAACATTTTGATCAACACACAACACGTTTGCCTGACGGGCATTATGAAGTGAAGTTACCATTCAAAGGTGAAGGCTATCCAGCAATGGGATCGAGTCGTCAAAGTGCCTTACGACGATTTCTTCATCTGGAGAAGAGGCTTGATTCAGATCCAAAGCTTGCTGAAGGTTACAAAAAATGTATCCAAGAATACAAAGAGCTTCATCATATGGAAGAGATAGATGCTAATGATGCGGTTTTAGAAACCCCATTCCACTATTTCTTACCGCATCACGCGGTTTTCAAAGAAGCAAGTTCTACAACCAAACTGAGAGTGGTATTCGATGCTGCAGCGAAAACATCAGATGGCAAATCTCTCAACGATTGTTTGCTAGTGGGTCCAAAATTGCAATCAAGTATCATAGATCTTGTTTTGAAATGGCGGACTCACCGAGTAACTTTCACGGCCGACATTGAAAAAATGTATCGACAGATTTTGGTCAGTCAATCAGATCGATATTACCAGCTGATTATGTGGAGAGATGAGAAGACTTCACCTGTGAAAATTTTCAAAATGAACACTGTCACTTTTGGTACAGCAAGTGCACCATACCTTGCTATCAGAATTTTGAAAAAAGTTGCTGATGATGAAAATGAAAATTTTCCGGAGGGGGCGAAGGCTGTCCGTGAAGACATGTACGTTGACGACCTTATAAGTGGAGCTGACACCATTGAAGAAGCAAGAAAGAAACGTGATGAAGCAAAGCAACTTTTAGCAACAGCGGGATTCAACCTCAGAAAGTGGACAAGCAACACGAAAGAACTCATCGAAGACATCCCAGTTCAGGAAAGAGAGCTTGACTTTGAACTTCCGTTCAATCTGTCAAATCATGTCAAAACTCTAGGCATCAAGTGGTTTCCCATCGATGACTTCTTCTCGTACCAAAATCTACAACCTGCAACAGAATCAACCACAAAAAGGTCTATGCTGTCAACTATTGCCAAATTGTTCGATCCTTTGGGTTGGATCTCACCCTGTATTATCACCGCAAAACTTATGATGCAGCGATTATGGGAACTTGGCTGTGACTGGGATGAACCAATTCCAGCTGCTCTGAAGAAAGATTGGGATGCTTTTCTCCGAGAACTCCATCTGATCGAGCGGCTTCGGATTCCAAGATGGACCCAGATGAGCAAGACCAACAAATCGATCGAGCTGCATGGGTTTTGCGACGCTTCTATGAAGGCCTACGGTGCAGCAGTGTACGTACGCGTCTTGGATAGTGAAGGCAAAATTCACGTCAATCTGCTTTTGTCAAAAACAAAAGTAGCACCAAATCAACGAACGATAACTCTACCTCGTCTTGAACTTTGTGGTGCAGTAGTTTTGGCAGAGCTGTTACAATACACCAAGGAAGTTCTGAAAATTCCTGATGTCAAGATGTATTCGTGGACAGATTCCACAATTGCATTGGCCTGGATACGCGCCACTCCCGCCAAATGGACCACATTCGTTTCCAACCGTGTGTCGGAAATCCAGCGGTTAGTGGGGATCGATTGCTGGGGACATGTCGCAACGCTTCATAACCCAGCCGATCTGGCGTCCAGGGGTGTCTATCCATCTGAACTGGAGTCACTGAAGTCATGGTGGAACGGTCCAGAGTTCTTGCGACAAAAATGGGTATTCGATCTTCCAGATCAACCCACCGAAATAGATACTGTAGAAGAGCAACGAAACATAAAGGTCTTTAGTATACATGCGATAGAAGGTGATAGTATATTACAGATAATCTACAACTTTTCGAGTCTTCTCAAAGTTACTAGAACTGTTGCCGCCTGTTGTCGTTTCATAACAAAATGTCGACCCAAGTTGGGGCCTATTTCAGGTTCGCTTAAACCAAAAGAATTGGAAACTGCCCTCCTATTCATCGTAAAAGCAGCACAAAAGGAAATGTTCGAAGCCGAAATTCAACAAATTCGTGAAAACAAAACACCAAAAGCTTTAAGTGCGTTAAATGCTTTCATCGATGCTCAAGGGGTCTTACGAGTGGGCGGACGTTTGGAGAATTCTCTACTTCCTTACGATGCTAAACATCCAATATTGCTTCAAAACAACCATCACTTTACGAATTTGGTCGTCCGAGATGCTCATAAGAACACACTTCATGGCGGTATCCAGCAAATGATAAGCTACATTCGACAGCGATATTGGATTGGGCAAATAAGAAGAAGTGTTAAATACCAACTGCATAGGTGCCCTTCTTGTTACCGGCAAAAGGCATCCGAAATGCAGCAACTAATGGGAAACTTGCCTGCAGCGAGAGTGCGTATGTCTCGACCTTTCAGTCACACTGGTGTCGACTACGCCGGTCCAATCGAGATAAAATCCTGGAAGGCACGCGGTGCAAAAATTCTTAAAGGATACTTTGCTGTCTTCATTTGTTTAGCCACAAAGGCTATTCACTTGGAAGTCGTGTCCGACCTCACAACACAAGCGTTTATAGCAGCCTTTAAGAGATTTATTGCCAGAAGAGGAAGCTGTACCAAGGTATATAGCGATTGCGGAACTAATTTTGTTGGTGCTAACAACGAATTAGCAAAAATGTTGAAGGAAGCGCAACACGATTGGAAAGAGATTGCGGAACAATTAGCAAATCACGGTACCGATTGGCATTTTATTCCCCCAGCTTCTCCACACTTCGGTGGATTATGGGAAGCGGGTGTGAAATCGGTCAAGTACCACTTAAAACGAGTTGTTGGAACGGAAAGGCTAACTTTCGAGGAGCTCGCGACGCTTCTAGCGCAAATAGAAGCGTGTCTGAATTCGAGGCCCCTTTGCCCTCTCTCCGACAGCCTAGATGATTTGAATGCATTAACCCCCGCACACTTCCTGGTCGGCGAATCATTGCACGCTATACCACAAGGTGAACTCGACAACATCACATATGCAGATCGATGGAAACGTGTCCAAGTTCTAGCAGAAGGATTCTGGCGAAAATGGAATTCTGAATACCTCGCAAGGCTTCAGCAGCGTCCAAAATGGACACAAGTCAAAGAATCGCCAAAAATAGGAGACTTAGTTCTTCTTAAAGATGAACGACTTCCATCGACCTACTGGAATCTCGCGCGAATCGAAGAAACCCATACCGGATCGGACGGGTTGATACGCGTCGTGACGGTTAAAACGCAAAACGGACAGTTGAAGCGGCCCATAGCAAAAATCTGCCTGCTACCATCGAACAAAACAGCAGAACAAATCGCCATCGTATGAAATCTCGTTAACAAAATAATACAAAAACTGCAATTTCTCCAGAAAAATAACATCTTCAGAAAATAATTCACCAAAATTAATTCAACAAGTCTAAATAAACCCAATTAAAATTATTAAAATTATCAAATAAGCTCAATCACAATAAATGCGAAAACCAAAATCCATTTAAAGTAAAATAAAACACAAAAATATTACTTTATTAATTTATTTATTTATATTAAATCAAAATTACATGTATTCGTCTTTTCTTTCGAAAAACAAAATAAATGTTTCCATTGTAATAAAATAAAAAAAAAAAAACAAAAAAAAAACTAATTTCACAAAATTAAACAAAAATAATTTGATGTCAAACAGATTTAAAACACCATCCACAAATTTATAAAAACAAATCACTGTCAAACATTCGGCACCTCAAAATGTCAAATCACCGAAACGCGATTAATTAAAAAAAAAAATATTTATAAGCACATAAAAATGTCACATCGCGTCGGAGAATTTAATAAAATATTCACAGTAAAAAACTTTAAATCCAAATCGAAATAAATATTTTACACCAACACGAATCAATTTAATACCAAAACAAAATTAAACTAAATTTAAATTGTATCAACCGTATATCGAAATCAAAATTAAAACAAAACAAAACAAATCAACCAAACGTCATCGAAATAATTCGCCAACAAAACAACGAAATTAGATTATCACAATGCAAATAATTATTTACATATGCACAAATAACAACCCGCACCAGTTTTAATAATTATAGCACATTATCAAAATCATATCACAAATAATTTCAAAATAATTCTGCGAATTAATTACACTTCATCACGATAAAACCAAAATAATTTGTTTTTTTTGTTTGGTTTTTGTAAATTTTCACTATCACTTTAATTCGAATTAAAAAGTAAACAAACTTCCCGTACTCCAATTGGAAGTCGAGTTTATTCCAACTGGAAACACTCAAATTCTAGTTGCTATATACTTATTTGTACATAAACAACCCACGCCTTGATTTATATGCTTGTGCACATAATATGCCTTTAAAATCTAATTATATTTCAATTCTATAATAACGGCATCAAAAGCCAATTATTTTATTAATAAAATTGATATAAAACAATAAAAATTGAAATATAAAAAATCACACACATCACTCACACTCATGCACACACCGCGAATAACTTACGCCGTACGAATATGCGCACCCGACATCGACAATGAATCTTCCAAATCCATTCATCAGACACTTACCTGCAATAATCCATCAACTCATTTATTAATCAATTAATTTATTAATTTAATATATCCGACACAAAACCGAATTAATAAATTTCACTTTTAATTAAAAACAATAAAAAATCACCGCCGCGCACAAAAATCCAACCAAGATGGATACCTACAACACTATAACTATACTACAAACCACACGATGCACCAAGAATGAAAGCTATAAAACCTTTCATGAATAAAAAAAAACCTTACTACATCCAATTACGTCTTTTTGTTTTGTAGTATCTGTTGTTGACTTTGTCTGTTGAATTTGTTTTTGTGTCAAAGCATATTTATTAATAATTCTGTCTTTTTTCATGTACGAATGAGATAAGAAAGAAGGTGAGATGATGATGGATGACAGCTGCTATAAAAACGAGCCATTAGCCGATCTTGGGTGCTAACCAGAGAGTGATGCCAAGCTGCATAAAATTCAAATGATGCAGTTGGATTCAAATTGGGTTGGTTGAACCCGATATTCTTCTTCTGAGGCGGGAGAATGTTCGAAGGTACACGAACAGAACTGATGACCAATTCGATGAAGACGTATCATTAATGTCAAATACGTTCCACAACTATGTCAACGTCAGATCAAAGGTCAAATAGAAGTCAAATGTCATAAAAATTAATGGCTAAAATATACAATTCGACTATACAATATACAGGATAATAAAACAATTCAATTTCTTAACTCAAAGTGGTTGCATCTTTATTTTTCTCATTTTGAAGTTACCTTTTTTTGCTTATTTTTTATGATAAAAATTTCAAATCGTTTAACATTTGTGGTCCTTCGAGCCGGATACCAAGGCAGCTGCTTCATCCTGGTTTCTCCCCAATGCCCCTCATGGAGCAATGTTAGTACCTTCGGCTGTAAACTTTGAGGAACTACCACTCGAGGATGTTCAGTCTGTAATAAAACAACATTAGCACACACACACAAGCTTAACCCTCGACGAAAATAGGGTATTAAATTAGCTTCACAACTCGGCAACTGTTTTGGCCATCCATGCTGAATATAAAATACTACCTTATTTAAAATACAGTCTTTTTTAGAGTGTTCAGCTACAACGGACGAGGTTATGGGAAACTCTTCGATACAAGACCTGTAGCTATCTAAAACATGACATGATTCATCCATCTTGTCAAACTCTTCATCAGGTCCAACTGGCAATCTGGAAAGACAGTCAGCGTTGGCATGCTGTGCTGTTGGTCGATTGCGAATGGAGTAAGTGTAGCTCATCAAAATGATTGCCCAACGTTGTAGTCGAGCTATGGTCATTTGAGGAAGTTGCTTACTGGGATTGAAAATTGTAACTAAGGGCTGGTGGTCAGTGATTAACTCAAACTGACGCCCGAACAAGTACTGGTGAAACTTTTTTATCCCGTATATAATTGACAAAGCTTCTTTTTCGATCTGACTGTAGCGTTTCTGGGATTCAGTTAATGTCTTAGAAGCAAAAGCTATAGGCCTCTCAGATCCGTCCGGATATACGTGAGATATCACCGCGCCGATACCATGCGACGATGCGTCTGTCGCTAAAGAGACGGGCAACTCATTCTGAAAATGAACTAGCCTTGATACACTCATGAGCTTTTCCTTAAATATTTGGAAAACTTTTCGCTGTTCAGCTCCCCACACAAATTTAACATTCTTTGACCGGAGTTTGTTTAATGGGGCTGCAATTTGAGCAAAATTTTCTATAAACTGATTGTAGTAGTTTATTTTTCCTACAAATGCTTCTAATTCTTTTAGATTGCTGGGTTCAGGCAAGTCTTTGATGGCAAGTAATCGTGACTCAGATGGACGAATGCCAGTTGCGTCTATTATATGACCCAGGTACTCTATTTGACTTTTGGCAAAATCACATTTTTCTAGACGACATCGTAGGCCGTGACTCTCGAGACGTTCGAGGAAAATTTTTAGGTTCTCTAAAAGCTCCTCCTGGCTTTTCCCAGAAATTATGACATCATCGACATAAGCAGCACCAAACAATCCGGCTGTCAGTTGATCGATATAGTTTTGAAAAATTCCCGTAGAGCTAGCTGTACCGAAAGGCACACGAAGATATTGGAAAAGACCAAACTCAGTGGAAATGACACAGATTTTCTGAGATTCTTCGTCTAACGGGATCTGCAGATAAGCGTCAGACAAGTCTATTTTCGTGAAATAACAACCACCTTCAAGACTGTGAAAAATGTCCAAGACCCGTGGCAGTGGATGACGGTTAATTATTAATTGTGGATTTATAGTTTGTTTGAAATCACCACAAATTCGAATTGAACCATTCGCTTTTTGAACTGGGACGATGGGGGCAGCCCATTGACTTGTCTCAATTCGTCGGAGAATACCCAATCTTACAAGTCTTTCTATTTCGGCTTTAACAACTCCTTTTTGTGCAAAAGGAACGGGCCGATATTTACAAAATTTTGGCTGTGCATCTGGCTTCAACACAAGATGACCAACGTAACTATTACTACAGCCCAGCTCGGAATTGAACACTGATTTATAACGCTCACAAAGTATTTTGGCTTCTAAAGAAAGTTGTTGCTGCGCTTTATCACAAATGCCATCTGAAACCTGTAGTGCTAGTTCTTTACTTTGTTGTTTTATGCTTAGATCAAACGCATTAAACCAGTCTAACCTCATAATGTTGGAACCGTATTCACTATCGACTACTAATAGAAACAACTTATGCATAATACCCTTCCAAGAAACTTCTGCACAAATCATACCCTTTATTGGAATTTTTACATCTCCATATGCTCTCAGTACTCGGTCGGTTGGTTTACAGTTTGGTTCTCCTAAATCTCGATAACCTTGCAAACCTATTAGCGAGCAGGTTGCTCCCGTGTCTAACTGAAAATCTAGCGGGATTTTATTTGAGTTCAATAAAACATGATTCATCCATCTTGTCAAACTGTTCATCAGGTCCAACTGGCAATCTGGAAAGACAGTCAGCGTTGGCATGCTGTGTTGTTGGTCGATAGCGAATGGAGTAAGTGTAGCTCATCAAAATGATTGCCCAACGTTGTAGTCGTGCTATGGTCATTTGAGGAAGTTGCTTACTGGGATTGAAAATTGTAACTAAGGGCTGGTGGTCAGTGATTAACTCAAACTGACGCCCGAACAAGTACTGGTGAAACTTTTTTATCCCGTATATAATTGACAAAGCTTCTTTTTCGATGTCATCATCACCGATGAACGTTTTGCCCCAGCAAAGTGGCCACTAGCAAGGATTGTTCAAGTTCATCTTGGACCAGATGGTATAAGCAGGGTGGTCACTCTGTTATCAAATGGGAAAAAATGCAAACGTCCAATAACAAAACTTTGCTTGCTGCCTATTAATGAACCCATGGATTCATCGTTACCAGCCTAAGACATATTATTTTTTTTTCCTGCAGCGAGTACCAGGCGCTAACAAACCTGGTCCCACACAACTATGTATATAGGAGGAAATGCCTATATATATATATATATATATATTATTTATCAAATAATTTTTTTTTTATCGATTTTGTTATAATTTAAACTTTAATTTTATGTTAAGAACAGTTGTTCTTGGCCGGCGGAATGTTCAATATTCAATGTTTTTTTTTATATCTTTATATTTTATCCTAATTTGGCATCACACATCATCTACTACCTTTCATTCTGTAAACAATGCCCCATTACATGCACCCACCTATTTCTCTATTCCTTAACTACACTTTCCTTCTACTTTCACATTTTTACTTCCTCTTGTGATTTGACCGTCGACCAGGCAAGTTCTCTTGATTGCGTTTATAATTTATATACCTACGGATATTATAATAAATAGATCATTTTAAACTTATTTTCTATAAATCTTTTAATTACCATTCTCTTCTTTTTAGAGCTATCGTACACAGTTTTTTTTATATAGATTTCACTTGTTGACCCGAAGAAAAAAAAACAATCAGGAGCACTATGCCACGACCTGTATCGGCACCTTTAAAGGCGCTTTTTGAGGATCGCAGTTGCAGCTTCAAACAAGACACCAGCTTACTAAGTATTTACAACCTGCTTGTTTTGTATCTCACTTTGCGCTCTCGTTCATTATATTCACCCTTGGCAAGAATTAAAATGGGCAGAGGTCTAGATCAATAGTAGGCTCGACCACCAAACATTTTTTTCTATATAAAAGACTTAGCTACGAGTATATATATCCATACATGAATACCCACGACTACTGCCACAGAACTTGTCTAGTTTGACCTAAACCTCTGCTTTACAAATAACGAAGTCTCCAATGTCCTTTTGACTATGGCCAATACACTCCCTTTTGTTTCCGGTTTGCTAGTGTCACTTTTCAAGAATCCTTAAATTTCTAGAACTTTAAAGTTTGTGTTCAGATTTTTTTTTCTTATATTTTCACAAGAATAATTTTTTTTCACCTTATCTTTATTTACCCTTTTGTGTATTTAAATTAACTCTTTATTTGCTTAAAAAACTTTTTCCAATAATTCAATTTCTTTTTACTTCTAATTTGCAATTTATGCACAAAGAAAGAAAACCTCTACCTTTTACTTTGCGGCATGTAAAATTAAATTAGCAGTATTACTGCTATATCAACATTTGATCAAAAAAAGGTTCAAATCAACACCGCCGACCGTTGCCTTATGTGACCTATATTCGCTTCAGCTATTGTACTACCCTCATCAACAAACTTATGCCATGTATGTTTTCCACATTTCCAAACATTTTATTTGGGAGCTTTTGCCTTGGCCAACCTCACTGATTATTTATATACATACAAATATGTTTAACACCCCAAACCTATTATTTCACTAAAATGGGAAATAATTCATTTACCTACGATAAAACACTAATCGTGCATATAAATACAAATATAATAATAACAATAATGATATACATACATATAACTATAACATAAAACAGATTAATAAAACCATTCCTCAGTTTAATTCTGATTTGAATTTTGAATTCGACGGACAAAATTTTGATCTCTGAATTCGCCGACTGATGCGCTTTGTCAGCGAAAGCTCGAATCGAAAGTAAATGTCACCAAGCCAGATGTCGTTTCATTTCCAATATTTTATAATCGCCGGAATGCATTTACCTCGCAATTGGTTTGATCGTGATTCTTTTATTTAATTTTTTTTTTTGAAAAGATAAACTAAACTGTGCTAATTAACGTATGCACAATATTTGAAAGATAAAATTGTCAATCGGATCCGAAACAAATCGATTTTTGCAAAATTTGTCGGTGGAGGCAGCGAATTCTGATAAGGCTTGGGATAATAATCTGTTTTTAAATGTTATGTATTCGATTACAAAATAACGGACCACCATTTTTGTGCTTTATATATGTGCAAACATAGCTCTGATAATCAAATCCTTATAACAAGGAAAGAAAAAGTTCAGACGGACTTTTGTATACTTCGGGAAAAGTTAAGGTATGAATTTTGGGAAAAAGTTTACATTGAATGTGATCCTACTAAAGCTTTTTATTTATTTAACTCAGTTTTAGATAAACACATCAAAGATTCTTCTCAAATTGTTTCTTTTAGACACACAAAAAAAATGTTAAAAGTCTGGATGACACCTCATTTATTAAAACTAATAGATAAGAAGAAAAAACTTGCTATCAAATGTAGTAAGCATCCACAAAATATAGGCTTAAAAAAGTATTATAAAAAACTATGCAAACACACTAAAAGAATGGTAGATGAAGTCCGTAATTCCTTTTTTACTAACCGTTTTAATCGTTTCAAGGGTAATATCAAGATGGAATGGGAAGTTGTCAATAGCTTACTAGGTAAACAGCCAAAAAGCAATGAAATTAACAATGTTTTAATAAACAACAATATAGTTAATGATTCCAGCGAAATAGCTAATAGTTTTAACGATTTTTTTGTTAATATTTCGGATAGCTTAAAACCATCTTTTCCAATTAATAACAGTTGCAATTGTAATATTTTATCAAACTTAAAAGAAGATAGAATGCAAGTTAATAGCTTCTGTTTCCAAGCTATTACGCCCGCAGAGGTTTTGAAAATGATAAGTAGCCTGAAAAATACAAATTCTTGCACCAGTGATCGTATTTCTGGAAAAATTTTAAAAGAAATTGCATGGGAAATTGTGGATATTTTGAGTTTTATTTTTAATATTAGCGTTGAGAGTGGTATATTTCCGAAATTGTTAAAATGTGCTGAAGTAATTCCACTATTTAAAAAAGGTAATAGAAAAAATATTAGTGACTACAGGCCAATTTCGTTACTTCCTACCTTTTCAAAGCTTTTTGAAAAATTAATAAAAGTGCGAATGCTTTCATTTTTAGAAAAAAATTGCCATTTTTCATCCGACCAGTTTGGATTTAGATCCGGTAAATCGACTGAAGATGCTATTCTAAAAGTATGCTGTAACTTATACAATGGTGTTAAACAAAATCAATCAAATATGGCACTTTTCATTGATATGACCAAAGCGTTCGACATGGTAGACCATGATTTGCTATTAGTCAAACTTTATAATGCGGGGTTTAGGGGTTCCACTTATGAGTGGTTTAAATCTTATTTGGTTGGCAGAGAGCAAAAGGTTAGTGTAAATGGAGTTTTTAGTACATCGGTTCGTATAAAGAATGGAGTTCCACAGGGATCTGTTCTTGGGCCATTATTATTTCTTATTTATATGAACTCCCTATTTCAACAAAGGTTTAACGGTAATCAAATAGCTTTTGCTGATGATATCACTTTCACTTATGCGGAAAAAACACCTTTCGAATGCATAGTTAGGATGAATGAGGACCTTCAAATGCTCAGAATCTGGTTTTCAGCTCACAAACTAATAATGAGTGAAAAAACTAAAATGATGCATTTTGAGACATCAGGATACACTTCTGATGACTACGAAGTTTTCTATCATTCATATGATTGTAAAAAATTTAGTTTACCGCTACATATTTGTGGAAGAGACAATTTCAAAGGTTCTAATCTTTGCTCGAAAACCTGTTTTAAAATTAATTCTGTTGATTCTTTTAAATATTTAGGGGTACACATCGACAAAAAACTGAACTGGAAGTGTCATATTGAAACAGTAAGAACCTACTTGAATTTAGTAACTCGGAAGATGTATCTTTTAAAACCTTACTGTTCACGTAGTGTTTTGTCAATGATTTATTACGGACTTGTTAACTCAAAACTGCAATACGGTATAGTTAATTGGGGAGGCGTTTACATGAACACTTTTGAGTCCCTCTTGGTTGCTCAAAAACATATCGTACGAATCATATGCGGTAGAAATCGATTCACTCATAGCTGGCCTCTTTTTTGTGATCTGCGCATCCTGCCTCTTAGACATCTTTATGTTTTCAAAGTTTTGAGAGAATTCTTTATACAAAGCGGCAATGTACCATCTAGAAATTCGTCCGTATTTAACTTACGAGTAAATAATTTAGCACTCTTCAATGTTCCGTTTGCACGTAGATCACTTTTCATAAACTTTTATCTAACCACCTCCGCCAAACTGTTCAATAAGCTTCCCTTATTTATCAGAACTAATAGCAATTTTAACCAATTTCTTAAAAAAGTCAGATCATGGCTTTTTACTATTGACCTTAATGATGTTGAGTTACTGTTTAGAGTTACTTCCTAGAACCTAATAATATACATATACATATAAATAAATAAAACATACAAACACAACAAAGATTCTTCTCTGTTCCTACAAAATACTAAATTATAATAAAATACTAAATTATTTTTCATTACTGAATAAAAATAAAAAAAATAAAAAAAAAACTTATGAAAAGCTGATAGTACCCCATGTCAGTTATTCTCAGTTAAAAATTATATGTTAGATCAATCAACACTAACTTTATAGTTATAGATTGATTTTATTGTATTCTTTTTTCCATCTTTTAATTATGTAATTATATATTTGTTAATTAGATTTAAGTGAAATGAATGCAAAATAAATTGAAATTGAAAATTGAAATTGAATTGAATCTTTTGAAGCAGAGGTATGACCATAAGTGCATTCTGGTCCACATCCAAGTACAGAAGCTTTTTGGCAACCCTTCGTGCCGCGTGAAACTGCTGCTGGTCTTAGAAATCTCCTCTACAAAAGAAGAGAATGTTGTCTGGCGTTGGAAATATGGACGTTCCGGTATAGTGGGATACGGTCCTCATTTGGTTTCTTAACCAAAAACTTCCTGGTACGAGCCAAAAACTATGGGAAGAGAGGTTAGGAAACAGAAAAGACCTACCAAATTTTAAAGAAATTACCGTTTTCTTGGAAATTCGTTTCCGGACTTTGGAAGTTGTTGACCAGCAATTGAGCCGCTATCATGCAAATTGTCAACCAAGGCAAGCACACGCTGAGAAACTGTCAACGATTCCTCAATATGGACGTCATGGGACGAACGGAAACAGCACGCAGACTGAAAGCGAAAACTGTCTATCTTATGGGCACATCGTTCAAGACTGTCTAAGCTTCAGTAGTTGCTACTTTTGCCAACAAAGGCATCATCCGCTGTTGCATGTACAACAACAGTATCAACAACAACAACAAAAATAACAACAACAATAACAATAACAACAACAACAACGACAATTTCAACAAAAAACAACAACAACAACAGCAACAACAATAATAATAATAATAATAACAATAACAACAACAAAAACAGCAACAACAACACCAACAACAACAATCTGCAGCTGGTACATCATCTCAGGCGAGAAATGTACTTCAGGGGTCCATGAGCCCAAACGCGCCTGAGTTCCGACAAACGCTGGAAAATCAACAAACTTTTGACACCAACACGTCGCATAGTGATCGTGGTCATACACACCAGGTGCTTCTAGCAACAGCAGTTGTCAAGGCAAGAGAAGCAGATGGCAGGCTACGTCTTTTACGTGCTCTGATCAAGAACGGCTCAGAAACGTAATTTATCACCGAATCTGCCGCACAACTGCTCTAAAAAAGCGACGAACCATTGCCGAGGTTAGGGTTGGTCAGGAGCGGCACTACACTGCATCCCGACACTCGTCGTTTGAGACTGCCGCACAGGCTTTGGATTTCAAGTCGCTGACTGGGCATCTCCCGACCCAGCGAGTGTTACCGCGCAATTGTAACCACCTAAACCACCTGATAATCCTTCGCTTATAGATATGTTTCTTACTACGTCACAAGAAAAAAGTGTATGCAATGAACAAATTAAACTAACCTCTGAATTTATTCATGATTTAATTTTTTTGCTCATTCCAGTTCAATGTAAGAAACTTATGTTATTCGAATACTTTCAGTTATAGATCCTATCGTTCATTTAACTATTCTGATATGCAACATTATATTAGCAATAACTACTGGGATAATATTCTTTATACTATTGACGTTAGCAGTAAAGTGTTAATCTTTAACGACCTACTGGAAGTATTATTTAATGCTTACGTGCCTTTAGTTACAAAACGGGTAAAAAATCGAAAGGGATGTCCTTGGTACAGACAAGATATTGAAGTACAAATTAAAGAGAGAGAACGCTTTTTCAAAAGGTACAAAAGAAACCCAACGGATTTTAACAGAAATCAATATATCTTTTCTCGTAATAAAGTCACTGCTCTTATACGTTCATGTAAAAAAACATATTTTATGAATAAACTTAATGTGTCTCTGAGTTCTAAGGATCTTTGGAAAAATTTGAAAGATATTGGTGTTTGTTCATCTAAGTCGATTTCGAAATGCCCATTAGACCCACAAGAAATGAAATCATTTTTTGCACCGACTTAGCTTAATTCAAGTCTTACATTAGTTATTCCTGAAAATGACAATGAATTATTTTCATTTAATTGTGTGGAAGATATCGAAGTTGTTTCTGCTCTAAAATCAGTTAAATCAAATGCTTCTGGTACAGATAATATCTCACCGAAATTTATACGTTTGATTTTACCAATTGTTATTAAACCTTTGAAGCATATTTTGAATACATGTATCTCAAGTTCTCAATTCCCAGAAGCCTGGAAAAGTGGAATTATTGTACCCATACCCAAAAAAGCTAATTCCTCAGAGCCTTCGGACTATAGACCAATTAACTTGTTACCATTTTTTGGTAAAATATTTGAACGGTTAATGTTTAATCAAATGCTAGACTTTATTCAATTCAATCAAAAGTTATCTAAATGGCAGTCTGGTTTTCGTAACAAACATAGTTGTGAGTCTGCTGTTCTGAAAGTAACATCTGATTTTCGAGCTGCTCTTGACAAGGATATTTTGGGTGTTATGGTGCTTTTGGATTTTTCGAAAGCCTTTGACTGTGTTGTCCATCAAATTCTAATTTCTAAATTAAGCAACAAGTTCAATTTTTCAAAAACAGCCTTAAAACTATTAAGCAACTATCTCTGTAAAAGACTGCAGATGGTAACCACAGATCAAGGTAATTCAAGTACATTTATTGTTAATCAGGGTGTGCCCCAAGGGTCAGTTTTAGGACCACTCCTTTTCTCAATATTTATTAACGATCTACCAGATATTGTTTATAGTTGTCATATTCACATGTATGCAGATGATGTTCTGCTCTATAATTTTTGTGAATTAGGTTTGATGGATGACTGCATTGTCCGGGTTAACGAAGATCTTACAAATATTCAAAAGTGGTCTTTTGAAAATAAGTTACTACTTAATCCATCAAAAACTCTTTCTATGATTTGTTCGAGGACTGAAGTTACTCTTGATGATTTACCCAAAATTGTTTTAAATTCACAAGTTGTTAACTATGTTTCAAAAGTAAGATATTTGGGTTTCCAACTAAACAACAAACTAACCTGCTGTGACGCTGTTTCTGATACTATTAGACGAGTTTACTGTAGTCTGCGTTCTCTACGATGTTCTTCGAACATCTTTGATTCTGTTTTAAGAAAACATCTTGTGAAGAGTCTCGCTATGCCCTCTCTTACTTTTAATTGTAATGTATATCCCTCTCTTGACTATGAGTGTAAACGAAAACTTCATGTCGCGTTTAATGATTGTCTACGTTTCATCTACAATATTCCAAGGCATGAAAGTGTGTCTTATTTGCATCCATCGCTGTTAGGACTAAATTTTAATAAATATTTAATGTTCCGTAATGTTATTTTTTTAAACAACATAATTCATAACAGAAGTCCTGCGTATTTAGGTGAAATGCTTCAATTCGCACATTCTCAAAGAGGATTAAGATTAATTTTACCGCGCTTTACGCACACCATTGCCGAAAAATCTTTTTTTGTAACAGTTATTAGATTGTGGAATGGCTTATCATTTGAATTACAAAGAACCACCTCTCCAACCATTTTCAAGAAGAAATTATTTGAACTTTTATCGTCTATGGTTTAAAATTGTGCTCGATTTAATGTATCTATATTTATTTATTTTCATTTTTCTCTGTTTTGCCCAGATTGTTTATAAAATTTTTGTAATACTTTTTCTTATTATTTTATTTTCTTTTGTAATTATTATCAGTTTCATTAGTTATTACTTATTATGTATTGTAATATATACAACTTGGTTACGAATTTTTGATGCTATAAAAGATTGAATCTTGCTGTATCTAGTAATTTTTATAATAATACAAATACAAATACAAATACCTAAAGGGTCTTTCGTTCGCAGATCCCCTTCTCTACGAACACCCATGGACTTACTACTCGGAAGTGACGTTTGCGAACAGATACTCCTTCCTGAGTTAAGACGACCAGAGGATGGCATCGGACACATCGCGCAAAATACGCAGCTAGGGTGGATATCGTTAGGGAAGTTCCGGCGGAAATTCCACGGCAAGTTCGCAGCTACGTCCAAGTTACGGCCCTGAGCTTTCAACTTGAGAAGTTTTGGGAGGTGGAAGAAATGCCGTTCTAAACACTAGAAACCGAAGAGAACATTGCTTGCGACAATCACTTTGAGCTGCATGCGATTAACTGACGGGCGTTATCAAGTGGCGCTGCCATTTAAGGGTAAAGGTGTACCACCAATGGGACCGAGCAGACAAAGTACTCTGTCGATTTCTTCATCTCGAGAAGAGATTCGATGCTGATCCAACACTTTGTGAGGACTACACAAAGTGCATGCACGAATACGAACAACTCCATCACATGGAAGAAATAGATGAAAATGATGCAGCTTTATTACCTCCATTCTACTATTTCGCGCCACATCTTGCGGTTTTTAAGGATGCTAGCTCCACTAAACGACCATTTACTTGTGGGTCCAAAATTGCAGTCGAGCATCATAGATCTCGTACTAAAATGGCGGAATCACCCTGTCACATTTACAGCCGACGGCAAAAAAATGTACCGGCATATTTTGGTAAGTCTCCCAAAACGATACTATCAGCTGATCATGTGGAGAGAGCAGAAGACGTCACATATGCGTATCTTCGAGTTGAGCAATGAGCCACAATTTTCCGGAGGGGGCGAATGTTGTCCGTCAATTGATGATTTGATTAGTGGTGCCTATTCTTTAGAAGAGGCACGAACCAAACGCGACGAAGCAAGGCTGCTTTTGGCATCTGTGGGCTTCAATCTGCGGAAACGGACGACCAACATAAGGGACCGCATCGATAACATACCACCTGAAGTTCGAGAGCTGGTTTTCGAACTTCCCTTCAATCTAGCGAACCACGTCAAGACTCTCGGTATGAAGTGGTTCCTATGGGCGACTACTTTTGTTATAGCAATCTGCAGACTCCAACAGAAGCAACTAGAAAAAAGTCAATGCTGTCAACAATCGATCCTCTGGGTTGGATCTCGCCATGTATCATCACGGCAAAAATAACCATGCAGCGCTTTTGAGAAATTGGTTGTGATGACACAATCCCACTAGCTTTAAACAAAGATTGGGATGCTTTTCTACGGGATCTTCCAATGATTGATCGGCTTCGAATTCCACGGTGGACCCATATCACCAAAACGAACAAGGTTTTCGAGTTTCATGGATTCTGGGACGCTTCAACGAAAGCTTTTTGTGCAGCAGTTAACCTCCCCATTTTAGATAGCGACGTTAATTTGCTACCATCAAAGACAAAAGTAGCACCTCGTTAAAGAACGATTACACTTCCTCGAAATTTGTGGTGCAGTTATATTAACGAAATTGTTGGCGTATTTATAGGAAGTTTTGGCCATTCCCGATGCCAAAATGTACGCGTGGACAGATTCTACGATCTGACTAGCCTGGATACGAGAAACTCCCGCCAAATGTACGAAATTTGTATCCAACCGGGTGTCGGAGATCCAGCAGTTAGTGGGGATCGATTGCTAGGAACATGTTGCAACGCATTATAACCCAGCCAATCTGCCGCCTAGAGGTGTGTTTCCGTCGGAACTGGAGGAACTCGAAGGTGGTGGATCAGCCCATAATTTCTTTGTCAGCAATGGGAATTCGATGTTACGCATCAACCTATAGAAACTGACACTGAAGAGGAAAACGCACGGATAAGGCATTAACCATTCATGATAGTGATAACGACAACATCTTACAGGCTATACACAATTTTTCGAACCTTCTCAGAGTTTTTCGAGTCGTCACTACCTGCCGCCGTTTTGCTACGAAATTTCGACAAAAATTGGGGCCTATAGAAGGTCCATTAAGCTCCAGAGAACTTGAAGCAGACCACATCATCTTCGTTAGAGCAGCTCAACAGGAGATGTAAGAGAAGGAGATTCAGCAAACCTTAGGAAACTCCAAGATTCCAACAAATCTGCGAGCACTGAATGCATTCATCGATGTTGATGGAATCTTACGAGTGGGGAGACATTTAGGAAACTCCCTCGTCTCCTATGATGCGCAACATCCGATTTTGTTGCAAAACAACAACCACTTCCCAAATTTGGTTGTAAGGGATGCTCCCAATAACACGCTTCATGACGGCATCCAACAAATGGTCGCCTACATTCGCCAAAAATATTAGATTGCCCAAATAAGACGAAGAGTAAAACATCATCTGCATAGGTGTACTTTTTGTTACCAGCAAAAGGCATCCGAGATGCAACAACAAATTGCAAGTTTATCAGCTCCCCAAGTAAGAAAATCTATAGCGACTGCGGAACCAATTTCGTTATTGCTAGTAATGAACTAGCAAGGATGCTAAAGGAAGCAAGCCATGACTGGAAGAAAATTGCGGAAAGTCTAGACAATCATGATACTGAATGGCATTTTATTCGTCCTGCTTCTCCACAATTTGGTGGATTTTTTAAGCAAGAGTGAAATCGGACTAGTACAATTTAAAAAGAGTAGTCGGGAACGAAAGGCTAACTTTTGAGGAACTGCTTCTAGTGCAAATAGAAACGTGTCTGAATTCTTGGCCCTTATGCCCTCTCTCCGACAAACCTCAATGATTTGAACGCGCTTACCACTGCAGACTTCCTAGGTGGCTAATCATTGCATGCTGTACCTCAACGCGAAACCAACGATAAAGTAACGCACATCGACCGATGGAAAAGCAGTCACTCCATATGCCTAACAAGGCTTGCAATAGCGCCCAAAATGGATGCAAATTCAAGCAATGCCGAAGATAGGAAATTTAATTCTTTTAAAAGATGACCGACTTCCACCAACCTTTTGGAATCTCGCGCGACTTGAGGGCGCCCATGCAGGATCGGATGGATTAGTACGTATAGTCACGATAAGAACACAAAATGGCCACATAAAACTACCAATAGCGCAGATCTGTCTTTTGCATTCTAATGACTCCGTCGAACAAACAGCCATTTAATATAAAGTCATCAGCTAAAGTGAATAAAAGAAAAGAATATCCCATCAAATAAAATAAAATCGACTCCGTCGAACAAACAGCCATCTTATACAGTCATCAGCTAAAGTCAATAGAAGAAAAGGATATCCCATCAAATAAATAAAACAATTCTAAATAATTCGCCATTTTATGTATGCTTTTTAAAACATAACCAAATACAAACACGTTTTTTATAAATATTTTAATTTAAATTTAAAATAAATTTAAGAAATATAAATTTCAATAAAAATTCTTCACTAATCTCACCGTGGATTAAATTAAAAATCATAATCATATTTCCAATTACATTGCAGATAACAAATAACTTGATCGATCCAGATTATTCTACGATAAAAAATTCCCCTAGAAAAATATAACATAATTTACAGTGAGTAATCGCTGTAAGTTTTATTAAAGTCGGTAAACATCGATAAAAAATAATGCGTCTAAGAAAGGTACTACAGCATCTAACTGATGAGCCCAGCTGTAGTACCTGGACGAAACGCATTTTGGACTAAAGGTCACAAATTCATTCAATTGGCTTTAAATCCACACAGTCCACTAAAACAAAAACAAAAATAATATAAACATATTGTTTGCGTTTCCTTCAATTAAAACTAACATTCACACACAACTAAATTTTCAGAAATTGGAAGTATATTCGTCCAAAAACACCAATGCCACACAGTATACAGGAAAATTAGAATTTTAACAAAATAACATCGCGACAAAGCATGAAAATAACAATTTATAAAAATCAAATTATTAAAATGTACCTACTTATTATTTTTGAAAAAAATTATTGTTTAGCTTCTAACTGAGCTACAAAACTCAATCCACAAAACTTGTCAAAATTTTACATCGATATGAAATTCAAAACAAAAAGACTGTACTTACCATTATTTTACTATCATCTGTTCATCAGGAAGGAGAGATGCATAATAGCCTATTCACACCAAAGCCAAAACACGGTTTTCGGGAAATTATCGGTTTTGGCTGAAAACATAAAACGAAAACACAAGTTTTCCCATACATTTTGGATAAACCACTCGTTTTGATAAACTACAAGTTTTAAATAAAACCCGTCGAAAACATTTTGGATTTGCAAGATGAACTAAACAAACACACATAAGTAGCTGATGGGTTCCTGCCAGGAAAAAGGAAAAAAACAGCTGTCTGGGGTAATTTCAATTTCAATTCACAACGTATTTGTTGTCTGTGGTGCCAAAAGAATTGAAATTCAGTGTCGAAAGATGTAAACTGCAACAGTGATTCCAATCTGCGTTTTTCGTATAGTCCTGTGTAAACCTACGAAGCCAAACTTTAAGGATGAAATTAACATTTTTTTCCGTTGCAAAGCGGGAGAATTTACAAAAGTACAAGTAGAAATAGTATTGAATTTACGGAGAGATGACAATTCAACACATGAAGTAAACAAACCTAAACAAATATCAAATATAGTCCACAAATGAGCTGCAAAATCTTCATGTCAAATAATTAATGAAATGATTGTACGATCGAGTATACATCAAGTCTTATGACTAAAATTCAATTCTTGAAATTTCTTACAAAGTGGTTTGCGCTTTATTTCTTTATCCTTTTTTTTGCTATTTTTTATAATAAAAATCTTAGACGTTACAAGCTCATTCATTTGTCTCATTTACATTTCAGTAGTATGTTAAGAAAATAGGAATTTGAATGTAGACACTAGAAATTTCTTTCATCTAAAGAAAATATAGATAGTCAATTTGATTGATATTGAACTAGAAACCATGAACTAAGTGCACTAGTTCATTTAACTGAACTAGTTCATGAACTAGTTCGTTCACGAACTACCCAAGCCTACTACTCATTATCTACGAATGCGGAATAAAGAAGGAAACATCGTTGGCATCATGGGACTTCCAGGCTAGCGTGCCCCAACATCAACAAATTTTAGAACCTTGACTGCAAATTACTGTGTTGCTCTTAATCCTCGGAGCCTTTACGCTCACGGCTAACTTGTGAATGTATTAGCTAACCTACTTTTGTTTACTTTTTCACTTTAAACCGTAGCCAACTGTATTCTGTTTATTTTGTTTTTTATTGGCTGAAAATATGTAGCATTAGTGAATGTTAAAAAGTATTTTCAACAATATGTATGCCAACAATAATATTTTTTTTTTTATTTTGTAGAGGTTAATTTTATTTTCATTTAAAATGTTTAAACTTTTTGTTTGTTCTAGTTCCCCACGTGGATACGGGTATTCTAGAAATGTTCCTGAAACGTATACAAGAGACATCTGCAAATATTCGAACATTACTAATGATCCAAAAAAGAACTTACAACAAAACTGTGAGCTGTACTATGGTAGTGGATTGCTAAAGTGTACTGGCATCGTAAATAATTTCTTTCTGACCGAGTAGCTATGCATTTTTAAACTTAAAGCAAGAAACTTCAAGTTTTAATTAAAATTTTATTTTATCACTAGTACCAATGTAAAGCATACCACGAATCTTCATTTTTGCGGATTGCCAGATATAATCTTTGATCCAATCAGTACAATGAAATATTTTCCAGAAGCAAAGTATTTGGATATCTCTTACGGTAATCTTACAAATATCGTCAATAATTTTCCTGATTCTCAATTTTTACGGGTAAGTCTTTTTTTAATATTGTCAATTTCTTGTTTAACCCGAAAACTTACGGACGTGTTACGCAAGCAAGTTGAAATACCCTCATTTTTTTACTAACAAATTAAAGAAATGAAAACAATTGCCTTCTAGTAATGATGACTGACAGTACTTTTTTATTTTCCTAGCTTACACTTTATTACCTTGCGAGTTCTTTTAAAACTAAAGGACTAGAATATTACTAACAACTACTTAACCTGGACGTAGCATAAAAACACTAATGGGTATATCATCTTCATCATCTAAACTTTCGTTAGCTTGAAAAATATTTTATCAACACTTTTTAATGACTGTAACATCTAAGCTCTCCAAAACTGATCCTAAATTGAATACCATCCTTGATTGTAATTGCCCTTACCGCTTCGCCAATATTTTCTAAAATTCACAAAATATTTTTATTTTTATCTTACTTACTTTTTCTATCGCCATAGATTGATAATAATAAGCATTTGCAATCAAGAGGTTTGTTCGTTCAGCCTTAAAGTCGACCTAGGGTCGCCCTAAATGTTTTTTGAAAAACCTGAAGGCGCCCTGATAAGCCAATTCTGTTTCTTTGAAACCTAGGCTCGCCCTCAACTCGCCCTGAAGTAGATCTAGGTTTTTAGCTGGGGCAAGTTCAGGTAAGTGAGTAAACGTGGAAGTCGCATGAGATCTGAAGTAAGGATGCGTGATATTGAAAACAATATCGAATACCCCTCATCGATGTTAATAATTTTCGAATCGAAAACATCGTCGTGTTGAAGGATTTCCCTTTATTTTTCCTTAAACATCGATTTCTTATTTTAATATCAATGTTTCATTAACATACATTAACATAGATCATCCCTAATCTGAAGCAGTTGTTTTGTTTTGAATTCTCGTTTTGTATGCAATTTGTTATTTTCAAAGTGGAAATGAAAGAAAACTAATTCATTTTCAGACACACGCATGCAAAATGAAAACATTTGAAGTTGTAGATTGTGCATAAGGCCACACAAAATGTACTAAGAACTTAAATTTAAGCTATTTTAAGTTTTAGTAATTTAATGACATAACTTGCTTTTCTGCAACATAAAATTAATGCCCCCGAGTGTTTTTTTAAGAACTAAAAACCCAGGTTTTTTGACAACTCTGGGGTCGTCAAAATAACCTGGGTCGACCCTAAGAGAAAGTTCAACGAACGAACCTAATATTGGCTGGCTTAAGATTTGGTGACACATAAATGACTGTTATAGTGTCATCTGATGTTTGCAGCTCATTTTCCGGGGTTGACTAGGAGCGTTAACCAAAACAAAAACTAATTTAAGTGTTAAACCATTTGTGTTAGAGTATTCGCAATTCTGAAACAAATAAAGTATGGAACCAGCCTTTAAAATTAACGGCTATTAAAAATGCCGATTTATAATCTCTGTTGTTCACATGCAACGATACATTTCTGAACGACGAGGATTTTTGGCTTTTCCAATAACAAGGACTTGACTTTGTGGCATTAGTGCAAGTCAATAAAGTTATTCTCGCTTTCCCGTTTTCCTTCCCGGAACAATCTTCTCAAACAGAAGCTTCCAATATAAACCTTACTCATCAGCGTTATATATTCGACTCAGCTGGAGATCCACGCTTCTTATTTTGTCGTGCAGAATGATTTTAACACGGCAAAGAAGATCAGGTTGGGAAGACAGCTTTTCTTCAGATATTTTTAAATATAGAACTCCACACCTATTTTAAAATTGTTTGGAGCCAACCATTGCTAGCCAAATTTATTGCCGTTTGTTTATCTAGTATTAAAATAGCTGTAAGCAAAATTAAACCACTGACAGATAGAATCTCTCTACGTTATTCCGTAAGCCACCGACTATACTTTCGATCGAATAACCGAATGTGTTAACGGAGGTATAATTTGCCCCGTTAGCCGCGCCCATCCTTTTACTACCCACCACACAAATAGAACCAAAATTATTAATAAAAAATTATTAAATTAAATTAACCAAACGATAGCCAACCTCAAATAAATAAACAAATACCGATATAAGTTTAACTTAAATATATAGAAAAAATAACACAAGTGCGAGTGCCAGTGCTGCCACTGCAATAATAATAATAATTTTAACTTTATGCCTTTTATAAGGTCTTTTAAATGCAACCTGACTTGCGAAGCACTAGTTAGAGAGGAGTAGAAAGATAGGAAAGAATTTTGTGTTGGCACAGTGGATCTGAGAATTAGGTATTTTCTTTGTCAGTTTAACCCACGGGCGTTATACAATTAAGATTAGTGGTAAGGAATAGAACTGCCTTGGGGATCGAACCCACACGTCTAAGTAAGAAGTCAAGCACTATATCCACTGCGCCATTGCCACCCGTTTGTTTTAATTATAATGAAAAAAGAGCACCAAGTAAAGAAATGACATGATGCTGCACCTACACCAAAAACTTACTAGAGCGAACGATAAATTTTCTTTTATCTCTCGTTTACACATCTTTTGCACTGGCTTTGGCTTGGTCATGCCCATTGGCAATCATTATATGGTTGTACCATTGACCGCATTGACATTCTCGCCACAGACTTGCCATCGTTATTAAGAAGCGATGAATATCTGGAGCTATTGTTGAAAGAAGCAAGACTAACACTTACTGACACTGTGGGTCAACGGATAAATTGTGTACGAACGATCGATTACGACATTGAGCACTGCGGACTCGGCGCCCTAAAAACTTCCGAACGAGCTTATGGAGTTCGAGGAGTATGTGCTTGTGCATACTTACAATTACAGTAAAGAGCGGTGGACGGGCTACTTCAATGACTTTTTGAACGAACTACGTTCCAACACTTTCCCCACCAAATTACAGGAACCTGACAAATACTGAGATTAACAGATACTTAGCACAAATGGACGAGACAATTCAACGAACAATGAACAGAACAATACCGAAATACAAAGAACGTAACGCAACCGACATGCGGCGATTGGCGCAGATAGGGACAGTAAGATTCGGAAAAAAAAGAAAAACCATGCGAAGAAATAAAAGAGCATCCGCAGCCTCTCAGCTCAGGTATCTCGAGAAATCTTGCACCGCCATTAACACCCGCCGGTTCTACAAAATAGCCAAGCCACTGGCATCACGTTATATTACTGGCACGCAAGCTCTTCGAAACCGTGACGGGAACTTCGTCACCGAAGCACAGGGAATTATAGACGCGTTTAAGCAGCACTTCCAGGAACTGCTTACTGGGCATTATGTAGATGAAGGAACAGGAGCACAAAGAAGCATGAGACCAGTCAATGAAGGCCCATTCCCAGCGCCCGGCTCTAAAGAGGTTAAGAAAGCCATCCACAAGTCTAAGAACAACAAATCCGCCGGCTCGGATGGCCTACCTGCAGAACTCTTCAAGTATGCGGGAGATGTCCTGGTAAGGGGAATGAACCATCTTATCAAAGAAAAGCATCCCCGACGACTGGTCAAATAGCTCCATATGCCCTATCTACAAAAAAGGCGATCCTATGTCCTGCAAGAACTACAAAGGCATATCCCTGCTTAATATTGCCTACTAGATCATATCCAACGTACTATGTTAGCGTCTAAAAGCTTTCTGCAACACTAACATCGGCACGTACCAGTCCAAATCTTCACATTGAGGCAAATCCTGGATAAGACCTACGAATTTCAAGTTCAGACGCACCATCTTTTCATCGACTTCAAAGCCGCATATGATAGCATAAGTCGCCAAGAGCTACTACTGAAGATGTCGGAACTCGCGATCCGGAAAAAACTGATCCAGCTATGCCGCATGATGTTACAAACCACGCGGTCCAACGTGCAAATGGGATACAGCTCATCTGAGTTTTCAGACGTGTACAGGGTTCAGACAAGGAGATGCTGATAATCTTATGACTTCTTCAACATAGTCTTGGAGCAGATAGTACGCAAGAGTGGTGTTAACCTGGAAAGCACTATCTTTAACAGGTCTTCCCAACTGCTTGGTTATGCGGACGACATCGATATCATCGGCCGCTCCAAGCGAGCTGTATTTGAAGCATTCACAGCTATTGCTGAACAGGCGAAATGCGTTGGTCTTGAAGTGAATGAGGACACAACCAAGTATATGCTTTCAACAAACAAAGCCCCATCTGTCCATCGCCTAGGACAAAATGTCACTGTTGGTAGAAGTAATTTCGATGTAGTCAAAGAGTCCACATACCTCGGAACAAATATCAATTCCACGAACGACACCTTAGTGGAAATGGGACGATGAATTGCTCTATTGTTCCGCTGCTACTTCGGTTTGGCCAAACAAATGGGCAAAACTCCTGTCTCGAAAGACAATGTGAATGCTTTACAAAACGCTAATTTTACAAAGTTTTCTCTACGGCGCCGAGTGCTGGACGATAAGTAAAAAAGCGGAATTGATACCGGGCACATTCGAGAGAAAAATTCTTTGGAGGATATTTGGTCCAAAGAGCCAAAGGGCGTCGACTACACTGGCTCGGCCACATCGAGCGAATGGACAACAATGCTCCAGCCAAGAAAATCTTCGAATCCAAGTCTCCAGGTTCGAGACGACCAGGAAATCCGAACCTCCCCTACAGGGACCAGGTGGTTACAGAGCGTGCGTTGGACCGCAACCGATGGAAGGCCCCAATTTGTCATGCAGCGACTCTCCATGGATCGGGAGCCGGATAAGTAAGTAAGTAGTAAAATTAAGGCTGTTAAATCTAGCGTTCCGAGTATGTTCCCAAAAATTAATAAGATATTCAGAAGAAAGGATCGAAACGATCTCACTTGTCTTAACTGCAGAGGACGACAGAGAACAGAGATGTACTTCTGACAGCAGACATATTCCCGGAGCATGCCATAGTCTCCGCAGAAGAAAGTGGAGACTGTATTGGCTGCTTTTCAGAAAGTGTACAAGATGAATGCTAGCATTCGCCCGAATGATGACCTGGAGAGAGCTTTGTTTCATCATTTATGGCTCCGAAACGATATCACCGAATGGCGATCTGAGAACGTTGGCTTTATCGGGTTTGTTGACAAAGATTTGGCAAACGCCACAACAGCCTGGCGAAATGGGCCCAGTTCCTTGTTAATTGAGAAGACTGACCTCCAGGTCATCTTCGAGTCATTAAGGAAAACAATTCAACAGGGATTGATGACACATCCATAGTTCTACTAAGACATTTGCCCCAGGAAGCAGTTGACATTTATACTACACTGTTTAACAGTGCATATTTTACAGTGCCCTCCCCTCCAAAAAAGGGGAAAGGCTAACTCCAATGCGTCAAATCTCCGGTCGATAAGTCTTCTTCCGAGTATCAGCAAAGTATTTGAAAATGTTATTAATATGGCTCGGTTCAAGTGGGCGGAGGACAATAATATTATCCCGGATAATCAGTTCGGTTTTAAAGCGGACATGACACAATACATGCCGCGTATTAGCTGGTTTCTGATATCTTGGAACAAATCTAAATAGCAGCGTATGGGTGCGTGTCTGGTTGATTTGGAAAAGCCTTCAAGACCGTATGGTTAAAAGCTCTCTATCTAAAGCTTACCAGACTAGGTATAAGCAAACCTCTACTGTATATGCTTCATGACTTGCTAAATGGTCGAAAGTGTATTGTGCAGGGAGCGGATAGCTTGCCGATTCTATTCGGCATTTACATTTTACACCAGCGATCTCATAGGTAGTGTAACTCAGACAATTGCGTACGCCGACGATATAATTGCGTACAGAGCGGCTCATACAATTGAGGTCGCAAAATTCTTTGGCAGAGTGACTTCGACAAGATTCAGCGATATTGTGATGATTGGAAGTTGAAAATCAACTTCCAGAAATCAGAAACTATTCTGTTTATGACTCCATTCTCTAGCGCCTCAATTGATGCGAGAAAGAGTTAGCGCAATCTGGTGATCGTACAATATTTCCACATGGACATGCACTGGTGAATTAAAGGTGTAGTAAAGTACCTTGGTATTTCTATTTCCACAGATATATAAGTGCTCCTCTGACCAGGACTATGGGAGGCTTTGCCATTACAAAAAACGATTGTTTTATACCAGCCGTCTTAACAGCAGATTGAACGTAATTTCCTACATGGCCCTCATTAGACATATGATGGTCTTAAAGATTCGGGCGTTTGAGATGCAATGTTCTAGACGTTGCCTTAGATTACACAAAACACCAGGGTCAGAGTACAAACGATCTTATCCCAACCAGGTTATATACATCGGATACAACATAAACAGAATAGATAATTTTTGGCTTAAGCTGATTCGGGGTCACATTGACAGAGGGATTTCACCAACTATCAGCTTAATTTTAGTTACAGTATAGAATAGTCTTTCCGCTAATCTACCACGTCAGCAGAAAAACCGTAGATAAGGGACTTCGACCGTACAAGAGATCATCGCTCAAGGTGGAGAAGAGCGATTTCGGTTCAGTAGGACTGTGTCCGATCTAGACAGAAGGCATAAGGCGAAGCAGGAGAACCAATTCTGGTGGCTTTCTGAAGAGCATACCTATATATAAAGTCGGACAAGGTTTTGTCTTGGCCAACTTACATAGATTTAGGATAATTTGGTAAGTATATATGCGTATATATAGGGTTATCCATTTTGCGGTTTCAAAAGTACACGCAAATAAAACACATATAAAATATTTTTTTTCATGATATTTCTTTTTTATTATAAAGTTTGAACGTTGACATTATGTCCGAAATACTACATCATTCAAATGACCACCACGCGAATTGTTGCAAGCATCTATTCTTTTGAAGTCATTTTCGAACACTTTTTGACACATATTGGGCGGTATCTCAGCCATAACTTGACGAATTTCGGTTTTCAAGTGCCTAAGAGTTAAAAGTTTATCTGCATAAGCACATTCTATCGCCTAGCCCCACAAAAATAGTCCAGTGGTGTCAAATCGCATGATGTTGGTGGCCAGTTGATATCGCTCCGACGAAAAATTACGCGGCCAGGAAATGTGTCTTGCAATAAGGCCATATTCGCTCGAGTTGTGTGGCATGTGACACCGCCTTGTTGAAACCACATATTCTCCAAGTCGTCTTCTTCAACAGCAGGCAAAAAAAAAGTCGGTTATCATGCGACCATAACGCCCCGAATTGACGGTGACAGTCGTTCCATCGTCGTTTTCGAAGAAGTAAGGTCCAATTACACCTCCGGATCAAAGAGCGCCCACAAACAGTGACCTTTTGTGGATGTAATGGACTCTCTTCAATTACTTGAGGATTCTCAGAACCTCAAATACGACAATTTTGTTTATTAACATACCCATCGAGTGAGAAATGAGTTTCGTCGCTGCAGAAATTTTTTTTCGAAAAATAGCCGTCCACCGCCTGTTCTTCAAGCACCCATTCGACGTATCTACGACGTTGTGAATGGTCAGTTGGCTTCAGTTGTTGTGTGAGCTGGATGCAGGTGTAGATCCAAATTCAAAAGACGCCATAATGGGCGGTAAGACAGTCCTAATTCCTGAGAGCGACGAGGAATCGACACACTCGGGTCTTCGACAACACTTTCGCTTACAGCAGCGATATATTTTTAGTGGTACGAGCGATGCACAGGCCTTACAATATCTGTAACCAATCCAGTCTCTTCAAATTTTTTCACAATTTTGCAAATTGCTTGTGTAGTTGGACGATTATGTAAACCATAATCTCCTCTTAAAGCACGATATGTGGCTATGGCAGAATCACCATTTTTAGTTGGTTTTAACAAGTTGTATGCGTTGTGCGATAGTTATGCGATCCGTTTTCCTAAATGTCAGACTTTCAACTTTTTTTTTTTTTATCCGATAGAAATCTTCAAAAGACACTCAGTTAGAATCGGTACCGAGTAGTGTGGGTCTCTTACCACACTAAAACCACCGGTGAAATCAGGACCAATTTATGAAAGATCGCCAAATGATTTTACCAATTTAATTTATATTTAAATCGCATTGGGGGAAGCTTAAAGTAATTACACTTTCCCATAGCTTTTAGGCCATCAGCTCATGAGGCTTGGGTCTTCTTAATCTCCGAACATTGTCTCGTACACTTGAGACGGTCTCCATTTCGGAGTTGGTATGACTTTGCAGTCGCTGGTTGTGTGATACAGCGTGTTTTTTAATCACTTCTGTAACCATTTCAATTTGAAGGTCACGATGTAGATCGCTAATTCTTATAAACCAAGGGGCATTTATTATTCCACGAAGGACCTTGCTTTGGAATTTTTGGATGGGTTCAGCATTTGTTTTCTTTGTACAGCCCCATAGTTGGATGCCATATGTCCAAACGGGTTTCAGTACTTGCTTATATAACATTAGTTTGTTCTGGGTAGATAGGTCAGAGTTCTTTCCTAGTAACCAGTACATATTTCTGTACTTCAAGCTTAGTTCTTCTAGTGTGCTCTTGTCATTTAAGCTTTGCATCCAAAGTCATGCCAAGGTATTTGGCGGTATTGGAGTAAGGTATTACTGTATTATTTATAAATATTGGAACATTGTTTATGTTTTTGTTAGTAATGTTTATATGCGTCGATTTTGTTTCGTTTAATTTGATACGCCATTTCTGAGTCCAATCACTAACTTTATCGACAGCATTTTGCAATTTTAGTGTAGCCTTCGTAACGGATTTATCTGGCACCAATATTACCTTATCATCAGCAAAGGAGGCCATGCTAGCGTTGATGTCCACTGGAATATCCTTTGTATATAACAGATGCAGGATACAGGGTTGGTCCTAGGACACTTCCTTGTGGTACACCGGATTCAATTTTCTTTAGTTCTGAGTAATATTGGTCGTACCGTACTCTAAAGAGTCGGTTCGTAACGAAGGATTTCAGTATTTCGTAGTGCTGCCTGGGAAGGTCCCTATGCAGTTTGTACTTTAGTCCCAAGTGCCAAAGGGGGTGGCCGTGGCGCGATAGTTGTGTGTTCGCCTGTCAACGTCATGGTCACATGTTCGATCCCTGCCGTAGTCTATGTCCTCTTATTTTTCCATTAAAAACCAATTCTAAAAATAAATGTCATACAATGAGTTGCTGGTTTACTCATTACTTGCTGTTTAGGCATAGAACTAACAACATGTGATTGAGTAAAACTAGTATACCGATAAAATATGACAAAGAATAAAAAAATGTATGCGAATTATAAGGGACATCGATAAATAAGACACGCAAATTTCTCCGCATTACTTCAGCCGCCATCCCTGGAGATAAAATCTAAGACCGACCACCGATTACGACATCAGTAATTCGATGCACTTGGTGTACCGTCGAATGTTTATTTCTAAACCCAAACTGGCTCGGAATTAGTCTTCTTTCTTCTATTATTTTGTTAAGCCATTTCAGTAGCAGTTTTTCAAAAACGTTTGCCATGATTGATATAAGCGATATTGGTCTGTAGGATGTTACTTCTGTTGGTGGCTTACATTGTTTAGGTATAACAATAACTTCTGCAATTTTCCAATGATGTGGAACATATCTTAGTTTAAGGCATGCGTTGATTATAAATTGGAGTTTTTTGAAGACTATTGATGGCATTTCTTTCAAAACCTGAGCAGTTATTAGATCGTACCCTGGTGATTTTTTGTTAGACAACTTACGTTGGCACATGCTTCTTACTTCTTTGAGTGTGATAAAAGATATTTCACATTGGTCTTTTTTATCAACAAACTGTAAGGGATCTGTAGCCTGGGAAGGTCCCTATGCAGTTTGTACTTTAGTCCCAAGTGCCAAAGGGGGTGGCCGTGGCGCGATAGTTGTGTGTTCGCCTGTCAACGTCATGGTCACATGTTCGATCCCTGCCGTAGTCTATGTCCTCTTATTTTTCCATTAAAAACCAATTCTAAAAATAAATGTCATACAATGAGTTGCTGGTTTACTCATTACTTGCTGTTTAGGCATAGAACTAACAACATGTGATTGAGTAAAACTAGTATACCGATAAAATATGACAAAGAATAAAAAAATGTATGCGAATTATAAGGGACATCGATAAATAAGACACGCAAATTTCTCCGCATTACTTCAGCCGCCATCCCTGGAGATAAAATCTAAGACCGACCACCGATTACGACATCAGTAATTCGATGCACTTGGTGTACCGTCGAATGTTTATTTCTAAACCCAAACTGGCTCGGAATTAGTCTTCTTTCTTCTATTATTTTGTTAAGCCATTTCAGTAGCAGTTTTTCAAAAACGTTTGCCATGATTGATATAAGCGATATTGGTCTGTAGGATGTTACTTCTGTTGGTGGCTTACATTGTTTAGGTATAACAATAACTTCTGCAATTTTCCAATGATGTGGAACATATCTTAGTTTAAGGCATGCGTTGATTATAAATTGGAGTTTTTTGAAGACTATTGATGGCATTTCTTTCAAAACCTGAGCAGTTATTAGATCGTACCCTGGTGATTTTTTGTTAGACAACTTACGTTGGCACATGCTTCTTACTTCTTTGAGTGTGATAAAAGATATTTCACATTGGTCTTTTTTATCAACAAACTGTAAGGGATCTGTAGCTGTATTTGCTGGGAATGGCTTAAAAACATTCGCAAAATGTTCAGCGTAGAGACCAGCCTTTTATTATGGGTTTGCGATCCATTTATCATCTTCAGATTTTACTATCGGGTTTTGTGTCTGAGGTCTTCTTAGGCGCTTAGCTGCTTTCCATAAGGACTATTCGGAAGAAGCATCCGTCGTCAGATTTTTCAGGAATCTACTAAGTGAATCATTTTTGAACTCACAGATTCTTTTTTTTAATTCGTTGTTAAGACGGTTAAAAAGTGCCTTATCACCAAGGAATCTCGTAGTTTGCCACTTTCTTAGGATATTTTATTTCTTTTTCTCTTGCGTTTGAAATAGTTGGAGTACTTTCTTCTGCAGCCTGTTGCGCATCAGCAATAAATTGTTCTACTTCATGATCAATTTGTTCAATCGTTTGCATAGGGGATCTCTGGTTTATAAAACTTTCAAGTTTATCTCTGAATTCGTTTCAGTTTGTTTTCTAATTCATGAGCTTGGGATTACTTTTGTTTCTGATTTGCTCAATAATAAAATTACTGGAGTATGCTTCGATTGTAAATCATAATTACCTTCGACCGACACTTATATGATTTTGTTTAATACCTTTAACTACGAAAAAGTCTATAAGGTCTGGTATTTTGTTAGTATCAGATGACTAATATGTTGGCGAACCAGAAGAATAAAATTCGCAGTTGTATTTGCGGCCTGCTTGCTATAGACGTTTACCTTTTGTAGTTATGAGCCTAGATCTCCAGTGGGTTTGCTTAGCATTGAAGTCGCTACTAACAAGGAAGTTATGTCCTAACAAATTAAGGAGTTCTGCAAAGTCTTCTTCAGTTGGAGAGCGCCTCGGTGGGCAGTATATAGCTGCTATTTTAAATTCTTTCTTTTTTATACCAATAATTATTATTATTGTTTACGTTTTCTTCAATTAATTCACTGGCCAGACCTCGGGCAAAACATACTTCTAGGTGCATGGATCTAACCAAACTCCCATAGAAAAATATAATTTACAGTGAGTAATCGCTGTAAGTTTTATTAAAGTCGGTAAACATAGATCAAAAAATAATGCGTCTTAAAAAGGTACTACAGCATCTAACTGATGAGACCAGCTGTATTCCCTGGGCGAAACGCATTTTGGACTAAAGGTCACAAAATCATTCAATTGGCCTTAAATCCACACAGTCCACTAAAACAAGAACAAAAATAATATAAACATATTGTTTACGTTTTCTTCAATTAATTCACTGGCCAGACCACGGGCAAAACATACTTCTAGGTGCATGGTTCTAACCAAATTCCCCTAGAAAAATATAATTTACAGTGAGTAATCGCTGTAAGTTTTATTAAAGTCGGTAAACATCGATAAAAAAATAATGCGTCTTAGAAAGGTACTACAGCATCTAACTGATGAGCCCAGCTGTAGTACCTGGGCGAAACGCATTTTGGACTAAAGGTCACAAAATCCTTCACTTGGCTTTAAATCAACACAGTCCACTAAAACAAAAACAAAAATAATATAAACTTATTGTTTACGATTTCTTCAATTAATTCACTGGCCAGACCACGGGCAAAACATACTTCTAGGTGCATGGATCTAACCAAATTCCCCTAGAAAAATATAATTTACAGTGAGTAATCGCTGTAAGTTTTATTAAAGTCGGTAAACATCGATAAAAAAATAATGCGTCTCAGAAAGGTACTACAGCATCTAACTGATGAGCCCAGCTTTAGTACTTGGGCGAAACGCATTTTGGACTAAAGGTCACAAAATCCTTCAATTGGCTTTAAATCCACACAGTCCACTAAAACAAAAACAAAAATAATATAAACTTATTGTTTACGATTTCTTCAATTAATTTACTGGCCAGACCACGGGCAAAACATACTTCTAGGTGCATGGATCTAACCAAATTCAGCTAGAAAAATATAATTTACAGTGAGTAATCGCTGTAAGTTTTCTTAAAGTCGGTAAACATCGATCAAAAAATAATGCGTCTTAGAAAGGTACCCCAGCATCTAACTGATGAGCCCAGCTGTAGTACCTGGGCGAAACGCATTTTGGACTAAAGGTCACAAAATCATTCAATTGGCTTTAAATCCACACAGGCCACTAAAAAAAAACAAAAATAATATAAACATATTGTTTACGTTTTCTTCAATTAATTAACTGGCCAGACCACGGGCAAAACATACTTCTAGGTGAATGGATCTAACCCAATTCCCCTAGAAAAATATAATTTACAGTGGATAATCGCTGTAAGTTTTATTAAAGTCGGTAAACATCGATCAAAAAATAATGCGTCTTAGAAAGGTACTACAGCATCTAACTGATGAGCCCAGCTGTAGTACCTGGGCGAAACGCATTTTGGACTAAAGGTCACAAAATCATTCAATTGGCTTTAAATCCACACAGTCCACTAAAACTAAAACAAAAATAATATAAACATATTGTTTACGTTTTCTTCAATTAATTATTATTATTGTTACTTGCATGTTTTCATTCGTAAACTTTGGTTCTTCATAATGTGTTAAGCACTTTTTTATAAGTATTGCTCATCCTCCACTAGCTTTGTCAGCTGGGTGCGGAGCATGATAACACGTATAATTAGCCAATTTATTACCGAGACTCTGTTCTATACCGAGTTGAGTTTCAGACACCAAACAAATGTCTAAATGCTCTATTTCTAAAAAGATGTTTAGTTCTGATACATGTTGTAAACGTCCGTTTGCATTCCATGTTGCGATTTTAAGTGTTCTGTCCAGTATTGTTCTTAAGAGCGACTTCTTTGCTTAGTTGTTTTATGTTTGAATCTCGTTGGTCAATCCTTTTCAGGATAAGTTCCAGCATATCTTTTATAGAAGTTTCCTCGTTCTTCCATACATTTTTTACAATCTGGGAATAGGATTTGTTGTCATCATTTTTCCTTAGTGCAATTGCTTTAGCCGGTTGATTTTTAGTTTTGTTTGTTATGGATGCTTTTGTACTTTCAACTATTGCTTTTTTGTCTGTTGCGTTTCTAAGCTTGTTCCCAGTTTTGTTTTTTCTTTTTGTGCCTTGGAATTTTGTAACTCGCAGGAGATACATTTCGCTTTCTGTTCTCTGCCCATGGGACAGTTTTTAGTTGCATGCTTGCCTTCACATTTAACACAAGCAAACTCGCGATTGCAGTATTTTTGTGTATGTCCAAAGGCTTGGCAGCGTTTACATTGTGGAATAATTTTCGACTTTCTCAGTGGTTCGATTTTGACAGCTATGCCCATAATTGATTTAATACTGTAGATCTTATCGAGACTTTCTTTATTTTCGAAAGTGAGCATAAATAAAGGTAGAGACCCCTTTTTTGTCGTTGTGTCCATAGTGGAGCCTTTGATTATAGCATTTTTAATAATATTATAGGCATCGAGAGCGTGGAAGCCTTTTTGTATAAGGTCTTCGACAATTTCTTTGACAACACATGAAGAGCGAAGGCCTCTTGCTACTACTTTTTTCGATCTAGTAGCTTTATTTTCGTACGAATGCCACTGAATTTTCTTTTTGTTCAATTCCTCAGTGACAGATCTATACGCGTCGCGTCTTCAACAATGACTTTAAAATTGTCTTTATTGTATGATGTGTACTAACATACCTAGTTCGTGCATTTGTCTGCCATGCCTTTAACCTCGCCAAACATTGCCAATGCAGAAATCATGATTGGGGGTGGTGCATCATGCCTAGTGCTTTTAACATAAGACTTCTTTGGGGATACATCTCCTGTTTCTCTATTGGATGATTTCATTATTGCAGCAATATCTGCTTTTGAAGCTGTCTGTTGACTTTTTTGAACAGTCTCTGGGCTACCATCTGCTTTTCGTTTTTTTGACTTACGTTTATTTCGGTTTCCATCAGTTTCAAGGAGGAGCTCTTCCTCATCACAGTGAAACTAGTTTGCAGTTTTTGTGGGCTTTTCATTACTGGTGACTTCGGACTTGATTTTTTGTCTTTCACTGACTTTTCTTCGAGTCTCTTAACTTGTTGCTGAAGACTTTCAACAAGGACTTCAAGTTTTTTTCTGGCCAAAATTTCTATCTGCCATTTATCGAAATAATTTTCAGATTCAACTTGCAGATCTCGATGTTTTTAGTGGAACACTGCTGATCTTTTATTTCGATCTTTTCATAGGTTTTGGTTCCTTTTTCTTTAATGACTTCTATGTCATTTGATTTTTGGATAGGGTTTTCGATGGAATAACCCTTGAAAATATTTTTGGTGTTTTTGAACTCTATTTCCTGTAAGCAATAATTGGTCTTCCCCAGAATCCGTAGGACCGATCTCCGAAGAGAGTGGATTTTCCAGCTTGTCTGGATTGCCACCTTGGGTAATATATCTATTCGTTTTACTCATTGCCATATTTTTTGTTGTTGTAACTTTTGTTTAGTTCCATACATAGCTCAGTTACATCTTCTATTCAAGTTTTTAAGCTCAGCCGCCCCTATGGGATCAGACGCTGACCAATAAGCCGCACATTATGCGTCAGACACTATTGGGTTTCGTGGAGAGCTGGTTCTTCAGAGCGATAACTAATCTTTTGCTCCTAGTTCCTGAAAAGGTAACTCAGGTCTCTCAACTCATGGATTCACCACTTGGAGGTGACGATGCGATTTTGCTCCGCCAGACTTTCAACTGAAAAAAAAATGGTCTTACAACATAGTTTGACAGATGTCGAATTTTAGTCCTATACTTTTGAAACCGCAAAATGGATAACCCCTTATATATGTAATATATGTATGTATTTACGTATATGTATGGGTATGTATGTCTGCATGTGTTTCTCTACGCATATGCAAATTATAAAATAATGCGGCTGTGGCTGTTCTAGTTTTTAAGTAGAACTAAGTAGTTTAATGTATTTCTATTTTGAGGCATGTTTAGTAGTATAAGTTAGTTTCAATTATTTTTAGTCTAGCTTTAGATAGTTTATATGTAAAAAATTAAAAATCATTGATATGATACTAAGTTTTTTTTCAATAAGTTTTCTTTGTAAAATTGAAAATAAAATAATTACATAGCGTTAATTTAAATAGTTTTTAGGTCGAAAGACATTAGTATTAAGTGATATAAATTAGCTTAGAGTATCCGTAAGGGCCCAGTAAGTTAGTTGTAACGTATTGATAAGTAGGCTAGTTTTTTTAATGTTTGCCTAGCTAAAGTTATAAGTAGTGACGTCACTAAAATCCACGATTGGGTCACATTATTAGAAGAATCTTGCACAAATTTAATCTCATAAGGGGATGAATTAAACAACATTAAAGCGCAGTTACGATAACAAATTCCATTCTCTCCATATAATAGCACCCACCAACACGTCATAAACGAGGAACTTTCGTGTCTAAGAAATCAAATTGAAGATCTAAATCTTAAAAACTTGGCTTCCAACGATATTCTTATTGGGATTCCCTTCTTCCCAGATGAAAATTTAAAAAATAATTTGTGGGCAACTCGTCATTAAAATATCGACTCTACTGTGCATAAATTACCAATGATAGATAAGTAGAAGAAAGAATAGATAGGGAAAGCAGAATAGTAAAACATCGCGGAAAACGCATGAGATTGGTACTAACCCATTGGCAAATTTTTATTGGGGAGAACACATCTGGTTGTTGTATTTTCGTGGATTTTAACCAGAACTCAGAATTTCCTGCGCACTTATAATGGGAAAAAAATCAATTCGACCAATCATATGCAACTAGGTTCTAGAATTCCCACGAAAGCCGGATAACCGGACGTGATGCTTACACCATGATCTTGACAAAATGCCGTAGAATGGTTAAACGAGGGGAAAACTAACTTGCTCATAAAAACCCCGTGTCGGCCTGACTCGCTCTTATTCCTTGATTTGCCGTTTGGTTCAGCATTGCTCGTTTTCGGTAGGTCTTGCTATTCGGAAAACGTTACGAAATATTGAAAAAAAACTAAAATACGTATTCATATTACTTTAAAAAAATCTTTTTTTCCAATCAAAAGTATACCGGGTATAATATAGAAAACAATTGGATAAAATAAAATAGGCGTACAAAAATAAAAAAAAATTAAATTAAAATGAAAAAGAACACACGGGCGCAAGGTAGCAAGGTGAAACTACCTAAAGTTAACAGAAAAAAGTGCCTGTACGTGTCTAAAAGTGGCCGTATTGCTATATTCCACGTCACCATGGATGACAGCTAAGCTTTCCTGTTATATCGCCCAACTATTGGGAGCCTTAAATATCAGTTTCGTGAAGTGGATTAAGGAGGGATATTTAAGTCCATAAAAAAAAAAAATAAATTTTTAATTAAAAATAATAAGGCAACGTAAAACTTACATATGAAGTCTATATATGTATATCAGTGACGAGGCCAGAATAATTTCAAAAGGTAAGGCGAAGAGAAATTAGTCACTTTAGTGTATGCGATTATATGCGGAGTGGAGATAAATGATACCACGACGATCAGTTGAAGACTAACTTTATTGTTACACAACTTATACTAATTAGGTACATGCTTACTTACTAGTGTTATGATAAGAGATAATATAAAGAGAAGCATAATAGTTGATGCTGAGAGATGACGATATGAGTATTACTTTGCATATTGAAATGTACTAAAATATAGTGGTGTTACAAAGTAATATTACATATATATCACTCCCCCAAACTTAATTAAAACTTTAAATAATTATTTTATTCATTTAATATTTTGTAATGTTTAGCTTTTTCATATTTAAACAAATCAATAACGCCAATCCATAACATTTTTTAATTTTCGTTTTGTTTTAATTTATAATTGTAATTCATTTTATATTTTATAATTATATTATTATAATTCAAAAATAATTAACAATTTTAAGTTAAGGAATTTAAAAATTTTTATAATAGTTCAAAATTAATTTGTAGTATAACACCCAAATAAACATAAAATATTTTATTTCAAATGTTAACAAATATGTATTAATTTACATTCATTTTATCTATCGATTTATAATTCATTTACAATTTGTTTTAATCTTGCCGATCTTCTCGGTACTTCAGATAGAGAAGTCGATCTTCTTTTTCTACATGGAACATTAAATCTTACTCGTCTTTTACCTTTAATATTTGACGGCGCATACGCCAATTCTTTAAATTTACATTTTTTTAATTGAGGTATATGAGCCATTTTATTATTTCCATCAATGCTAACTGAATATATAACTCTTCCTATTTTCTTAACTATGATTCCAGGAATCCAAGTATACAAATTATTGTGTTTCATTTTATACAATACTTTTTCACCAACACTTAGTGATTTTATAGGGTTTTGATTTGTGTATAATGGTGGACCTTTGGAACTTTCAACGTTAACCGTCTCGTTATTTACCTTTGTTTTTGTATTTGAATCGCAAACCTCACGATCTTTGGATTAACATCATCAAGAAGAGCCTTCGGTTTTATTTTAAATATCATTTCATTCGGACAAAACAAGGTTGTAGTCGATGGAGTCGAACGATACTTTAAAAGAAAATTTAAAATAAGTCGTTCCATCGGGACATTTTGATAGTGTTGATCCGAAACTAATTTCTTAAGGTAATTTTTGACTGTACTCCCCTTTCTGCCACCCCATTTGACTGTGGATGGTATGGCGGACTTTTTAAGCACTTTATATTATTATTCTTGCAGAAATCTTCAAACGATACTGAATTAAATGGTGAGCCGTTGTCTGATACCAAAACAAAAGGTAAACCAAAATATGTAAAAATAGGTCTTAAAATCGCAATTAAAGTTTCTACGTTCGTATTTTTCATTAATTTAACATCTATCCATTTGGTATAGCTATCAACAACAATTAAATAAGTGCACCCTTTTAAATAAAAAAAATCTAAATGGATACGCTCAAAAAATTCTTTCGATTCTGGCCAGGATACATGCTGATTAGAAACAGGTTTGTTATTACACAGATTACACGACCTACATTCTAAAACAAATGCTTCGATGTCAGCATGAATCGCTGGCAACCAAAAATATTTTCGCGCAAGAATCTTCATCCTTACAACTCCTACATGAGACTCATGAAGAATTTCTAAGATGGATTTCTGAACAGAATCATGAATAACTAAACGCTCAGCATAAAACAAACAGCCCTCATCTTCAGACAACAACAACCGCTTATAAAAATACTTCTTTAAGTTGTCAGGTACACTGCTTGGCCAACCTGACTGAATCATGTTTAAAACGTTTCTGATTTTCCAATCCTTCTCTGACTCCATGGCTATATCTGAACATTTTACATTGAGGTAGCTATTACATTCAACTGACCTTATACTATCTTCTTCCATATCAGTTGGATAAGTTAAGGGAAGCCGCGAGAGGGCATCAGCATTTGACATATGAGAACCTTTTTTATAAACAATTTTATAATCATACATACTCAAAATCAAGGCCCAACGATTAAGCCTTGCCGCTGCAACCGCTGGTGTTGACTTATTTGGGTTAAAAATTTCTCTTAATGGCTGGTGATCTGAGTATATCGTAAAAGTTTTTCCGTAAATATATTTATGGAACTTTTTCACTGTAAAAATAATGGCCAATGCCTACCTATGCAGTTGAGAATACTTTTGTTCTGAAGAGCTTAAAGTGCTAGACGCAAGCAATACCGGCCTTTCAATTCCATTAATAATATGTGACAAAATTCCACCCACACCGTATGGGCTGGCGTCACAATGCAAAAAAATTTCATTGTTTGGATCGTAATGATAAAGAAGATTATCATTTAAAATTAAATCTTTGCTTTTCTGAAATGCGGTTTCACAATCCTTCGACCACACAAAACTAATATTTTTCTTAGTCAAACAATACAGATCCTTTAACTCTGATGACAAATTTGGTATAAAGCGTGCATAATAATTTAATATTCCCAAATACGATTTGAGCTGAGTAACATTTTCTGGTCTTGGTGTATCTCGAATAGCTTCCAGCTTTTTCGGATTAGGTTTAATACCCTCGCCATTCACCACATGGCCTAATAAAAAATTTCTTTTTGAAAAACTGACATTATACTTATTAAGCCTTTCTAAAACCTCTATTAAATTCTTTTTGCATTCGTTTTCATTCGACCCTCCGATTATAATATCGTCAATGTAACACTTTACCTTGGGAATATCTTGTAAGATATCATCCATAATCGATTGGAACATGGCATGAGCTGACCTTAAACCTAAAATTAAACGTCGAAAACGGAAAAGACCACGGTGGGTATTAATTGTGAGAAACTCCTGACAATTTTCATCTACTTCGACCTGTTGGTAGGCTCCTTCTAAATCTAAAACGCAAAAACACGTCAAACCATGCAAACTCGCGAAAATGTCTTCAGATAGTGGCATAGGAGAATGATCTGTGCGAACCCAAGGATTAATAGTCATCTTACAATCGACACACAGTCGAATATCGCCCTTTGGTTTCACTACAACCACTAATGGAGATGCCCAATCACTATAACGCACAGGATAAATAATTCCCTCGAAAACCATTTTCTTAAGCTCTTTTTCCACCTTGTCTCTTACAACAAAAGGAACCGTGTACGGTTTGAAAAACACTGGAAAACTATCTTGCTTTAAAAGAATTTTAGCTTTAAAATGACGAACGCAATCTTTTTTATTACCATGAAACACGTTTTTATAACTTTCCACTAATTCAGAAACATAACCTGAACCCTTTAAACTATCACACCTAATTTCACTAAGGAACGTACTTCTCCAGGTAGGTAGCAACTTATCAAGCCATGTCCTTCCAAGAAGGGGTACAAACACCTTCGGGCCTTCCACTATGACCAATTCCAAAATAAACGACACACTTTCACCTGTTAAACTAACCAAAGCCTCAATACAACCAACAATCTTAACTTTGTCGCCTGAAATCACATTTAAAGACCGATTACTTCTTAAAATCTCAACATTCGGAAACAAAGATTTAAATGTGCCAATATGCATGACCGAAGTACAGGCCCCTGAATCAAGTTCCATCTTTATACATAAACCATTACAAATTAAATTGAAAAATAAAGGATTATTTTCTGTTCTTAAATTATTAATATCATTTGGCTCAATCATTTGGCTCATAATTTTCGACTTCTGAATTTTAGTAATACAACTCACTCTATTACCTTTGCTTCCGTGATAGCAGTTTTTTCACTCTCGATCTGCTCTTCGATCTGCCTCTACTGTTACTGTTATTCTTAAAAAAACAGTACTTTTGTACGTGACCCCACTTTTTGCAAAAACGACACTGGACATCCGCCAAATTTGACCACTTAGACCTTGACACATGGCCTCCAGCCTGCCCTTGTTTCCTTTAATACTCCTGACTCTTTGACCGACCTCCTGCTGCCTCATTGGAATATCAAGCTTTCATGGAATGCAAAGCCCCTGATGCTGATGTTCCACACATGTGAACCATCTCAAGTTCAATCATTTCCATATTTAATGCAGACTCACACGCCTTGTCGAACGTCAAGTCCCCAATACCGATAAGTTTAGTTTGTATCTTTTTGTTTGTATGCCCATTAGCAACCTGTCCTTTAGTGCATCCTCTAAAAAATCCCCATACTTGCAGTTATCTGCCAACTGCTTGATGGCCACAATGTAATCTGACAGATTTTCATCCATATTCTGATTACGGTTTAAAAACTTAAAACGCTCTGCCGTCGTATTTCTTTTGGGTTGGAAATGTACTTTAAGCTTTGCCAATAACTCCACATACTTCAGCTCATCTGGTTTTTTTGGCGCAACCAACGTCTTAGAGATACTGTACAAATCTGAACCTCCAACTCCAATCAGAAAAGACACCTTGTCTTCATCTGTCGCGATTTTGTTCAGCTTCAATAAATGGTTTAATCGCTCAATATAGCTATTGAAATCATCACCTGCATTGAAATATTCAATGCGACCGATTAAATTCGACATTTTAACGGTGCCGCTTAAATTTTCGGTTTTAATTTCTCCTTCTTTGACTTTACTTATTTCTTCTCTTTCGACTGTCATTAAATACCGAAATACTTCTTATCTTAAAAAAAATCCAATTATCCTCGTCGCCAATTTAGTGTATGCGATTATATGCGGAGTGCAGATAAATGATACCACGACGATCAGTTGAAAACAAACTTTATTGTTACACAACTTATACTAATTAGGTACATGCTTACTTACTAGTGTTATGATAAGAGATAAGAGATAAGAGATAATATAAAGAGAAGCATAATAGTTGATGCTGAGAGATGACGATATGAGTATTACTTTGCATATTGAAATGTACTAAAATACAGTGGTGTTACAAAGTAATATTACATATATATCAGTCACCAAAAAATTAAATTTCGGAAGTTTACTTAAATTATTTCGTGCAATACATAACTAAGTATCAAACCATAAAGTTGAGCAATACAAACCAAATTTGTTATACCTTAAGTCATTTAAATTAAATGTAATAATGAGCTTAACGCATAATAAAAGCGGTTTCGAAAGAAACATTTTGGCAGATGCAAATACAATACCTTAAATACATTTATTGTTAAGTTCAAAATTTGCGAGACTGTTTAACGCAATATTTCTCTTTTTAAATGGTTATGAAGTGGGTAAGCCCGTGGCGTAACTATAGGCCGGCAAGGCTGTAAAAAATTGCCTTACATGAGACGGCCTCAGCTGAAGAGACCACGAGCTCAGAAATAACAAAATGTTGTACTAAAAAAACTATAATTTATTCTAAGTACTTAAAGTCAATTAAAGTAAAGCATAACTAAATACCATATACAAATTCAAACGAATCATTAAGATTTCAATCCATTCAAAACAAAAAGACGTCGATCAGTTTTAGAACGAATCCTTTTGATTGCTTCATTTTTTGAAATTCCGTCATTTTTTTAACCAATATAGTAAAAGCGAAACCGCTTGGGTGAGCTAAAAACGCTCTAAGTGTTGAGGAAATATCGGTTTCTGTTTTTATTTACGAAGGGCTGTACTGCGCATTCTTTGTTTGATTGTTATAAGAATCGGTCATATATATCTGCGAAAAACGAAAGAGAAAGAAGGAGAATGAAGAGATAAAATGCACGACTGAATAGTACGAACTTGCTTTTCTAGCTAAGAACTTTAATGTAGCTAACCACTACGTAATCTAATTATAATTAAAGCAAAGTAGGTTTAGTGAATTCTTGGACCGTTGTGGCTTCTTAAAAAAATATATTCACAAAATCTTAAAAACATGTTTAGAAAAAAAATTTGAAACGCCATTTTGAAGTATTTATTAATTTACATACTCGTTTTTGAAAAATCGGCTTTAAAAAAAAAATGTATTTATTTCTGAAAAATCAAAAAATAATTGTTTGATAATTTGAGTATGCAGTTTTATAAGTTTTCAAGATAATGTGGAGAACTACTAAATACGAAGTTTCGAAAATATTGCTTGAGTTGATTTCGAAATATTGAATTTCTTTTTTTATATTTTTTTATTAAAACATTTTTTTGTTGAAACATTTTTTTTAACATTAGTGTTTAGACTTTCTGCGAGCTTTCGCATAAACAATTTAGAAAAACCAAATGGACCGTTTGCCATAAATCAAAAACAAAGAAAGTGGTCCTACTGGAGGTACCAAAAATAACCAATCTTTCAAAAAAAAGTACCAAAATGTACTTTTTATTATCGATGTACAATCGCAAAGAATATACGCAGATTTGTGACGTGCGAAGTCGGCTTTCTTTTGTAGTGTATATAACTAAAATAAGTAAAGTATTAAACGACAAAACTTCCCATAATTGTCAAGTATTTACGAAGATTAAAGAAATTTAAATCTACAAATGTATTAAATCATATCAATTTAAAACTCTCCACTCGAAACAAAATGGAATCCCGCGGCCGAAAAGCACAACTACAAACACTTGTTACTCTTATAAGAACACCGACGGGAGCTAACACTATCACTCCAACATCGTACACATTAGATGATCATCATCACTCGCATAACGAACGAATTCTCCAAAATTCGTTCCGAGCTCTTTGCCAAGCTAGAGAAAACTGAACAAATTTGGGCAGAGAAGCCTACGAAGGTAAACATCAAGATAGCAGAGATCGTACACGGAATTTAATACATCGAAGCCAACTCTTGACAGCAAGTTTGCCTCAGTAAGCAATGCGATTGCGGATGTTGAGAAGAGATCCAATCTCATTGTGAGAAAGTCAACTGAAATGCGTGAACTCAACTTGAAGGTGTCGTCATTGCAGCAACGGATCGATACCAACGGAAAAAAAGCTCGCGGCTGATGTTGTTCTATTTAGATTTCCATGTCTAGCAGAAGAAAATCTAACATTACTTTTCAATCGGCTGTGTCTAACCGTCAATTGCAAAACAAAAACACTGAAAAACATTTTTCGCTCGGTATACAATTCGACCCACCTCACCATCACTAACACCACCTATAATACTTAAATTCAACAATGTGAAGAAAGAAATGCTCTACTCAAGTGTATTTCGAAGTACAGAAAACCATAGCAAACGCATCATCTCTCACTGCGTGACCTGGGTATAGAGTCTAATAATGCTTGTTTCATTATTAAAAGTTTAACTAGAAACACTCGCACTATATTACACCATGCCATCCGCCTGAGAAACAATTATCAAATATATAGAGCGTACACCATGAACGGATCTGTTTATATCAAACGAACAGTCAATGCAAAAAGTTTGGTTGTAATCAATGTTGAGTGCTTAGAGGCGCAGTGACGTCAAATTAATAAACTCTGCTGTAAGACATGGTACACTGTAAGAAATACTTTCTTGATTTTCATAAGTTTTTCAACTTTATCAATTTTAGTTTTTTATAGCTTTTTTTCTTTTATATTTAAAATGTTATATTCTGTTAATTTTTTTAGTAACTTATAATTTTAATATGTTCGTTTAATCGCGTTTTTATACCTCGTTTCTTTTCACTAATATAAGAAGACCCACGCGATTAAACGAACATATTAAATCTATCCAAAACAATGCTGTCACAAAATCGGCAATATGTGAACATTTGGCCTACAACGAAGATCATTTTATCCGTTTTGATCAAGCCAGATCAATCGCAAATGAAAGATTTTATGTACCAAGAATTGTCAGAGAAGCAATTGAAATAAAGAAACATACAAATTTCAATAGAGATTCTAGCTTTAAATTATCGCCAACGTAGCATCCTCTCATAAGTAAAACAAAAGTAAAGCCAATCAAAAAACCTGTAAGCGATATCGTAAGCTTTGCATGTGTATAAGAATATATCGACTCAACGCAACAACAGCCTAGAACGAGTACACCACCCACAAGTGAAACAACATCTACGCACCTGTACTGTCTGAGAGCGAGAGCTAAGAAACAATAACTAAAACAACATCCATCAATCGCCAGTCTCATCCCGTGACCACGAAGTTTGAAACTTCTTCGAAACGTCGGGAAAAAGAAATTGAAAATATTTCTAACATTAAACGCGGTAAGTTCCGAAAAATTTAAACTTTATGTAAACTTTTGAAACCTTTCCGTTAGTATAAAATGCAGCACTGACAACATTTTGGTAGGATCGGTTTACAGGCCATACAACCATGTTAGCACTGCGCCAATGGTTACTTTATTAGAGTCGATTTCTTGCTCTCACTTTCCTATAATATTGTGTGGTGACTTTAACTGTAATTTATTAAGCAAGCGTTCATCTGAAAACTTTCTAAGCACTTTTGAGGCTCTCAATCTTTATCCTATAAATCTCTCTTTACAAACTCACTTCACTGATTTATCTAATAGATTTATTCCTAATCAGTGATATCGGAAAAGTTTTGTTTTACAGTCAACCTCTCGCGCCAGGGTTTTCAAAACACTATTTAATCTATACTTGCTTGAACATAACTTGTCAGGTTAATGAACAGAGTTTCCAATACCGCAATTTTGAAAATATTAATGTATCCGATCTTTTTTTTGACTTCAACAACATAGACTGGAATTCAATTTACCTTACATCAAATGAACAGACAAGCTTTTTTGGGCCTGTCGTGACTTATTTGTTTGATTCACATGTTCCAATAAAAACATTTCAGTTTCATGAAACATACGTCCCCACCTTGGCTGAATGGCGACATTTCTGATGTGATGAAATTCATCAAGCTGTTACTTCCGTACTTACATATTTACGTTTGATAACCCACATATTTAAGACGACCTGGACAACCTCTATTTGTCTCATGGAATGGAAGAAGGCTATAATAATTCCCATTTCTAAGAAAACTTCAGGTATATGTAAAGAGTTCCGACCTATAGCCATTCTTCCGTTGCTTTCAAAGGTATTTGAAAAGGCCATCTTCAAAAAGACACAAAGTTATCTGTCTTACAGCAATGTGCTTAGCACTCATCAGTCTGGTTTTGGTCCACAACTAAGTTGTAAATCCGAGTGACTTTTAGTTACCAATATAATAAGAACTGCAATGGATGAGGATCACATAACACTTTAACCCTCCTAGATTTTTCAAAGGCTTTTGACACCGTCAACTATTCTCTTTTATGCAAAAAATTGAAAGATGTTTATGGGTTTTTTAATTGAATCAGGTCACTTGATACTTTCCTAACTTATTTATTTAGATAGCTTAATGCAAGCAAAAACAAAGCTTAAATCTAAACTTTAAACTAAATGTACTAATAAACTTAAATCTATTGTTTTTTTTTATCTTCTGTTTTGCAGAAAACACTAAAAACTAAATCTAAAATCGGAGAGCAAATCGAAGAAATCTACGTTGTACAGCTTCGTTTTTTTGGGAATGCAGGTTCTGAGAGGGAGACCAGATTTTACTAGCATATTCAAGGAGGGGTCCAAAGAAGTGTTGGAAAATTCCTTAGACCAACGTTTGATGAAGCCTAGAAAAGAGTTGGCTTTGTTAAAAATATGGGCCCGAAAATTTAACTTGCTGTTGCAAATAACTGCAAGGTCACGAATAGAGAAGACAATTTGAATAGCCTCCTCGTGAAAACAATATGTTCTATAAGGAAACTGTTAACGCTTACGTGAGAAAGTAATGGATTGACATTAAGTAACATTGGGTTCTAAGAAAATTTTGTCACACCAAGTTTGGAATGCATTTAGATTGTTTTAAAGTAACGTTCAAGGTATGATCTAAGCCAAGAAATAAAAAAGGGAAGAAAACCGAGGGCTTTAAGTTTAAGATAAGATAATAAGTTGGTTTTATCAAAAGACATGCTTAAATCTGTTGTTATAACGTATATTTCATTTTCTTTCTCTGATTCATTAAGAGTTTGAGAAACGAATTCCGTAAGGTTAGTTATTGTGGATCTGGACCTCTGCCGTTAAGACCACGTCTCTACTTTTTCGAAACAAATTTGCGGTTGTAGCCTGAGTAGTTTCATGAAATATCGTTCCCTTCGTTACCTGTATCTAATTATTGAAACTCAGCAATGGGATTATTTACGCAGTAGGATGAATTTCCCCCATTCAACAAGGTCTTTGTCTCTTACCCAACCACGTTTTAGTTATCTCATTACTCAGCGTCAGTTTCTTATTCGTGTTATACGCCTTTGGAACTCCCTGCCCATCGCAATCAAAGGGATAAGAATTATAAAAATATTTAAGGGTTAACTTTTCACTTATTTGGCAAATCATTAGTAAGGAAATATTTTATAATTTATAATTTATAATTTATTCACTTTATATAAACGAACTTCCACTTGTAATGAAGAACTGCTAAGTACACTTCTCATCATTAGACCTATATTGGCAAAAAAGACGCAGTTGCTCTAATGGACGAGGATTTGCTACTCATCTCACATTGGTCGAAGAAAAATTACCTGTACTTTAATCCTATCAGGACAAAAGCTCTACCCATCTACCGCAAATCAATGGATATGTCAGCTTATAGTCCATTAAAGCTAGAGGATAAAATAATTCAATGTGTCAGCTACGCCAAAACTTTGGGTCACTCCAAATTTCATTCCTATAAAAAATAAGCCTCTACTGGCTAAATCTCTTTTACTTCCGGTTTTGCTGCATGGTTGTGAAATCTACTGTGACTTGGACTACGCGACTAACCGCAAGTTAAATGTTGTTTACAATAATATTGCATGCTGTATATGTATATAACCTCCGCCGTTAAGACCACGTCTCTACTTTTTCGAAACAAATTTGCGGTTGTAGCCTGAATAGTTTCTTGAAATATCGTTCCCTTCGTTACCTGTATCTAATTATTGAAACTCAGCAACCGGATTATTTACGCAGTAGGATGAATTTCCCCCATTCAACAAGGTCTTTGTCTCTTACCCAACCACGTTTTAGTTATCTCATTACTCAGCGTCAATTTTTTATTCGTGTTATACGCCTTTGAAACTCCCTGCCCATCGCAATGAAAGGGATAAGAATTATAAAAAATATTTAAGGGTTAACTTTTCACTTATTTGACAAATAATTAGTAAGGAAATATTTTATAAATTAAGAAATGCATCAATTTTTTATTTTTTAAAGATTTAAAAATTTTTAAATTATTAATGTATATAAATGTAATTGTCTTGTAAAATTTGTATAAGGCCTGCACTAAATTATTATAAGATGTATGTACGTCCTACTTTGTAAGCGTTTTTTTTTAAATAATAATATACAAATACAAAAACCTTTCCCTTTATTACCGAAAAAACAATATTTACCAATTTTTAAGCAAATCCACCCAACCGTTTAGGCTGTAGACTCAAGGACAGACAGACCGACAGAGTTGCGGAACCCACGTTTTTCGTCTTGGCTATCATCGTAATGTCTAGTTTGATAAAAATCACGAGTTCGATTTTTTTTGCGAATTCATAACTTGCCATAATCTATATATATAAAAAGAAGTTACATTTCCTTGGTAATCTTATAACTCAAGAACCGCCGAACCGATTGACACAAACATTTTACAGTTTGTTCCTACATATGTATGAGGAGGTGGTATGTGTGAAGTTTGCTTATAATCGGTGCAGCCGTTCCTGAGTTATGACATTTTATGTGAGTAATGCTTTCCTCTCATACGAAATGTATGGGAAAAACGACAACAAATACACAGCCGCTGATGAGCGTTTCTGTTGTACTGTATGACTGTACACAGTTGTCAAATGTAGTTGTAAGTACATTATGTTAATATTAATTTGCTGTCATTGGAATTCAGTTGACAATTCTCTTATGTGCTTTGAGTTCTTTTATATCGTGCTCTCATTGCGAACAGACATACTTTTGGGGAGTGTTAACCATGTGTTTCTTTTTTAATACACTGTACCAAAATCCAGTCGATAAATCGTAGAGTGTAGTATTTATCGATTGAAATATTTTCAATTGTATTTTTAATGTTTCATTTTTATATATATAAAAGCGTTACTTTATTTTCACAAGTTCAATTGGATTGCATTTGCCGATGTGTTTTTTTTTTTATTTGCACAATTGAGGTTATATCCAGTGTATGTATGTGAATTCATATTTCCACGCACACACATTCATATGTATATATTTTTCTTGAAATAATTCAATTAGTAATACACTGTACTAAAAGAATGCCACGTTCAAGACGAGCAAACATTGGCAGACGTTCACGTCAATCAAATGTTACAGCGTTAAATCGAAGATCACAAAGTGAAGAAGATCGTGTTCGACGAAATGAAATGGAAACACAACTACACAGACGGAGAACTCACTTGGTTAATAGTGAAATACCCAGAAACCGTCGTGGGCGTACGTCCGTTTATGATATACGTCAAATGGAACGCGCGGCTTTCAAATACGATGCCACCATTGATTACAGCACGCATGCGTACATTGGCCAGATGAATATAGAATGTATACATTGCAAAGCATTTAAATTCAGAAACGAAACGCCTGGCATGTGCTGTGCTGGTGGGAAATTCAAATTGCCCGTGCTAGAACTTCCGCCAGAACCTTTGCATTCATTGGTTTTTGGCAATTCACTAACGTCGAAGCATTTCCTCTTAAATATTCAAAAATACAATTCACGCTTTCAAATGACATCTTTTGGAGCTACAAATATTAGAAGAAATGGATTTATGCCGACGTTTAAGGTAATTTCTTCGTATGGAATAAGTCCCTGTGTTCCATGTTTTTACAACATGAACGTTACAGATACAAGGTCAAATATACCATAGAGCTGGGTCTTTGCTACCATTCCCAGATGGCGATCATCAATTTTTGCAAATATATTTTATTGGTGATGAGAATCGTGAATTAAATCAGCGCTGTGCAATTTCGACGCATACGAGAAGATCAATCGTGAATGAATTGCAAACATTTTTCCATCAACACAATGAATTGGTGAAATTGTTTAAAGTGGCACTCGACCGGATGCCCACTGATGGCCACAAAATCATAATAAGCCAACGATTGATGAAGTAGCCATTATTGTGATTGCTGAACAGTATCTGCCACGAGATATTGTTTTGTATCGTAGAAATGAGCAATTACAACGTATTTCAGAACTCCATCGCTGTTATAATGCATTGTAATACCGCATTTTGTTTTGAAGAGGGGACAATGGCTATCATATCAACATACCAATGAAAAATCCAACAAGTGGTACGTACACATTTGATTTTCGTTTAAATGTGATTTTTAAATCATTATCATTCGCTAATTAATTTTTGCATTGCAGGTCAAGAATCAACAAAAAAAGTCAGTGCGATGAATTTTTATTCGTATCGATTGATGATTCGCCCTCAAGAAACCAATTTTATTTTGCGATGCATTCAACTTTCGCATTAATATATCGCCGATATGTACACCAAAATTGAAAGTGAGCAATTGAATTTCATCCGTCACAATCAAGCCCGATTAAGATCAGAGGAATACAAACATTTGCGTGACCCAATGATCAATGATGCAAATGTGAATGATATCGGCCGTTTAACAATTTTACCATCATCATATGTTGGTAGCCCATGTAATATGCATGAATATACGCAAGATGCGATGACATATGTACGAAATTATGGCTGACCGGATCTATTCATCACATTCACATGCAATCCGAAGTGGGTCGATGTGTCTGATTGTTTATTTGATGGTTCGGTGCCAAAAGATCGGCATGACATAACGGCCCATGTATTCCAACAAAAATTGAAAAAAATAATGGATCTGATTCTCAAACTCCGTGTATTTGGAGAAGTGCGGTGCTTTATGTATACCATAGAGTGGCAAAAAAGGGGCTTACTTCACGCACATATTTTGATTTGGTTCGTACACAAAATAACACCTGATATGATTGATACCGTCATATCGGCCGAAATTCCATATCAAACCATCGACGAAGGATTATTCGAAGTTTTAACGAAAAATATGATTCACGGTCCCTGTGGTGATATTAATCGAAATTTACCTTGTATGATTGATGGTAAATGTTCGAAACGTTTTCCAAAGCAATTGATTGCTGAAACAATTACAGGAGATGATGGATATCCACAGTATCGTAGACGATCAACTGAAGACAACGGCAAATTAACTGTAATTAAACTTCAAAATCAAGACATTGAAATCGATAACCGGTGGATAGTTCCGTACTCACCAATACTGTCAAAAATGTTCAACGCTCATATTAATGTAGAATAGTGCAATTCTGTAAAGTCAATCAAATATATTTGCAAGTATGTGACTAAAGGCAGCGATATGGCTATTTTTGGAGTGGCTCCTGCAAATAATCATGATGAAATTTTGCAGTACCAAATGGGGCGCTATATTAGTACGAATGAAGCTGTATGGCGTATTCTATCGTTTCCAGTTCATGACAGACATCCGGTTGTTGTACATTTGGCAGATCATCTTGAAAACGGCCAACGTGTTTACTTCACTGCTGCAAATGCCGAACAAGGAGCAGTAGAGCCACCAGTAACTACACAGACAGCTTTTTTCCAGTTATGTGAAACGGATGATCTTGTCAGGACTTTGCTATATTCGGAAGTGCCTCACTATTTCACATGGAATGCCTCAACAAAAAAATTTCAGCGTCGCAAACAAGGCACATCTGTTGATGGTTATCCAGGTATTTTTCGAACAGATGCTTTGGGACGCATTTATACAGTTAGTCCAGCTAATGTTGAGTGTTTTTACTTGCGACTTTTGTTGGTGAGCGTACATGGACCTCAATCATTCCAACATTTACGAACTGTCAATGGTCAATTGTGCGCCACATACCCTGAAGTATGTCAACACTTGCATTTGCTGGAAGATGATACGCATTGGGATGCTACGCTTCGTGATGCATCAATTGCATCTACACCAAATTAAATTCGTATGTTATTTGCGATCATAATATCAACATGTTTACCATCAAATCCACTGTAATTGTTGAATAAATACAAAGATTTCATGGCTGAAGACATATTGATTCGAATTAGACATCGTTCCAATGATCCTGTATTGCTGCTGACATTGGAAATGTATAATGAAGCCTTGATAATGATCGAAGATTTGTGCCTTACGATTCCAAATAAAGCATTAGTGCAATTAGGATTGACTCCACCAAATCGTCCAATGTATGATTTATTTGAACGAGAATTGCAACGCGAACAGCAATTCGATCGTGATGAATTGCGTGCATTCGTACAAACGTATACTCCACAATTAAATGATCAACAAAAACATGAATATGACAAAGTGATGCAAGCTATCAGTGATAACACTGGTGGATTGTATTTTTTGGATGCACCTGGCGGCACTGGAAAAACATTTTTGATTTCATTGATACTGGCAACAATTCGGTCGGAACAAAAAATCGCATTGGCACTTGCTTCTTCCGGTATTGCAGCTACATTAATTGATGGCGGCCGCACAGCACATTCCGCCTTGAAATTGCCATTGAACATGCAAGCAATTGAAACACCAACATGCAATATTTCAAAGAGTTCTGGAATGGCTAAAGTCTTGCAACAAACATCCATTATTTTATGGAACGAGTGTCCCATGGCCCATACAAAATCTTTGAAAGCCTTAAATCGAACATTACAAGATTTAAGACGGAGTTCACAGCTGTCTGGCGGTGCATTAATATTGTTGTTGTTCCGAGATCAACACCTGCTGATGAAATTATGCATGTTTGAAAAGTTCATTTTTGTGCGCACACGTACAAAGGCTTTCGTTGACGACCAACATGCGTGTGCGTCTTTAAAATGATTCATCAGCACGTGAGTTTTGAAAGCAATTGCTGAAGATTGCCGATGGAAAGATTGCAAGTGATCAAAATGGGTTTATCACGTTACCGAATAATTTTTGCATAATTGTATCATCAAAACAAGAAATCATTGATTGAGTTTTAACAAATATTGTACAAAATTACAATAACCATGATTGGTCACGAGAACGTGCAATTTTAGCACCAACAAATATCAATGTCAATGAAATCAATTTCCACATTCAGGAAAAATTGCCAGGTGATTCGGAAACGTATAAATCTATTGATACTGCTATGAATGATGAAGACGCAGTCAATTATCCGGTCGAATTTTTAAATTCTTGGGAACCACCAGACATGCCACCGCATTATTTGTATTTGAAAGTTGGTTCATCGATTATACTTCTCCGAAATCTAAATGCACCAAAACTTTGTAATGGGACGAGACTTTCAGTGAAGAAATTGATGCCACATTTAATTAAAGCAACAATTCTCACTGGCAAAGCAAAAGGTGAACTTGTACTAATACCGCGCATCCCATTAATACCAACGGACATGCCATTTGAATTCAAACGTCTTCAATTTCCTGTGCGTTTATCCTTTGCTATGACCATTAATAAAGCTCAAGGACAAACTCTTCTAGTGTGTGGTGTGAATTTGGAGGAACCGTGCTTTTCACATGGACAATTATACGTAGCATGTTCCAGAGTGGGAGCCCCAAAAAATGTATTTATACATACACCACACAATCAAACAAAAAATGTTGTATACACTATTGTATTGAATTGATGTACAACATTAGCCTTATAAATAAAATCTATTTAAACCATCGGCATTGAGTTGATTTATTACAAAATACATGTTTTTTCTTGGGCGTAGCAACGCCCGCCGGGTCCCGCTAGTATTATATATAATCGCAAGTAAAAGAGACATATCTGAATAATTTGTCAGGTAAATTCTCAATTTTCGGTCCACATTCAGAGACGAAATAGAAACGTTTTCGTGTATTAGAGAACCTACTGATTTATAAATAATAATGAATCATTTTATGTCGTGCAATTCTTCTAGAGTATGTACTGCTCCCGTGACAACATCTAGTGCTGAACAATCATTTTCGAAACTACAATTATTAAAAACCGTTTTATGAAACACTATGGGACAAGACAGACTACGTAACTTGGCAGGTGCTGTCCACTGAAAATTCTATGGCCCAATCGTTTAACTTTGATAATGCTATAGATACTTTTGTGGAACAAAAAGCTCCCAGAAAAGAATTTTATTAATAAAAATCTTATTAAAATTCAATTGTAATTTAATGTATTAAACATTTATCTGTATTGCAAACAATATTTTTAATAGTGTTGGGTAACTACTTAAGTGATTTTTTAAAATTAAATTACAACGTAACTATGTTTACTGGGTGGACCCCATCCATAAATAAATTTGCCACGGGCTTCAGTTGGTATAGTTACGCCACTGGCTAAAACGTCAAGTTGTCGAAGAGAAGAAGTTGTATACAAAATTTAAGTTCATTTTTTAAAGCTGTAAAATAAAAAAATCCTACGAAACCATCTATTAAAAAGATATTTTTTCACCTGGATTTTAAACTGCGAAAAAATAAATTCGTGAAATTCTTATATCTTGCATTTAGTTGGGATATACGTAATATTTTGTGTTATTTCTACAAAAAGAGGTTTATAACGTGTTTTGGAATCAATCCTCCTTTTCGTGGGGTTTCCGCGCAATCGTTAATGCTTTCAAAAATGGATTCCAATTTATTAAGAAAGTCAGAGTTATACCAAGACTCAAAACTTTCGATTTGCCTTTCTGTAAATTCAAAATCCGTCTGCTTATTTTGAATAAATTGATAAGAATGTCGGTCTTTGCAAACATTTCAGAGAGTATTAATAAAAAAACAAAAATATTTTGCCTAAATTTAAAAGACTGTTTATACATATTCTTTGATTAAGAAAGCCGTCAGAAGACAGTTATCGAAAGAGAAGTAAAACTGCATGAGCCAAATGTGTGCGTGTTTAGACAAAAATGTGATCAATGTCTACTATTCCGCACTTATATCTTTTTCCAAACGTGCAAACATTCGTTAAACGTTATGCAGTAAAAAGAAGAAGACGAGCAGGATGTAGTACTAACATTTTTAAATTACATAATGGACATACGAGCATATGCTCATCAATTCATTTTGAATTACATTTTGAGGAAAACAAAGCTGACGCCTGAATTAATTACGCGTGGAACAAATATCACAATTATGCAAATAGGACATGTAAAGTTTACTCGTATATCGTCGTTAAATTACTTTCCAATGGCTTTGACGAAACTTCCGAAAGCATTTGCTTTAAAGAAAGGTTATTTTCTGCACTACTTTAATACCAAAGAAAATAAAGACTATAAAGGTTATTCTCTGCAATAGAATATTACTCCCCAGACACAATGAGAGTAGAAGATTGAAATGTCTTTCTAAAATGGTATTGGAAAATCAACACGACTATTTTGACATGCAACGTGAACTTGTGGAATATTTGAAATTTGGAACATTGTTTCTTAATCAGAGTAATGTTGAACCATTTTTGGAAGCATCAACTATAGCGTCAGCATTGTAATCTTGAGTTTAGACGTAACTTTCTTCTTCCAAACAATATTGGTCTAATACCTAGAAACGGGTACAGATGTGTGGATAATCAATAAATTGAGACAATAATGTGGCTAATATGGGAGGAACGGAAACGAAAAAATGATATACAGAATACGTTCAAAGGAAGAGAAGCAGTTATGAATGGAGTAAGAGTTGGCGGATATTGCGAAGCAACAAGACAAATCTATGAACACCACGATTGTTCCCATCACGGTCACTCTCTCTGTTTAAAACACAAGCGTGATGACCCTTTCTTCGAAGATCCCAACGATACCTTTTTGAATATTTGAGAGGACACGTGCCAATTCAGAGCCTTTACAAAAATTCAATTATGAGGTCATTGAAATGTGGTCATGTGAATCCCAAAGGCATTTGCACTCTTTCGACAAATTTAAATTTTCTAAACATCCATGATTTGATACTAAGGTCCCCCTTAAATCCGCGTGATGTTAGTTACGGTGGTCGAACTGGAAATTCGTATAATCACTATAAATGCAAAGAAGGGGGCAAAAATTCAATACATAGACGTATGCTCTCTTTACCCATGGGTTGGCAAAACTGGAAAATTTCCTATCGGTCATCCAAAAGTTCACACCAATTGATCTGACTTAAAATTGGAACATATGAACGGTATTGTTAAATGTAAGATTTTACCACCAGAACAGCTAATGCACTCCGTCTAAATAAAATAATAAGCCAATGTTTTTGTTATGTAGAAGTTGTAGTAGCGAAAAAATTCAAAATCAATTTTGCACGCACTCTGACGAGCAAAGATCGCTAATTGGAACCTTGGCTACAAGTTACTTCATGTTTACAAAATGTGAGAATACGAAGTAATTCAATACGACCCAGTCACAGAATCTGAAGGTTTTTCACTTCGATGACGAATACATTTTAAAAAATGGAACAAAAAGCATCCGGATGGCCAATTAAATGTACATCTTCTCAAGAAAATGATAAATATATTGCCGATTTTCTGAAAAGAGATCGCTAGCAAGGTTAATTTTAAATTAGTTTTGGGGAAAATTTGGACAGGGAGAAAGCCAACAACAAACTTGTATTTTAAATGAGCCTACAGATTTGTTTTTATTGCTTATACATCCTTCTATAGAAGTTTTGCATATTCTGTCAATTAATGAAGAGAACATGGTGTGAGAGTTCTGCATTACGATACTAATTCTGTAGTTTATGTTAGTCGTCAAGGGTAATTTGAACCATCAATTGGAGAATTTGGCGGCGATATGACTAATGACTTAGAATGCTACGGTAATGGAAGTTATATTACTGAATTTGTGAGTGGTGGTCCTAAAAACTATGCATTCAAAGTCTTTTGTACAAGAGATAATACCGAACACATTGTTTGTAAAGTTAAAGTTATCTTTCCCAATATCGAGTTATCTCAAAAAGTAAATTTTGATACTATTAAACGAGCTGAATTAAATAATTGTTTTGAAGACAATGAAAGTATACTACCGAAATATAATAGCTTTCGGCGAACACGGTAACATCAAGTGGTATCTGTAACAGAATCTAAAACCTATAAGCCTAAAGCTTATACGTCGCTTCCTTGACGATAATAGTTCTATTCTGCATGGTTTCAAACGACGACATCATGATCCAGCAAATTCTTCTTCTACAATCTTATAAAATAAAACTAGAAAAATTTAATAAACTTTCGTATCAAATGTTTTATTTTATTACAAATTGAAAAAAAAATGTCCTTATGAAATAAAAATGATGTATTGAAATGTTTGGATTTATTTCAGAAAAACAGTCTTACGATTGCGTGGAGTCACTCATAAACATGCTTTAAAAAATAACATTTTGAAGAGCACAACATTTTCCATGGTGCATACATTTCATGATCTCTTCATCGGAATAAATTGTTTTTAACTCTTTGATGTTAATGACTCTTACGTTATCATAATTAAGTAAATTTCCGTCCTTTAGACATATACAGCACCAATTGTTATTTTCGTTCGCAGAAATGTCTTAACCTAATGGAAGTCATTAACGCCTCCGTCAATTGCTAATCCGTGATGATTAAGAAATAACGACTGAGCTTGTTTCTTAAGTGTAGTGGGTAGTAAACTAAAATCATATGGTAGTGAAACCGTGATATGATGAATATGTCCATCAAGAAATACGGCGAGTTCCTTGACGCTGAACGCATTGTTGAACATTTTGAAGCCTTGAAAGTCAACAATATATGTATAATCCATTTCGCGATGTGCTACTATCTAGCTCATTTTTCTCATTGGTAGTATTATGTTATAATGTCGTAAAATTTGTGAACTTCTACATGTATTCATCGATAATTATGTAAGCTTCCGGACTTCAATTGTTAAAGGACTGTATTCAATTATACGATCATGTTTAACTGATGTGTTTTATGGTATAGTTGCAGTTGTTTTTATTTCAAGTTTTGTCGAGAACAATCAGTTATTATAACTGGATCAATTTCTTTATATTCTTCTCGTGATAAGAGCGGTTGCGATTGTTTGTTTAATAGGATTGTTGAAATCTGATGTACATATCATAGAGAGTAGAATATCGTTCCGTGTTAAAATCTACATTCAAATCCTCAAATACATAAGATTCACAGTTAAGATTTACCTTTACATTACTCAACGAGCAATGATCAAATTTGCTAACATCTTTATCTTTTAGATTTTTCCGGTTAGTTTGCAGGTTAATTATAATATACATAGGCTTTTCGAGCTGACTTGAAGTTTTGATCGACCTTATATGATCGGTGGCTGGTGCTAGTGTAGGATATTCATACATTTCCCAGTTTCTGAAGTGAATTTGAATTGGTTTTGTTTGTATTTGTTTAAATAGGGTCACTTTTTCAGTGACTGTGAGTAATGTGAGGAACTCTCCATTGCATTTTTAAAATTTATATTTTTACATCATCTGTAATTGAAACGAAAGCATTCTCATCAGTCCGGTTACGAAAGAAAATCGATTCATGTCTTGCATTTGTAATGATCCTTTTATAATCTTCAGCAAATCCTAGGAAAATTTTTAATGGTACACAAAAGTTAAATGTACCAGATGAAATAGAAATATTTTCCTTCTCATACCATGATGCATTTTGTAGATTTTTGCTTTCATTTTCGTTGAACGATATGTAGTTTTTCAATGATGTTGTGATGCCAACATTTTTTTTGCATTCGATATCTACTCCATTTAATTCATTATGTATTTGTTCAAAAAAAAATGCAATAGCATTATTACATAATCTAGCTGAATATGAAATTAATTCATCTGACTTTTTAAGCGTTCCTTTGATAAAAATGAAGCTGTCGCTGGGTAAAATGGACAAGTCTTTTTGTTGAACGGAAATACGTATTTCGTCACTTGTATTGTAAGACTGCAAAAACGGTGAGTAACGGTGATATTCAAATTTTAAAATGCTATTATCATAACCAGGTGTTTCGGTTATATTCCCTTTTTCACTCATTTTTATATTTTGTGTTTACTTTAAAATAAACCCTAAGGACTGAAGATAAGATTTATTTTCGAATGAGAGCTTTGGTCCTGTCTGTTTTGCTGTTCTTATAGAACTATTCGAATTTTTCCTTTTCCGTTCGATTATATTATTACAAGTTAGCATTATGCTCATCAAAAGCAGTTTCAAGCTGTCCAAAAGCAGTTTGAAGCGGTTCAAACCAATTTTAAGCTATTAAAAAGCAGCTTAGAGCTGTTAAAAAGCTGTTTAAAACTGTTAAAAAGCAGTTTAAAGCTGTTACAAAGCAGTTTAAAGTGGTTCAAAAGCAGTTTTAAAAAGTTCAAAACCAGTTTAAAGCTGATAAAAAGCAGTTTAAAGCGATTCAAAAGCAGTTGAAAGCAGATCAGTAGCAGTACAAACGTAGCTCAAAAGCAGTTTCTGTCAGTTTAATTTGTGTTAGTATTCAATTTAGAACAGTTCAAACAAATTCAGGGTAGCCGTAAAAGAATGATATGGAATGATTTAAATCGGCTCAAAACATTAAGGCAGGAGATAAGAAGCGATACAAATCAGTTCATGAGAAATAATATATATCAGCCTTATAAATCTTATCGCGTAGTTATATTCCGTCATAAGTATACAAATGTTCTATGAGAGGAGTTCAGAGAGATTGTTGTACAAAACACCAAATAGTTTTAAAAACTGATCATAAATAAATTCGTGTCAAAGCATTCTGTAAACGAATGCCACATCAATAAGATGAATTTCGATGTGAAATTAACAAAAGAGCTTACAAATGATCTAAGAAAGGAATACAAAGCCATCAGGAATGGTAGAGAAGCTTACGAAACTCAAATAGAAGAAACCTTTAAGCCCATTACTAAACTTCTAAACGAATTAGTGGAACAATCAAATACTAAACAGGAGGAACTTCAAGACAAGAATATATTTGAATCCCCAATAAAGAGAATTAAACCTAACTTGAAAAATGAATTCAACATTTCTCCTAGCAGATCCATTAGTTCAGACGATACTGCTTCTACTACTACAGTGGCAAGTAGATATAATATCATATTTGAGGAACAAACTGAAAGGAGTACTATTTTTCCGGTATACATTTTTGCTCTTTGCACCAAAATTGCTCCTCGAGGAGTCTGCTCTAGAGTGGATTGTATGTCGTGATTGTGGAAAAAAGGTGGTTGAAATATGTGGGATCTTCATTAAAATGCATAGTGTGTCGCGTGCTTGGATAAAAGGTTGGAATTTATAAATCGTTGAAAATGTAAGAAGAATAGTAGTAGATATAATATCATACTTGAGGAACAAAATGAAAGAAGCACTATTTTTCCAGTGTAAATTTTTGCTCCTTACACCAAAATTGCTCCTCGAGGAGTCTGCTATAGAATGGATTGTATGTCGTGTGCGTGGAAAAATGTGATTGAAATGTGTAGGATCTTCATTAAAATGCATAGTATGTCGCGTGTGTGAAAAAAGGTTGGAATTGTTAAATCACTGAAAATGTAAAAAGAATGTATTTTCAGAAAACAGCTGTTGTCGCGACTGTAAAAATATACATTTCGGTCATTGAAATAGTGATGGGAAAATTGTATGCACAGTAACAGAGTAAATATTATATCCGACTATAGGAGCAGAGCACTTTTTGAATAAGAATAAATGCAAAAAACAAAAACAATACACATGCATTTACATACATAGGTATTGTTTTTGTTCCTTATTTTGTGGACTGTAATTATGATTTGAATTGAGTTTTTTTTGCGACCTTTAGTCCAAATTAATATGCGTTTCGCGCAGGTACTGCAGATGGGCTCATCAGTTAGATGCTGTAGTACCTTTCTAAGATGCAATAAATTAGTCGATGGCTACCGACACAAATAAAATTTACAGCTTTAAATCACTGTGAATTATATTCTTCTAAGCGAATTCGGTCGAAATCAGACACCTAGAAAATAATACCCGTGGTCTGGCTTGTTTAAACTTAAGAATAAATGCAAAAACAAAAACAATACAAATGCATTTACATACGTAGGTATTGTTTTTGTTCTTTATTTTGTGGAATGTAATTATGATTTTAATTGAGTTTTTTGGCGACCTTTAGCCCAAATTAATATGCGTTTCGCCCAGGTACTACAGATGGGCTCATCAGTTAGATGCTGTAGTTAGATGCTGTAGTACCTTTCTAAGACGCAATATATTAGTCGATGGCTACGGACACAAATAAAATTTACAGCTTTAAAGCACTGTGAATTATATTCTTCTAGGGGAATTCGGTCGAATTCAGACACCTAGAAAATAATACCCGTGGTCTGGCTTGTTTAAATTTAAGAATAAATGCAAAAACAAAAACAATACAAATGCATTTACATACGTAGGTATTGTTTTTGTTACGTATTTTGTGGACTGTAATTATGATTTTAATTGAGTTTTTTTGCGACCTTTAGTCCAAATTAATATGCGTTTCGCCCAGGTACTACAGATGGGCTCATCAGTTAGATGCTAGCCCCGACAATGATGTGTGCGTCATCCAAGATATGGAGTATACATTTCTACAATTTAAAACAAGAAAAAATATAAATAATTCTTTAGCCCCAAGTATATGATTCATACTACATAAAAAACATTATTATCTCTTAGCTCTTTAAACAACATGGCGATTACCCAGTCTGTTAGTCTGGCAGTCTATCAGTCTCCGGCCGTTGCCGTGGCCTAGCCCCGACAATGATGTGTGCGTCATCCAAATATGGAGTATACATTTCTCCAATTTAAAACATAGTAAGTAAGAATGATAAAGATTAAAAAATGTGTTAGGGAAAATAGCATTTATGACTAGGATTGTGTTACTTTATCAGTTGGTTAATTTTAGGCTTTTTTTATTAAAAATGTTTGGAAGTATGTAAATTGTTTTTCATGGGGTTTTTTATTCTTTCGGACAATGGGTAGATAAAGAAAATTCAATTCAATTTTTTTATTATAGGACTAGAATGATAAGATAAAATAACTGTGTCATCTATAATTAGAATTTATGGTTAGACATGTGAAACTTTAAGAAATCCATTTCATTTCCATTGTTACTAGAATGATAAGATATAAAATTAATATTTATGGAATGGTATGTAATAATAAAAAGCTTACAAAAAAATCATTTGTATATCTATACAATATACATAGATAAGAAATATAATGAGAAGCGCTATAATAAAAGTTTAAGAAAGTTAGACCTCAGGATGGGCACATAGGTTGTATTTTTCTTTTAATTGTCATTATTGTCTTGCTAGTTAAACTTTCATTATCTAATTATTAAAAAAAAAAAAAGAAAATGGAATCTTTTCTACGAAAAATAAACAAATATAGTTGTGAAAAAGCGCTACATCCTTTGAAAGATCTGGAGGCAACACCTGAAACCATTATCGAAGCCAAAATGTGTAATACAAAGTTCGGTCCTAGAGTTCTAATAGAGATTGAGGACTTTAAAATCTTTCTAAGTCCAAGGTTTAAGAACCTAACGATAGAAGAAATTCAAAATTTGGTGGGAATGAGGATAATGAGAGAGGATGACGGAGTGAAGTTCCTGCCACCTAATGGAATGATGATTATAAATGGAAAGGATGGAGTTGAGTTCATGTTCACCAGAACATATCGATTCTTCGAATAAGAGAAAACCAACTACTATTGTACTACAGGATGAAGAAGACGATGATGATATTTTTGTATTTTCACAAAAGCGACACTGCTTTTAAAACTTGTTAATAAAATAGCTTTCATTTATTTTATGGTTTTTCTTTATCTTTTCTATTATGAGCTTTCGTTTATTTTTTGGTTTTTCTTTATCTTCTTTTCTTTGGGAAAAAAATTATATGGTTTTTGTTTGTCTTCTCTTCTATGAAAAAAAAAAATTGATTCAGCTCATTGTCCCAACCACTGGGCCGTGGCCTAACCCCGACAATGATGTGTTGTTCGAGTATATTTTAGTATGGGACGACATCATCATATTGATAGTTTTTACTTATGTCAAACTTATACAAGAACACCCAAACACTTAAGTCGAGATAACGCAAATTTGATCATTGTCGTCAAACAATGATAATATGAATCTTAAACATATATATAATGATCATATTAATTCAGATATGACATTTAATACATTTCGAATGGTCTGTGCACAATGCTGGAATACAAATTACGGATTTATGGTAATTGATAAGGATTTTTAGATTAAGATTGATTTTTATTTACATTTCGCAATTTTTTACAAAAATATCATAGGTATAATCAATTAAATGCATGGCTTTGCCGTCTGCCTGATTGACAATGAATTTAAATAATTACTTTATATTTTTAATATTCAATAAGTTACAGTATTCATTTAAAGACATTCATTTATAATTCTGTTTCTATAATTAATTGCCGTTTTACAATACTTGTATAATTTAGATACGTTCATTTCATTAAGAAGATTTAAGGTTTCGTCATCCGTAAAAAAGTCACTACCCAAAAAGTATCTTCTTGTTTCCCTTAATATCGGGCACCTTCCAACAAAATGTAATATATCCTCACGCTCCGCCATATTGCACATATTGCAAAGTATTTGTAGTTCTTCGCGATGCGGTATAAAATTCAAATTAAGAAGTTCACCTCTTAGCCGGAACATGCTTGAAATTTGATCGATGGTGTAGTCATCTCGGAAATAGTTACGTTCATTAATGTTATAGCTCAATTTACTGTTGATCATTCGGTGTAATGAATTTGATGCCTCTTCCTTGTATCTGTCTCTATAGATTTCATCTAGACGAATAATCATCGTGTACAACGTAGGCTTCCAAGACCTCCATTCACTAGAATTTATTTCCAGACCTGCATCTTGTGAAAGTTCAATCCAGTTTTTAAACCATCCTGACTTGGAAGCCGATTATTTGGCATCTTAAGAACTTTGTTAATGTAGTCGACTTGTAGTTTTAATGTTTTGATAAATAGTGGAGATAAACCCGTTTCCAGAAAAATCATATAATTCGGAGTGCTAGGTGCCAAACGAAATATTCGTTTTATATAATATCTGAGGAGTTTTTCTACTGGTTCATATTTTTTACCACCCCACACTTGCACTGCATAGAAAAGAATTGATTGTGAAACTGCTTCGAACACTTTATATTTGTTGCTATGTGCAATAGCCTTGTTATTAAAACACTCCCGCCATGTTACATTAATAGCTGTCTTAGCTTTCGCAAGCTTATCGGTGAGATGCCTTTCCATGTTAAGGTTATTGGTGAAATAGACACCCAAGTATTTGTAATCTTTCACAACTTCAATTTGTTCATCATTCAAACACCAATGTTCGTTAGACCTGGACCTGCCTCCACCTTTTCTAAATATCATAACCTTCGACTTGTTAAGGTTGATCAACAAGCTCCATCGCATACAATATTCGGCCAGTCTATTTATCATTAGCTGGAGGGATTCTGGTGAGCTAGCAAACAGTACAATGTCATCTGCAAAAAGAAGAGCTTTAATGATGACTCCAGTGTACTCCACGCCCCCTGGTAGTGCTTCAGTTAGATCATCGATGAATAGCGCGAACAAACTTGGACTTAGCACACAACCTTGTCTTACCCCTGACTCCGTCGAAAACCAATCAGATATAGTTTTGCCATTCCAAACCGCTACTCTGTTATCCATGTACAAGTTTCGCAAGACTCGGCCAAGCTTAAACGACATTCCTAATCCATATAACTTGTACATCAATGCGTTTCTGTCCATGGTGTCGAAGGCTCCTTTCAAATCGACAAAAAATGTGTAAAGTTTTTTACTTCTCGAAATAAACCAGTCGGCGATGCTATTGAGCACAAATATATGGTCTATTGTAGAGTACCCTGTTCTGAACCCCGCTTGAAACTCACTTAGTAAATTATTTGAATCTATCCAAGTGTTCAATCTTTTTAGTAGTATCGTGGTAAAAATTTTATAAGATGAGTTCAAAAACGAGATGCCTCTATAATTTGCCGGATCCTCTATGTTGCCTTTTTTGTGGACTGGAAATATCAGGGCATCTTTGAACTGTTGAGGAATATCCCCAGTTTCCAGAATTTTGTTGAATACTTCTGTCAATTGCTTAGTTAGCTCTTCCGTTCCATATCTATAGAATTCCGTTGGTATTCTATCAGAACCTGCTGCCTTTCCATCAGATAGTGAATTTAGAGATGCTTTAACCTCTTCTTGGGATATTGACGTTTCCAAAATGTAGTCATGGAATCCAGGTGGGGCGTACTGCATCATGCATGGGTTTATGGCGTTTGAGTTTAGCAGTTCTTTGAAGTGATTTTTTAATCTATTGATAAGGATAGTCCTTTGAATGAAGGTCGTTATAGAAAAGGCTTTGACTGTTTCCTTAAGTTATAAAGCACTTTCGATTTCATATCATATGTATAGTAATGTTCAATGAGAACAGTACAGAGCAGTTCAGTGAGCAGATAATAGCAGTAAAAAGCAGTTCAGCTGCGTTTGAGACTCAGTATTTATCAGTTAAGATCAGTTATCTTAATATCAAATTCAGTTTAAGACCTTTTGAACGCTTCTTTCGTCAACTACGAAATTTATTAACCGCCTGCCTCTGTAAGAAAAAATAAATTTTACATGATGATGAATATAGATGTAAATCTAACAAAGGAACTAATTAGAACTACAGATGCTCTACGAAAGAAATACAAAGCTCTTAAGACAGGTAGAGAAGCTTACGAAGCTCTAATTGAAGAAACTTTTAAACTACTTACAAAACCCATAAACGAGCTGGTTCAAAAATCAAATGGTACACAAGATAAAAATAATCTTAGTGGAATCCCTTCAAAGAAAATAAAAATCAATTCGGAACAACTTAACCATCCTGATGAATTCACCACCCCCAAGACATCTATTGATGACTCACCAAATTTTACAGATGATAATGATAATAGTAGAAATACACCAAAAAGAACAAAGAAACGCTCAAACTATCAAATTAGTCATCATCGCAACTTTGTGGAGCAATTATCAAAAGAAGAATTTCATGACACACCTAAAAAATATGTGGATTTATTTATAAATAATTCCAACACTCTTGATAAAACATATGGTATACAATCAAAAGATGAAAAGTGGTATATAAGTAATGCTGAGTTTAATATTCTCGGAAACGATATTGAAATTAGGGGTAAATCCTTCGAGGGTACAAATGGATTATATGAGCTTATATTTAAGAAAAACCCTGATAAAAATATTTACACAGATGAAGATTTTAAAAACTATAGGATCATACTATCTCTCACCAATGCGCATAGAATTGATCATAATTCTCAAGAACAAGTACATGGTAATCGAGGATATAAGTATAAGAACATTATAAGTACATTATTTGGAGTAAGAACAAATACTTCTAATAATTCATTATCTTATGTTTTCGTTTGTGGTATTAACTTGAGATGGTTTCATCTTTATTGTACGATGTTTAGAATTATTGTTGGTGCTTGTCAGCTGTTCTTTCATATCAATCCAACGATATGATCCATTCAAACTGAATTCTTTCCACATATATGCTTTCAAAGTGCGATTAAATCGTTAAAAATCGAAGGATACGTGAAACGACCAAATTTATCAACACTCATCTTTTCTTTTTTTTTATTCGATAATATTAGCTTCTTGAAGTTCTTCAATGATTGAAATAATTTCGTTTTATTATTTCCAGCTTGTTGTGAAGCAATTAGAAGTCTTATTCGATCTACAAGTTCATTAGGATTATCCCAAAACATATAGTCTTTTTCCAATTTTGATAGCTGTAATAAACCCCTTCCGGTTGGTGTTTGTATGGGTGAAGATAATGAATTATTAGAAGTATTTTTTGTTACTCCAAATAATTTACTTATAATGTTCTTATACTTATATCCTCGATTACCATGTACTTGTTTTTGAGAATTATGATCAATTCTATGCGCATTGGTGAGAGATAGTATGATCCTATAGCTTTTAAAATCTTAATCTGTGTAAATATTTTTATCAGGGTTTTTCTTAAATATAAGCTCATATAATCCATTTGTACCCTCGAAGGATTTACCCCTAATTTCAATATCGTTTCCGAGAATATTAAACTCAGCATTACTTATATACCACTTTTCATCTTTTGAATGTATACCATATGTTTTATCAAGAGTGTTGGAATTATTTATAAATAAATCCACATATTTTTTAGGTGTGTCATGAAATTCTTCTTTTGATAATTGCTCCACAAAGTTGCGATGATGACTAATTTGATAGTTTGAGCGTTTCTTTGTTCTTTTTGGTGTATTTCTACTATTATCATTATCATCAGTAAAATTTGGTGAGTCATCAATAGAAGTCTTGGGGGTGGTGAATTCATCAGGATGGTTAAGTTGTTCCGAATTGATTTTTATTTTCTTTGAAGGGATTCCACTAAGATTATTTTTATCTTGTGTACTATTTGATTTTTTAACCAGCTCGTTTATGGGTTTTGTAATTGCTTTAAAAGTTTCTTCAATTAGAGCTTCGTAAGCTTCTCAACCTGTCTTAAGAGCTTTGTATTTCTTTCGTAGAGCATCTGTAGTTCTAATTAGTTCCTTTGTTAGATTTACATCTATATTCATCACCATGTAAAATTTATTTTTTCTTACAGAGACAGGCGGTTAAAAAATTTCGTAGTTGATGAAAGAAGCATTCTAAAGGTCTTAAACTGAATTTGATATTAAGATAACTGATCTTAACTGATAAATACTGAGTCTTAAACTCTGCTGAACTGCTTTTTACTGCTATTATCTGCTAACTGAACTGCTCTGTACTGTTCCCATAGAACATTACTGCACAGACCATTCGAAATGTATTAAATGTCATATCTGAATTAATATGATCATTATATATATGTTTAAGATTCATATCATCCTGTTTGAAGACAATGATCAAATTTGCGTTATCTCGAATTAAGTGTTTGGGTGTTCTTGTATAAGTTTGACATAAGTAAAAACTATCAATATCATATTGATATAGATGTCGTCCCATACTAAAGTATACTCGAACAACACATCATTGTCGGGGTTAGGCCACGGCCCAGTGTTTGGGACAATGAACTGAATCAATTTTTTTTTCATAGAGGAGAAGACAAACAAAAACCATATAATTTTTTTCCCAAATAAGAGAAGATAAAGAAAAACCAAAAAATAAACGAAAGCTCATAGAAGAAAAGCTAAAGAAAAATCATAAAATAAATGAAATCTATTTTATTAACAAGTTTTAAAAGCAGTGTCGCTTTTGTGAAAATACAAAAATATCATCATCGTCTTCTTCATCGTGTGGTACAATTGTAGTTGATTTTCTCTTACTCGAAGAATCGATATGTTCTGGAACTCAACTCCATCCTTTCCATTTATAATCATCATTCTAGCAGGTGGCAGGAACTTCACTCCGTCATCCCCTCTCATTATCCTCATTCCCACCAAATTTTGAACTTCTTCTATCGTTAGGTTCTTAAACCTTGGACTTAGAAAGATTTTAAAGTCCTCAATCTCTATTAGAACTCTAGGACCGAACTTTGTATTACACATTTTGGCTTCGATAATGGTTTCAGGTGTTGCCTCCAGATCTTTCAAAGGAAGTAGCGCTTTTTCACAACTATATTTGTTTATTTTTTGTAGAAAAGATTCCATTTTCTTTTTTTTTAATAATTAGATACTGAAAGTTTAACTAGCAAGACAATAATGAAAATTAAAAGAAAAACACAACCTGTGTGCCCATTCTGAGGTCTAACTTTCTTAAACTTTTATTATAGCGCTTCTCAGTATATTTCTTATCTATGTATATTTTATAGATATACAAATGATTTTCTTGTAAGGTTTTTATTATTACATACCTATCCATAAATATTAATTTTATATCTTATCATTCTAGTAACAATGGAAATTAGATGGATTAAATGGACCATAAATTCTAATTATAGATGACACAGTTATTTTATCTTATCATTCTAGTCCTATAATAAAAAAATTGAATTGAATTTTCTTTATCTACGCATTGTCCGAAAGAATAAAAAAACCCATGAAAAACAATTTACATACTTCCAAACGTTTTTAATAAAAAAAAAGCCTAAAATCAACCTACTGATAAAGTAACACATTCCTAGTCATAAATGCTACTTTCCCTATCATTCTTACCTACGATAAAAAAAAACAATGGAATAATAACGATCGAAATAAAAGAAACCTAAATTAAACCAACTGATATGATATGGATTTCTTAAAGTATCATATTTCTAACCATAAATATTACTTAGCCCCGACACAATTATAAGTCTTTATCATTCTCACGATTGAAATAAGAAACCCTAAATTCTACCAACTAATACGCTAGCGCCATACTTTATCATACATTTTTTTTCTTAATTTACTTCCCAAACTAAATACACCTTCAACCACAACCTCGGCCCGCGCCACAGCTTCGCATCACAACCTAATCAGTTCATTGTCCCATCCACTGCAACGGTCGCGCGCAGCGGTCATCCAAGATATGGAGTATATATTTCTACAATTAAAAAAAAAATATAAATAATTCTTAAGCCCCAAGTATATGACTCATACTACATAAAAAGCATTATTATCTCTTAGCTCTTTAAACAACATGGCGATTACCCAGTCTGTCAGTCTATCAGTCCGCCGGCCGTTGCCGTGGCCTAGCCCCGACAATGATGTGTGCGTCATCCAAGATATGGAGTATACATTTCTCCAATTTAAACCAAAAAAATAATTCTTAAGCCCCATAGTATATGATTCATACTTAAATGAATTCGACCGAATTCCCCTAGAAGAATATAATTAACAGTGCTTTAGAGCTGTAATTTTTATTTGTGTCGGTAGCCATCGACTAATTTATTGCGTCTTAGAAAGGTACTACAGCATCTAACTGATGAGCCCATCTGTAGTACCTGGGCGAAACGCACATTAATTTGGACTAAAGGTCGCAAAAAAACTCAATTAAAAACTTTTTGAATAATTTTTTTTCTTTTTTGTAAATTCATTTTTATTTCATATTCACTTATAAGCTAGACAAAAATGTTTAAAACTAGCCTACTTATCAATAACTTACAACTAATTTACTGGCCCTTTACGGGCGCTCTAAACTAAACAATAACTCTTAGAACTAATGTCTTTCGACCTAAAAACTATTTTAATTAAATCTAATTATTTTATTTTATTTTATTTTTCCAAGGAAACTTTCACAAAAAAACTTGGTATCTTATCATTTTTTTTTTTTTTTTTTTTTTTTTTTCTTATAAACTAAACCTAAATATAGATTAAAAATAATTAAAACTAAATAAAACTAACTTATACTGCCTAAAAATAACTTAAACTACTTAAAAATACCTAATAATACTTAAGACTACTTAAAAACTAGAACAGCCACAGCAGCATTTTTTTTCGTTTTTTAAATTGTTTGTTTTTTTTTCGTTTATTTTTTATATGCATGCAGACACACAGCAACATGCAACCCACCCATACATGTATAAACGCACATACATATACGTACGCACATACATGTACAGACACGCAGATACATGCACGTATGCCCCGCATACATACATATTTTTAATTTTTTTTTGGTGCCACCCCGACTGTTCCCTATACCTAATTGCCTAAATCTATGTAAGTCGGCCAAGATATACCATCTTCATCGACTTTAAATATCACGATGCTGTTCAGAGAGCCACCAGAACTGGTTCTCCTGTTTCGCCCTATCGCTCCGGTCCCGATCGGACACAGTCCTACTGAACCGAAGGCGCTCTTCTCCACCTTGAGCGATGACGTCTCGACCATACAGGAGTCGCCTATCCACAGTTTCCGGCTGAGGTGGTGGATGAGTGGAACCGCCCTTCCATCCTGTATCAGCCCTCGACTGTCTAAATAGAGGAATGCCTCGGGAGGGATGTGACCACTTAACCGCGCACTCTCAAAATATTCGTTATTGGGGTAATAAGCCCCAAAAATTAAGCTGTTAGTTGAGGACATCGCTCTTGCAACGTGACCCCGAATCAGCTTGAACAAAAAATTGTCTATTCTGTTTATGTTGGCTCCGTTGTATAGAACCTGGTTGGAATAATATCTTGTGTACTCCGACTCTGGTGTTCTGTGTAATCCAAGGCAACGTCTAAGACATTGCCTCTCAAACTCCCGAATCTTTTCCATTTGAGATGGGGCAACGTTGAACCACACCGGGCATCCGTAGGCAATCATCGGCCTGATGAGGGCCATGTAGCAAATCACCTTCACCCTGCTGTCAAGACGGCTGCTAGAAAACAGTCGTTTTGTCAAGGCAAAGGCTCCCCTAGCCCTGGCCAAAGCAGCACCTATATGTCTGTCGAAATACAGGTACTGATCCAACCAGATGCCAAGGTACTTTACTACACTTTTACTCGCCAGTGGATGTTCATGTGGCCCTACGATCACCAGCTTGCGCCAGTTCTTTCTCGTATCCCTTGAAGCGCTAGACAACGGAGTCCTAAACAAAATAGTTTCTGATTTCTGGAAGTTGATTTTCAACTTCCAGTCATCACAATATCGCTGAATCTTGTCGAAGTCACTCCGCAAGAGACTTTTGATGACCTCAACTGTATTAGCTGTTCTGTACGCAATTAGATCGTCGGCGTACGCAATTGCCTGAGTTAGACTACCTATCAGATCGCTGGTGTAAATCCTGAATAGAATCGGCGAGTTAACCGCTCCCTGCTGAAGACCATTATTAATATTAAAAATTGCGGTAGAAGGTACATTGCCACTCTTGACAACAAACTTTCTACCATATAGCATGTCATAAAGCATATACAATAGAGGTTTACTTATACCTAGTCTGGTTAGCTTTAGATAGAGACCTTCTAACCATACGGTGTCGAAGGCCTTCTCCAAATCAACCAGACAGGCACCCGTACACTGCTTTTTAGTTTTGTTCCATTGGATATCAGAAACTAGTTTAGACGCGGCATGAATTGTGTCATGTCCCGCCTTAAAACCGAACTGATTATCCGGGATGATATTTTTGTCCTCCGCCCACTTGAGCAGGGCTCTATTAATAACCTTCTCAAATACTTTGCTGATACTCGGAAGAAGACTTATCGAACGGCATTGGAGTTGTCCTTTCCCTTTTTTGGGAGAGGGAGCACCACAGCTGTCTTCCACCGCACTGGATAATATGCATTATTCAGCGCGTTGTTAAACAGTGTGGTATAAATGTCAACTGCTTCTTGAGGCAAATGTCGTAGTACAACGTTGGATATACCATAGACTCCTGCAGACTTCTTTTTCTTTAATGAATCGAAGATGAGGTGGAGCTCATTCTTCGAAATTAACATTGGACTGGGCCCATTTCGGTCGGCGATTATGGCGTTTGCCAAATCTTCATCATTAAACCCGGTAAAACCAAGGTTCTCAGATCGCCATTCGCTTATATCGTTTCGGAGCCATAAGTGATGAAGCAGAGCTCTGTTCTCCAGGTCATGATTCGGGCGAATGCTAGCATTCACCTTGTACACTTGCTGGAAAGCAGCCCCCACAGCCTCCACCTTCTCCTGCGGATCTTGGATTATGAAGAGGTCATCGTCCAAGACAGCGTCATCTGGGTCTATGCCTGCTGTCAGAAGTACGTCTCTGTTTTGTGTCGTCCTCTGGAGCTTAAGACACGGAAGGTCGTTTTGATCTTTTCTTCTGAATATCTTATTAATTTGTGGGAACACACTCGGTTCGGTAGCGTTCACGGCCCGAATTTCGTTGTCCCAAAACAAATTAATGGACAACCTATAATTTTCTTTGATCAATTGGTTGATGTTTTTGATGGACGACTTCAGTGTCCTTATCTCCAGATCTCGTGTGTCAGTAAACCGTCTGTACAAGCGTTTTAGTCTTGTCAGTAAGCCACTTTTTTGTCTGTGTAGTGCATCAATTGTCGCATTACGGTACATGTCAGTTGCGTTACGTTCTTTGTATTTCGGTATTGTCCTGTTCATTGTTCGTTGAATTGTTTCGTCCATTTGTTCTAAGTATCTGTCAATTTCAGTATTTGTCATGTTCCTGTCATTTGGTGGGGATATACCATTTGATCATAATTCGCTCAATAAGACGTTCGAGAAGCGTGACCAGCGCATCTTACTGTAATTGAAAGTATGCACCGGTACATACTCCTCCAACTCCATAAGCGCGTTCGGAAGTCGTATTACGGCGGCGCGTCCGCAGTGGTCACTGTCGTACTCGATCGTTCTTAAACAATTTTTAGGCCGATGACCCACAGTATCAGTAATTGTTAGTCTTGCGTCTTTCAACAATAGATCCAGATAGGCACCGCTTCTTGGAAACGATGGCCTGTCTGTAGCGAGAAGTTCAATGCGATACTCCAGGTTGTATCGACCCATCCAATTATACAGATGGTTACCACGAGGATTTTGTATTTGATTTCCCCAATCTATATGTTTGGCATTCAAATCACCAGCCAATATGTAGTAGTTTTCTTCCGAGCTCAATCTTAAGCATTCAAAAAGCTTTTCAAGCTCTGTTATAAACTGTGTGGGCTGAGGTGTTTCCGGTGCATAGGCAGCGATCACATACATTCGCTTCCCTGTTGGAGATGAATGCATATGATGCATGCCTCTAACGTCCGAAATTTACGCACATCACTATTATATATTACCTTATGAATAATGCCTTTACGTATAAAGATTGCGACGCCCCTCCCTGATTGGAGTTGGGTCGGTCTCTCCTTACGATATTGTAATTGTTGTTAGCCAATTTATGTTTCTGGTTAAGCTTAGTTTCGCTAGCCATAAACACATCTGGACTTATGTCTTTAAGCAATTGGAATAAATTCGCTCTACGTTCGGTCCTAATCAGTGAATTTACATTCACAGCTAGGATCTTAAAGGGCCTCTCCGGCAGCGCGCCCTTAACCTCTAAGTTGCGTTAAGCTCGGCAAAACAGAGTAGAGATAATCCACCCTAGTCGCCTGCTCCCTGATCTGGTTTTGGAGGCCGTTCAACTGGCCCTGGATGGCCAGTAGAACGTCCATAATATCCGCTTGTGCCGCCGGCGCCTTAGGCACGGGGGCCTGTTCGGCGACCTTTGGTGTAGGCTGTACCGTGCTTTCCCACCCTGACGCCATTTGGGCGTAAGAAATTTGGGGGTTGACGGGCGTTGTTGTAGGAGGGCTCACTGTTGGACGCTTTTCTACCACTGTTTGCTTTGCTGCTTTATTGTTCTTTATAAGCTGAAACGTCGGGCATCCCTGATAATTAGCGGGGTGTCCGGCGCCTCGGCAGAGTACACATTTAAGCTGGGTCCTATCTTCGACCCGTTCCCTTCCTAACTTGCATTCATCTGCATTGTGGTTCTCTCCACACTCAACGCAGCGTGACTGCATTTCGCAGTTTGCTGCGGCGTGGCCGAACCTTTGGCAGCGCATGCATTGAAGCATGTCGCCGCGCCTTTTTAATTTGTCCCAAGTTACAACCTGGTAGTTGATGACGGATATACTCCTCAAACTATCCAGTTTGCTGCTGGGTGAGAGTTGAACAAGGAAGAAGGGAAGACTACGCTTCTCCCGCCTAGCTCTAACTGTAGCGAACGGCTTGACCCCGATAAAGTCGAGATCGTCATTCGCTTTTTGGCGGAGTTCATTTAAGAGCACCTGTGGTTCCGTGCAAGAATCTATGCCCTTCAAAAGGACCGTTTGAAATTTTTCGGTTTGAGGGGTGAAACTAAAGAATTCAGTAGTAGTTTCTTTTAGCAACTCTTTAATGTTTTTGTGCTGTTCCAGTGTGAAGCACTGGATAGCATGCCTGTCGTTATTTAATCTTTTAATAGTAAAATTTTGACCTATGGTCAACTTACATAGATTTATGGTATCCTGTAACTCCATTTTATAAGTATTTATGGGTGGCACCTTTTCTTTTTTCGTAATCGGCGGCTGTGGCTGCTGCTGCTGAGACTGACTTTTCTGCTGCTGTTGATTCTGCTGCTTTTGAATCTGCTGCTGCTGTTTTTCTTGCGGTTGTTTCTCGGCTTGTGTCTGCTGCTGTTGCTGTTGTTTTTGCCGTTTTTGTTTTGGCTGCTGCTGTGGCTGTTGTTTTTGCCGTTGTTGTTTTGGCTGCTGCTGTGGCTGTTGTTTTTGTAATTGTTCGTTTTGCTGTTGCTGTTTTTGTTCCTCGATTCCTTTCAGTTGTTTGGCTCTGCGCGCTTCTAGCTTGGCCTTAAGTTGGCTTTTCAAACTTTGGATTTCAGCCTCCATTGTTTCAATTCGAGCGACTATTCTTTGTTCCTTGTCCTCCTCAGATGACGCCTCTGACGTGGAGAGGTTCACGAAGGCAGTACTATCGCCTGTCGTGAAGTGCCCTTCTCCTTCCTCAGACATATATTCAATACCCTCTTCGGGTGAAGTGTCTAGCTGGGTTTGTCTTGCTGCCTCTGACGTCTCGTCTATATCGGACGTATGCACCCCAGCTGGCTGCTTTGCTGAGGTGGCCGTGGATCTCCTCTTTACCAAATTTGGTGCGCACTTGATCCTCTTTCTGCGCTTTGGATTAGCATCGGATGATGTTGCCGTTGTTGTTATTGCTGTTGATGTTGTTGCTGCAGAATCACTGCTTGTAATTGGAACATCTTTCGATGTTCCCTCAGCTTATGCCATCGCTGGCTTAATTGGCCCTAGGACACTTTTCGATGCCCCGGTGCTTAAGCTCCTCCTTCTTTGCTCGTTTTCCCAACCAATAAAGTTTTCCACTTCACGGTTGTGAAAAAAAGCAGCTAAAGTTTTGATGCCCGGTCGGGAATCGAACTGGCGACCCTCGGATTCTCGGTCGGCCACTCTAACACTGTGCTACTGCACCACTTATGGAATGCTGACTTAATGTAAAACTTAAGCTTACACACGAAATTTAATTGGGAAAAACTGGGAAGCCGAAAACGTGTTAACACCTCCACAGTACGAGATCGACGACTTTTTGAATTATCTTTGTGGTCAAAAATTATATTTTTCGGGGTGAATCTAGATTTTGTGACTGTATGGCTAGTGATGTACAAAGATATAATTCTCGAAAACATGTTTGAACTTGCTTATTCTAACATTATCGTCAACTAGAAATTTACGTAGAGCGATGTTCTTCTTGAGATAGAACAAATCAAAGAGAATCAAGAAGGAATTCTTGGATGGCTTACAGGTAGGTTTTTCTAAGTGAGGTATGTTGATATGAGTTTTGAATGGTAGTGCAGGAATATATGTAGGTTCATTGACTTTGAGATGGATTTGTATGTTGAAAAGTGATAATGTAGAGGAACTAATTTATGAATAGAAAGAACACCAAAATTGTATGTGTGTCTTATAATAATTGAGATTAATTAATCCATGAATTGTTAGCCTTTGGAAAGCCTAGCCATTGAACATATACATACATTGTCTGCCTTATTTTTAAGTACTTTTTCAAAGAGATAAGTATTAGCGTATTTAGTTTTTTGTAATTTTTTTTTCATAAAAACATGCGCTGATAGGTTGACCTTTAAGATCTTCAAGGTGATATGTTGCTGGATTTGTTAGGTTTACTTTTCTTATCGTAAAAATTTCCGTTGTCCAATTAAGTGTGTAGCTTTTCTCGAAAACGTGTTTGAACTTGCTTATTCTAACAATGTCGTCAACTTGAAATTTACCACGGGGAGCGATTTTAATTCTATTATACGCCGTAGATAAGATTTTTTTAGAGTTTTCCTGATTCACATAGATTGGGCACATTTTTAAAGTTCTATGTATAGAGTGATTGTATTCATCCACCAAATCATCAATCATGGATATCCATTTGTAATAGCCATTAAGACTGAATTCCTTCCACATTTTCTCCTTAAGTGTGCGATTAAAACTTCAACAATTGATGCCTTGAGTGAGCTGAATGTAGAGTAATGATTTACATTGTATAATTTTATTAAATCATGAAACATCTTATTAAAAAATTCTTTTCCATTATCTGTATGTAGGTTTTTAGGATGTCACGATGATTGAAAGAAAATCAATTTCATTGTTTCTGCAATAGATGGAGCAGTCTTATTTTTTAAAGCAATTGCCCATGCATAGTCGAGAAACCGTCATTAAGTATTTGCAGCCATTATTTTCCCTGTGGTAGGGTATCATTTCAACCAAATCAGCTTGCCACAGGTCATCAATCCCTTTGATAATAACCCTACACCTATTGAACTTCTTTCTTGCTGATCTGTGAAGCTCTTCTACAACTTGTCGTTTACTCATTTTTTATTGAATGAAAGAAAAGACATTTTTGTATGGTTTTATAATATAATTAAATTTATTTTAATCTACTATACAACAGCATTAGTTTTTTTAATCTTATCAAACGCAGTTCAATCAAACAGCATCCACAAGTATTTGGTCCCACTTTACATGAACAGTTTGTGAAATGACATCCATACTTAGATTCAACTTGATCAACATTTTTATAATTACTAAAAAACGATATATTTCTTAAAAATTCTTCATGATGTTCTTCAAGCATATTATCTTTATGAATCTTTACAAAAGTCATAAATTCATTTAAAATGAATGGTGTGTTGATATTGTACATGGTTGTGGTATCGTTTCGGACCTACATATTTTAACTGAATGTAAGATTGTCTTGTTAGGTTTTCTTATATAAAAAATATTTTAGTTCCCACACTTGATTCTCTTCAATTTTTTCAATTTCAAGAAGAAAATATTTTCGAAGATCATCCAGCAAGCGGATTGTATTAAAATTGTGTAGATCAATGCATTCTCTTAATATATTTCCTTTATTTTTCAATTCATCATCTATATATGCTTTATTTACTGCTTGACTAGGCAGTATAGGGCTGTCAATATTGTGCATACGTTTTCCTTCAATATCAAAGTCACTATTCAAAGTTGGCTTGAATCAATCACCAGGAGGTCCTTGAGGACCAACGATTGGTCTTTGAAATTTGCTGGAGCTTCTTCCGAACTTGTCAAAGCTCATTTTGCTAATAAATTAAATTTTGTTCACGCAACTCTCATTTTTATGGTTGTTATGCCCTGATGCTTCAGATGCAATTAAAAGTCTCAACCTATCAACTAGATTATTTCGATTGCCCAGTACACATAATCAATTGGATTAGCTGAATAAATCATTCTTTACTTTGTGACATATCCTGAACCAAAGGTTTAATGATTTTCTTGCCATAGCTCTTATCATGATCTTAATTTGAAATGAATGCTCCGTTGATCGGAGTACTCTCATTGAAGCTTTTTGTAAGTGTTTTAAATGAAGAGTCTTCTTCGACCGACTCCGAATTCAATAATGGTAAATTTAAATCCCGGTCTGTAGAAATATTTTCATATTCATCTTTTTCTGTTTCTTTTCTTTGACTTTTAAATTGAAGACGACGTTTTACAATGGGTGATTTCATTTTTTAACTCATCATTCATGGTCTCATTTTTTTCCATATGTTTCACGATTTTTCGTCAGGGTTCAACAATTGGCCTAAAAGTGTTTTCATTTTCAGTATCATTAATGAGTTTTCCAGTCTTTAGGAGCATATACTTTTTCTTCAAAGCGTTTTTGTCTTTATTAGACTTTTAAGTCTATTCATGTTAGTATCCTGTTGTATATATATGCAGAGGAGATAACTAGATCGGTTCAATATACAAGGCTGATCAATACAGGGCCATTCAATACAGGGCAGTTCAATACAGGGCTGTTTAATACAGGGCTGTTCAATACAGAGTTCAATACAGGGCTGTTCTGATATAAGTCTATTAATATGCGTATCAGTTTAACGACTGTGACCTTTTATAAAACAACTGTTTCTTTAAATGATTTTTTACAGCGACCATTTTTAACACAACTAAATAGCTTAAATGACATATCTGAATTTATATGATCATTATAAATATGCTTCCAATTAATATAATCTAATCAAATGTTTTGCAATGTGTGTATATGATTGACATAAGTAAAAGCTATCTACACCGTTATGATGCCCCATACAGAAATAGTCTCTTATGGTATTTTGTTTTTCACAAGATACATCATCAAATATAAAAACTGAATTTGTTTTACCCTTAGAAGGCAGCATAAATTCACAATTATTCAAAAATTCATAAAACAGCATTCCCTTTATTGATTTTATGAGTTTTTTTAGGTAGGCATATTTGGGTTGATGTAGTGATTTCGAATATAGGTATGTAAATATTTTCAAACTTCAGCCCATTCTCATCTAAAAGAATACTTAACAGAACGTTAGTTTTTCCACAATTAGGTGGGCCTACAATTATCCCGCGAATACTATTCGGAAATAATTGTCCTTGCTTCTTTTTTTGTTTTACATTTCCATCAAAATTTTGGATACAAATAGATTATAAGCTTCATTTTTTGAATGAATCATTTTCATATAAATCATCATGTTTTATAAACATTATTTCATAATCGCTCCTTACCTCTAATGGATCAGTTATATTATGATTGATTTTAGAATATCGTCAGTTAGTTCTAATAATTCAGCGAGAGGAAACGGATTAATTAATCCTTTAATAAACAAGCTTCCATTTGAGTTACACCTCCCATCTTATAACTTTTGCGGCCCCGTAAGTAAACTTAAGGAGCGTGTTGCTAGAGGAGAACCGGGAATAAGCCAAATAGATGAAGCTTGCCGTAATAATATAAATTACAGCCATAGAACCGATAAAACTTTAGCTTGAAAATCCTGGCAGATGTTCAAAGCTAAGGATTGAACTTTATCACAAAAACTAAACAGTCTTTTAGTTACTGATATGATAATTGCTAAATCTACTCTTGGAATGGGCATATCATCAAACACAAAGAAGAAGAAAAGCCGCCAGGGACATAGAATAAAACTAACTTATTTAAAAATGCATTATTCTGTAGATACAAATAAATTTTTGGCATCGACTGCTTTACATGCAGCTAGACAAATTATTAACAAAAAACCAAGCAGTATTGAATTTACCTGAGAAATACCAATTCCAAAAGTTAAAGAGTTATTACCATTGCTTCCTATTTTAGCAGGATTATCTGCTGTAGGTTCTCTAACTGGTGGTGCTGCAGGAATGGTAAAAGCTTTAAGCGATTCAATGATCGGAAGAAAACAGTTAGAAGAAAATACCTGGCATAATAAAGCTATGGAAACAATTAAACTTAAACAAGAAAAGGGTCTCTACCTAAAACCATATGAAAGTGGTTTGGGATTATTTTTAAGTTCACAAGAATCATAAAACTAATTAAAATGCTACCCAACGGTCCTCTCACTAACATAGATATATTTAATTTTTTAAAATTGAATGTGCGGTCGTAAATTTAGATAATAATAGCACGATCGGTACACATTAGGTAGCTTATAACAAAAATAAAAAAAAAGTTAAATATTTTGATAATTTTGGAAATGTAAGGCCTCCACAGGAAATAGTAAGATACTTACATGCAAATAATATCTATTACAATCAAAATTGTTTACAACGTTTTAATACCTTTAATTGCGGTCACTTATGTTTGGAGTTCTTCTAAATCAAAATAAATAAGATATACACAATAACATTTTTTTCATTTATTTCACACCGATAATGTCGATAACACTTACGCTGAGCGGAAACAAGTCTCCTCTCAAAATAGAATACTTCCCACCAATAGTATTAGACTCAAATTATGTGGCTGGATTAGTGGATTTTCAAACCTACAACTCTATACCTGGCGCTTACAAAACTGAAGACATAAATAATTATTTCCTTATTCCATTGGTTCACTGTTAAGGTTCAGCAAGAGAAAACTGGTTGCAAAACAAATGCATGAATCAGACCTTTACGTTGATATAAATCGTGTAAATACAGTGAGAGTTGAGTGTAACTTAATCGATGAAACTTTCATAAATAGTCCACCAGCGCATATACTTCATCAATTTTCAATCAAAGTCAGCCCTGGATATAAAATAATTTTGGTTCCCAAAAATGTTATTTATTTACCAGTGAACGTAAAGAAGAGAAGAGTTCAATAACAATAACTTTATTAGATCAAGACGGAAATCTTATTAATTTTCGAGGTGAATTAATTACGATTCGTTTACACCTTAATCATCAAAAATGATAATTTATAATACTATTCCCGATTCTACTAATTTCTATAAAAGAAATGGCTTACCGAGCTCTACAATCAATACTTCATTAACTCGTAAAGAGAAAGCACAATCGTTATCAGAAGAAAGCCAATCGTTTTTACTACCATTAGGATTTACATTGAAGTAAGGAAAATAATAATAATTTCAAATTAACAAAGTAAGATATGCTGAATATTTTTCAAGAACCAACATTTGATGATAGTATTTCAAAATAGGAATATCATTCCTATTCGCCGTAATTAAATAACTTTGGTAAAAATGATGTCATCCACATCTGCGTGCAATATCAAAATCTCAATATATTACCTGCAGAAAGTTACATTTACGTTGAGCGAAGACAAGCCTTGGCAACAATTGTATAGCATTTTTATTTGATGAAATTCGGTATGAACTGAATGGTATTGAGCAATCGTAATGTTGGGATCACAACTTCTAATAAAAATTATGTTTCTTTGAGTCAAAATGAAAGCGTAATGCTGTATAATGGAGGATGGTGTCCAAATTCTGCAGTAAATTTAGATGGATTACATTTTAAGTTTTGCTAACCTCTTAATAAGCTATTGGGTTTTGAAGAGGATTTCAAAAAAATTATTCCTAACGCTCGACATGACTTAATACTAACGCATTCTCGTACTAATGAAAATTCACTTATTGGTGATGCAGAAGAGCAAGCGAAGATAACATTACTCAAAGTTCAATGGAAAGTACCACATATTCATCTTACTGACTCTTTGAAATTGAAACTCTTCAAATCTATAAATGATAATGACAATATGAAAATTGCCTTTCGCAATTATGATTTTTATGAATATCCAACCTTACCTACTAGCGACCATCATATTTAGAATGTAAAGACAACATCGCAAATTGAGAAGCCTAGATACATTATTATTGCCTTACAAACCGACAAGAGAAACCAATTTAATGAGAACCCTACATATTTTGATCATCTTAACGCATATTTAAATTCTGACGTTTAGCCCTATGAAGATGAAAATATATCATTTGAAAAAAACATCTTCAGTATAATTTATCAAATGTACACTGAGCAGAACCATTGCTGACAAGAAATGTCTTCAAGTTACAAGCAATTGTTTTTGTGATTGAGTGTAGACATCAGAATGAAATAGTTAAAACTGGACCAGTTGATATTCGTTTGGAAATTAGAATAGCCAAGGAACTACCCACAAATACATCAGCGTATTGATTAATGTTGCATGATCGAATTATAAATTACAATCCTCTAAGTCAATTAGTATCTCGAAATATTTAAATGCTTTAGTTTAATATAGCTCTTAATCAAGAACACACCAGCTCTAGCAATGGCATTCATAATTGATATTCAAGGTCTTAGAGGACCTAATAATAAGTTTATAGTTAAAGAAATGGCTATTCTGCGTGGACGCAGTCATTACCATTTCATAATCACACCTCCGTTTGACTTTACGCATTTACCGACATCATTAAAAAGACAAGAAAATGGTTGTATCGATACAATCATGGCTTGCACTGGAAGGTCGGATACACTAAATATCGTCAAGTACAAGAATTTCTTTAAGATAATATTATAAATCACATCGTTTATGTTAAGGGTGATGAAAAACTACAATGGATAAAGCAACTCCTAAATGAAAACGTTGAAGTAATAAATAAAGCAATTCCTAAATGAAAACGTTGAAGTAATAAATGTTGAAAATATAAACTGCCCCAGCTTCAAAGAACTAAAAAGAATTTTAAGTGAGCCAAGATGCTTATCACATACACAGTCGGAATTGAAGAATTACATTTTTTTAAGGAAATAAGAACAAGATTTTTTTTCTTTTTCTTTTTGTTTTATTTTCTTTCACATATAAGTTTTTCATGTACATTTTTTTTTACAATTTTCTTAATAAATTAAATTATGTAATAAATGAATATAATTTACTTAAAAATATACAGCATTTCTCTTTTCTTTTTACATATACAATTTTTTTTGTGCAACCATCGTAGATTTATTTTATAATGACCCCATGCATAGATGCTTATTCCATCTCCCCTTATGTTTCTTTTATTATTAAGATGACTTATAACAAACTTAATATTTTAGAAGTTTTTGACCAAGTTGGTTTTTATTTGGACTTTGGAGGATTTTTAAAAAGTGATTCTCATCGGCTTTATTGGTCGTAATGATGATTAAATGAAAGCAATTTTCATTATATTTTCTCTAGCAAGGAATCACAAAGCACGTACGACAAAATAGAACATAAATTCCATCTCAAAATTCTTAACCTGGAAATAACCGAAACCTCTCACAAAATAAAACAATCCAACAACACACTCAGAATGCTTGGCAAACGAATACAAGAAAATATGACATCACAAGAAACACAAACAATTTATAACTCAACAGCAAAAAAATTTCCTAACCATTTGCACGAAAAACGAAGAAATCCACACGCAAAAAATTAATCAACCCAAAGGTGATATATGGCAAAAATTAAACATTAAAATGCATGGCGATTGGTTTGTAAACAAAAGTGACGTAGAGTTTCCCGTCGAAATCAAATAGCTTCTGTACTTGGGAAAGAAATTTTCCTTGCCAATTGGCAAAAATATGTTCCCTCTTTTCCAACTTATTGCAGATAGCGAAGAAATCATAAGAACAGAAAAAGATGAAATAGGACAAGAAGAAACTAGACCTAAGTATAGCAATATGCCCCACTCTTTTCAACGTTACCACCACAACGACGCATTCGACAAATACATCACGAAGGTACACAAATATGCGGTAAATTTTCTTGAAAAACACAAAAACATCATAACTGTAGCAGCTGATAAACGCAATGTGACTGTTGCGATGAATATGACGGAATATGAAGACAAGATGACGGCACTACTGTCTGACCACTCTACATACAGGATCGCAAGAGCAAGCACCTTCACCAATCTACAAAACAAAAATAAAGAATTTGCGAAATGGTTGCACACCAACAAAATTATCGATGATAGGGAAAAAGCAAATTTGACTACCTACACATTACAGATACCTGCAATATATGGTTTACCAAAGATTCACAAACCACTTATGCCTCTCCGGCCGATAACGTCATCGTTGATAGTTCCTTGTTAGGAAATTTCAAAGTGCCTGGGTAAAATATTACAGTGTGTCACAAAAATATCTCCTCACTCTGTAAAAAATTCGTTGGAGTTTGAATCCAAAGCAAAGGATTTGTACTTGACACAAACGATATTTTGGACGCTGTTTCTCTTTTTACTAATGTTCCTGTTCAGCTTGCAATCAACATTATTAAAAAGAAATGGGAAATTATAGCTGATAATACCAAGCTGAGCCAAAACAAATTTATCGAATTATTAAATTTTTGCATCAAAGATAACAACTACCTGCAATTTAAGGACAATTTGTACAAACAAGTACACGGAATTCCAATGGGAAATCCTCTTTCACCGACGATTGCGGACTTGGTTTTAGATTTCTTACTCGAGGAATGTTGTAAACTAAGCTACAAACCTAAGTTTATAGCAAAATACGTTGATGATATCTTTGCGATTGTGGATAGAGAATAAATTGAAATCTTTAACCAGTTTAATGAAAAAATACAATTCACCGTAGAGGTTGGAAAAAAACAGTTCGATAGCGTTCTTGAACGTTAAGGTCTACCGCGAAAATGACCGACTTTCTTTTGACTGGTACCAGAAGGATATGGCATCTGGGCGATTTGTCAATTTCCGATCAAATCGAGCCAAGCGCGTTCGTATAAACACTGCGTCGAACATAATAAACAAAGTTTTTGCGTTGAGTGATCGAAAATTCCACTCCGCTAACGAAGAAAAATTTACGCAAATACTCTTAGACAACAGCTTTCCAACAGAAGTTATGAGGAACTTGATACTTCGTCAAAAACACCTAGTTCTTTCAGAAAATAAGTTGGAAGAGAGGAGATGTGCTTATAAGAGTGTTGTTCATGTGCCCAAACTATCCTAAAGTTTCAAAGAAATTATCGCGAAAAACAACCCGGAAGTCAACTTGGCATATAGGTCCAACCAGACTGTTGTATCCTTATTCACCAACCTGAAGACGAAACCCGACAAAGATCGCCGTTCAGACGTAGTTTATAAAATATATTTCCAGGGGAAAATGGATGAATCCTGCAATGTTTGCTACATCGACATCAACAAACAACTCCTTCGGCAAAGAATGGCGCACCACAAGCCAGATAGTTGCCTAAAAATTTCTGAGAAGACGGCACTGGCTTCTCACAGCGTTGATACCGATCACACACCAAACTTCGAGGGAGTGAAGATCCTTGCAACAGAAAACATACATCTATACGTTACACACTAGAGACACTGCATATAACTAACAACAACAATAATATGAACCGCAAAGAAGACACACAAAATATATCTGCCATTTACTGCTCATCAGTAAATATCATAAAACGTAAACTAATCTTCAAATGAGAAGTATTCAAAGTCTGTTTTTAATCTGTTTTCTTATATGTTTCAAACAAATTATTGTTTGGTATATTAAAAATCTTAAAATTTAACGTTATGTAAGTCATATTTTGTTCGTTTACTTGTATCAAGATGTACTACATTATATCTCTTTTTAATTTTGTAAATAAAGACACCCCTGAAGAAGATGGCAACCACCGTCGAAACGTAGTTAAAATAATATGAAAATTACGACCAATAAAGCCGATGAGAATCACTTTTTAAAAATACTCCAAACATATCACCATGGTAAACTCGTTTATTATATAAACAATCTTTATAGTTAGCTAAATTTATGTCTTTGAGTGATATCTTTTTGCCCCTTTAGCTTTCTTTACTTTCGTTTCCTCAACAGAAAAGGAGTACATTTTTGAAATAAGCCTGATAAATTCCTCAATTATTTTACCCGAATTTTCATCCTTCATTATACCTAAGACTTTTTTATTTTTTAATGGAATATTATAAGGATTATCTATCGAGTATGCAGAAGTGCATACAATATCTTGTTTAATATCATTATAAAAATCATCAGTCTTAATGGTGTAAATGAAAGAGTCCGTATCCATATAATTCAATTCGGAAGTCGTACATTTTCCATTTAGAAAATTCTAACACACAGAATCCTAAGGACAATGATTTATTATAATAGTTATTGACTCTTTTCATTTGAATTGCGATCATTCTATCAGTTAATGTAGTTAAACTATAGAAATTTGGTTTTGCTATTAAGGCTCTAGCTCCTAGATGTTTTTTATAACTCTCCTATGAGGTTACACTCTTTACATCTTTTCTTTTGTCTGCGTTTTCCATAGTTTTACTAAAAACACTACTGTTCATCAGTTTAAAAAAAATTTCTCGAACTCGTTAGTAGCTAAAGTGGGATGATAAATTATTTAAATCAATATATTTTTGTAACCATCGAGATTGCTTAAATTGTAAAATTCTATGTACACGAATGAGTTTTAAACCATTTTTAATACATTGGTGAAGATTTTTATAATGTATGACATAGTTTTATTTTGGGGTCAAATCTGCAATCAATTTTGGGAATTTTGATTGATTTACTTTTTTGTTTTGAACACAAAATGGTAAATCGTTATGACTTTCATGTAAGGAATCTGTGTATTCTAAGTCTCTTCATATATTAATTAATTCAATTCATGATTTGAAAATCATTAACCCATTTAATAGAAGAATATGGTAGAGGACATTAAATACTCTGTATCTTTAGTTTTATTATAGTTCTGCATGTATTTATTGCTAGCTACAGAGTGTCGATGAGAACATTGAGAGATTCCTCCTCGGATACCCTTTTTAATGAAATTATAGATCTCAATATCTTGAATAAGATCGCGAATGATTTGGGTTTTTCTAAGCATTGTATCCCAAGATAACTCCGGTGCCGTATAATAATGACAGGGATCAAGTTCGTAAATACTTTTACAAGAACTTCTAAAATTTTCGAATATGTTAGATAATTAAAGAACATCAGTTTTTAAATATCACTCCATATAGTCAGAAAGAGAATGACATTTGAAAACTGTCCATACTTCGTTTGCATTGTTGTATTCGTTTTCAGAGAAATCTTCCCCAGTTAATTTATTTTTAAAGCCTCCTGGGGAGGAAGATTTTTTTCATCTAAACTCTCCCATGCTTTAATATAATCATAAGGAAATACACCTTTCCTTGTAAGAAGCTTAAACTCTTTTTCAATTGGAAAATTCGATCTTATTAATTTAAAGTCACATAGTGTTAAGTCTTTCGTTAAGGAATCAATACTAGAAGGTATGAAACGTAAAGAATCTAAGTTCTATTGTTCTTTTGTCAAATGTATGAATTGTATTTGATACTAAAATATAACGTTCTTTGTTTAGAGGAATACATGTAATATTACCTCTATATGAAGCAAGTTCTTTAAAAATTAAATGCGAATCATATCCAGTAAGATTATGGAAAAATATTGGGAAAAACCTTGGCTTCCGACAAGCTAAATTGCATGAAGTATGAGCTAGTCCATAATATTTACCGCTATAAGGAAAATCATCTGCAACTCAATCAATTCCTAACTTTTTGGTGCATATATTGCTAACCCGACAGTTTTGTTGAAAATTTAAATCATTTGCAGAGAGTTGATTCATAGGTTTGGCTTTAATATTGTATAATTCAAAGCAATCTTTTATTAAAGAACTAACGAAAGCTTAAATACAATTACTACCTTTAAAAGTTTCAAGCTTATTGAGAGTACTATTATCACAAGCTTTAATAAAATAAGCACCTTTGCATGGGGTATGTTTTTGAATATTAATACTACTACTAATACCTGAATTTTCGCTGCCCACTTCCTCAAGAATGCATTCAAAATCTGCATATATAGTAAATGGTACATCCATCTTTCTATCAAAATTTTCAAACGATAGCGATTTTTTATCCTCCGATGGCATTTTTGTCACCATTTTGCAGCAGTTGTCCTTGTGGGCTATCAGTTTATTTTCCCATCTAAGCCGAAGCAAACATGTGTTGCAGAACCAAGACCTCCCCCTGTAGTTTTTGGTCTGTATTGAAATGAGCATATAAACAAATAAATAGGAAATTAGTAATTCTTGTTCTATCCCAGATCTTAAAATTTAATAATTGCTTACCTAGATATACTTTTTATCCAGACATAGTGCGACACCTCCTCGTTTTGTAATAAGATCAAATGTATATGGTTCCCCCTCTTGTTGCGTAATATAGTAGGGTCCTATTACCATCTTTTTTCTTCATCGAATCCAAAAACATTTAAGCTCAGATCAGGATTTAAGTTTTTGAACTTGGAGATAATCGCTACGCCTAAAACACAATTGCAGATCCCCAAAGTCAATTATAATGTTGTTTTTATATATAGTTCTGGCGATAATATCCCGTATCTTGTACGTTTCAAGCTTACGAGTGTGAGTTTTTCCTTTACTGAATAGGGCTGAGATGATTGCTCATTTGAAACAATACTCGTCCGTATTGTGAAAGTTTATACACGCTCTTTTTTTTTAGAAGGAAACTCGGTAGTAGTATATACCTTGAACCTTTAATCGGTGTATATTGATTTATATTTTTATAAACATATATATATATATATCTTTCTCCTTAAATTCCTGCATTTTCATATCAATCTCATCTATCATATGTGCATATGACGAAACTAGATCGCTGCTTACAAGTGCAATTTCCATTTTGGTATTAAAAATGTTAAGGCTTAGCTCCATTTCATCCTCCAAATTAAGTTTGATATATTCTGCAAACAGTTCTAGATTGAACTTTACACTCTGCAATTTCTCTAAATGCTCTTGCAATTTTTCAAGAATCGCTTTCTTTGCTCCACAGAGAAACTCGATGGGGATAATATTTTGTTCTGTATTGTTTTATAAACAAGAGTTTTTACTCTTCCCTTGAAACTGCTTCTTATTACCTGGAAGTAATCGGATACAAGTTCAGCAACAAGCCTTTTATAATGATTTCGACGATTATGGTTTTTCCAATCACTTTCATTAAATTCTTGCTCATACACATCACATCGTACTGTTTTTTCCAATTTTTGTTTAAGATGGCTTGGCTGGTTACTAACCTCTTCGGAAAATATATTTCAATCATATTTAAAGGCTCACTGCTTTTTATGTGACTATCCCATTGGCAAAGGATAACATCTTTTCCACAAATTTCACGTTTATTTCTTGCAGGACCAGCTTGTTCTGAATAATCCATGTTATTCGTCAGTTCTTGAACCAACGTATCATGTAATTTGGTTTCAATGTGAGACTTTCACTGCCCCACACCAACACTTTTTTCACATATTTCACAAAAGTTTATTTTATTTATTAGAGAAGCTCTTTTATTTTCACTGATTACCGGTTTATTAATTGACATATGAATTTTCATATGTCTTTTTAAATTAAAATTTTTGGAATAGGAAATTCCACAAACTTCAAACAAAAACGACTTCATGATTTTTATTTTTTTTGTTGCGTTTTAAAAAAGTTTGAGCGACCTAAATGTCAAGCGCAAGGACGAGGAATTCCTTAAGAATAAAAATGTCTTGAACAAGACAACAACTCTAATCTCATTCTTATCAAAATAAATCCCATACTTTTTAATGTAGGCAGAACCCCCGCTAATTTATGACTTTTCGATAATAGAATGTTCTCGATAACTTGATGCACCAACCTAACCCATAAATTTAATACTTAAAGGCTTTCTAACATTATATACTAACTATTGAATTTTTAAAAAAGTATGCGACTGTACTTACCACTGAATTTTCGGAAGGGACGTGACTCGGTAAATACCAACAGTGTAACAAGAAAGTAGAATTTTTGACTTTCTGGTAAAAGAATCTTCTTGGCATCTTGATTAGTCAACTAGCACATACATTTTTATATATTACGATTTTCCCACGAATAAGGAAGGAAGTGACTCAGTGAATACAAACAGTTTGACAGAAAGAATTGGAAAGGATTTATATTGTTAATCTATTTTATTAATCTTAAATATTTTATTCAATTCACATTTCATTATTTTAATAATCATCTGTTTCAGGGTGAAATCCTTCTGACAATATGACTCTCGTATTTGGTTGGTTAGGTCGTTTCCATTCGTCAACAACGCTTATTAAGGGGTATTGTCTCCTACGTCTGATGATGTAGACCGGACACAGGGTAAGTTGAAGTCTTCCTCTCTGATACCGAAACTGACACGGTCTCCAAATCTTACAGTTGTAAACTGTGGATGGCTTATTATTTCACCGTTGACGTAGGTTCCATTACATTTTTCACAATTTATGATTTTAGGTCCATCGTCGTTTGGATCAATTTCGATTATGGCATGTTATACACGCAATCCCTATGGGGTTATTTATCCTTTTTGGGTAACCATTGCCAATTTTGATGAATCCCTTGCCCAACGGGATTTCTATCCCATACACTATATTGTATAGCAACCAATATGAATTACAAATGTATGTAATAGATTCCATTTTAAAGTATTTTATTTTTATTGTTTTTAGTTTTAAAAATTGAGAACAACATTGAACAGTCAAGCGCACTGAGAGAGGAATTTTTTAAGAATAAGAATATTTTGAACAGAACAAAATTTTCAAGCTCATATTTATCAAAATAAATCCCATACTTTTAATGTAAGCAGACCCCCATTATTTCATGACTTTCCGATAATGAAACCTTCTTGACACCTTGATGCACCAACCTTACTCATAAATTTAACATTTAACGATATTCTAACATTATATACTTACTATTGAATTTTAAGAGAGGACGTGACTCTACTTACTACTGAATTTCAGAGAGGGCGTGACTCGGTAAATACCAGCAGTGTGACAGAAAAGTAGAATTTATAACTTTCCGGTAATAACATCTTCTTGACGTCTTGATGCAACAACCTAACTCTTAAATTTAATATGTAACGATTTTCTCACGAATAACTTTTGGTTATTTAATACTCCATAGGAAAAATATCCAAATCCGTTAACGACACCAATTGTCAAGCAAACATTTAATACCAAAAGAAAAACAAAGATAATTATTATAAAACACAAAATATATAGAAATGTAGATATTACAAATACGATTTATTCAATATTTTTACAATTGTTCTTATTTTATATAACACGTTCGCCCTATTGGCCAGAAATATGTAAGATTAAATGACCCATTATTTATTTCCGCTATGCAAGAGTCTGATAATTTGCTGTACAGCTGAGTTAAAAAAGTCTGCAAAAGTAAAAAGTTTTAATTTGGTTTCTATGTTCTATATATATTTAAAAATGCTAATAATATAAAATTACCTGAAATTCACCTAAATCAGCTAAAATTCTTACACCATATTTAGTTATACAACGTTTTATTTTGTTAATATGATATTTTTCATTTTGGTTTAATTCGATTAATTTCCTACAAGGCTTACCCAAAGCCTCTTCTTCCACTTTTAAAAGTTTTTCTTTGAGAATTATCGTTGACGTTATGAGTTCTTTTTTATTTTTTTTTTTTTTTTTGAATAATAAATTGAAACAGTTATTTATATGCAAATTTGAATATACATTTAAATGTATATGTGCATTATGTGCTTACTCAGAATAAGCATGATTGGTTTGACTTATAAAAAGATACGACATACAAATATATAAATGAATCAGGGGGAAGCCACTATGTTGTGTGAGTTCTTGCACCATCAAAAGCAAAAAGAATTCCGTCTCAATGATAATTACAAATTGATATCCATTATTGATGATTTGGTGGATGATTACAATCACTCTATGCATAGAACTATAAAAATGTGCCCAGTCGATGTGAATCAGGAAAACTCTAAAATTAAAATCGCTCCACGTGGTAAATTTCAAGTTGACGACAATGATAGAATAAGCAAGTTCAAACACGTTTTCGAGAAAGGCTACACACCTAATTGGTCAACGGAAATGTTTAAGATAAGAAAAGTAAATCTAACAAATCCAGCAACATATCTCCTTGAAGATTTTAAAGATCAACCTATCAGCGGATGTTTTTATGAAAAGAGTTACAAAAACCTAAATACCTTAATATTTATCTCGTTGAAAAAGTACTTAAAAGTAAGGGGGACAATGCATAATCTGTGGCAACAAGGAATAACAGCATAAGTCGACTTATGTCGAAAATGAGTTTTTGATACCATCCGATGCGCAATAAGCAGTTCCATCTGTCATATTTTTTTCGTATTTTTATCTCAAACCGTAAAGGAACTACAGACAAAAGAAAAACGACATAAGTCAGTATCTACAGAGCTTGCACAAGGAAAAACAACATAAGTACAATTCTTTAGTTTTTATTTTCTACTTGTGCTTTTATTACATAACGAAAAACCAAATCAACACACTCATAAGTTTACTTATGCTCTTTTTCCAAAACAATTATATATTTTATTCGCGATCATAAGATTACTTGTGTTCTTTTTCCAAAATAAAATTGTAGCTTACACGCAGGTATGTTGACTTGTGTAGTTTTTCCAAAATCCTTTACGTACAAAATCCAGACACAAGTTGACTTGTGTATATTTTCCTTATTCCGTTTTGATAAAAGAACGAACACAACTTGACTTGTGTTGTTGTTCCAAAAGACGTTACGGAAGATATTTGAAAATAAGTAAACATATGCTGTTATTTTGAAAGCAAACACATACTCAGTTGTGACTTATGCCGTTTTCTTCTTATAAAATTTCTTTTCTGGTAGGTTGAGTTGCAGTTTTGTTTGGATTATTGCCTGTGTACTTCATAGATGTGTGTTAAAAATAAGCTTAGTTTGTGAATTGTTTTACAAAGTGTTACTTACGTTGTGTTAAATAAAGTTAATTGTTTTAAGAAAAAAAAAATAAAATAAAATAAAAATTAAAATGTTGCGTGGTAGCAGAATTTTGGCCTTAGTCTTGGAAAGAGCAGCTGCTTTAAATGCAAATAGAAAAAGTCAGAGAGATAACGTTTGTGAAAATATTGAAGGTAAGTTTTTAACGAATAGATTTTAAAAATAAAGCACAAGGCTCTTCTTTAATTTGTTCAATAATTTTTGTTTAAACTGGACACGTCTCTTTGTTTTTTGTTGCTCGTTGAGTTGGTTGGGTTTAAAGCATAATTATATTGTATATTTGTCTTTTTTTATCTATTGTATTTGGAAATGTAGTTGAATGCAGTGTCGTAGAGTGTGTTTTGTTTTTTAGTTCAGTCATTGAGTACTTTGTCCTGTTCTGCCTTACAGGCTTTATTATATTGCGAAAGAGTTTTTAAGCTTTTAATCAAAGCAATAATAATTATTATTACGAAAACCTTTAACATTAAATTGAATTTCATTCAAATAATTTTTCAAATAATTTAAAAAATACCTAAGTAGGTACACAATAAATCAATGAAATATTTTTGTTTTAACTATCTACATATGTGGAATGAGTAGGAGTGTTTTGGTTTTGTTTTGTTATTATTTTGAAATGATTCTACGAATAATTATAAAAAAAAGTAAAACTTAAGAAACTGATATGCCTGTATTTTTAAATTTCGAATAATATGTTTCAGAAATATCCGGTGAGCCAAAATATTACACTCCATCAGAAAACATAAATCTACAATCCGACGAGCCTTCAGGATGTAAATTCAAACTTCCGATCATTAGATGTATCTACCTATTATAGAGTTTATTCAAATTTTGTTTAGGTGGTATTACTAACTTTGAAGACTTAGATGATTCAGTTAAGGATCCAGATTATGCATTGAGTACAAGTGAGGACGAAAGTATTGAGCATTGGGGTAAGATCCTTGAAGAGTCTGTTGATAAAGTTTGTCAGGATTCAGTTGTGGTGACGCATGTTTCACTAGTATGTAAATAATTTTGACATTGATGAAACACCTTCAACTCAAGTTAAAGAAAATATTGCTACAACATTTACTAACAAGATAAAAGGGGCTAAAAAAAAACTTACAACACTCTAAGACAAAATAAAAAAATACAGGCCAGAACCTTAAGACCATTATCATCTTGCAGAAATAATTGCGGTAGCAAAATAACGCTTAAAAATCAACAAGAATTATTTGAAAATTATTGGGCCTTAGGCTGTTATAATAAAAGAGTTCTTTACATTTCACTAATTCATATAAAAACAAAGTCTCCGACAAAAACCAAAAAGTGTGGAGTTAAGCACCGGGATCGACAAATTTCTCCAGAATATATAATTGAACTTGCATGTGAAAATATCACAGTATGTAAATCTTGCTTTTTGGGTTGTTTTGGTGAATCAAATGGTTTTGTGAGGTCAGTAATACGTAAGAAATTGAGTTCACCTTCCAGTACTCTAGTTGACAAAAGAGGAAGTTCGACACCCCCAAACGCATCTTCTGTGGAAGAAATAGAGAAGATAAAAGCACATATCCAACAATTTCTTGCTTATGAGAGCCATTATACGAGACGGGATACATCTAAAAAGTATTTACAACCAGGTTTGACAATTTCAAAGATGTATAGCCTTTATTGTTTGGAAAACGAACAACCAAAGAGCTTATCAATCTATACGAAACTGTTCCATTAGTTGAATTTGAAAATAAAACCTCCCCAGCTTGATACATGTGGAAGGTGCGATAAGTTGCATCAAAAAATATTAGCTATGGACAGTTCTGATGAAAAATTAAAGCTTGAGATTGAGCTTGCCAGCCATCAAGATAAAGCTGATTTTGCTCACGCATGCAAAAAAGAAGACAAAAGCCTAGCAAAATCAAACAAAAATGTTGCAGCATATGCATTTGATCTCCAGCAGTGCTTGCCTACCCCATTTTTGAAATGCAATATTGCCTTCTACAAGCGTCAGTTATGGACCTATAATTTATAATTCAACCTTACTGTTATATGTGGCATGAAGGAATGGCAAAGAGAGGTGGAAATGAGATGGCCTGTTGTATTTTTAAACACATAGCCGTTAAAAATTTAATTTTTTATAGCGATTCTTGTCCGGGCCAAAATAAGAACACGCATGTTATTTGCATGTTTATAGCCGCTTTAGCGAATAGCGAGCAACTAGAGGTAATTGACCATAAATTTCTCGAACCTGGTCATACTCACATGGAATGTGATGTCGACCATTCTGTAATTGAACGAAAAAAAAGAACACAACAGCTAAGATTCACCATCCAAGAGACTGGCAGAACTTTATTGCTTGCTGGCATAAGGAACAAAAATCCATTCAAAGTTAAGGAAATGCGTCAGCCAGATTTCCTAGACTTTGCTGCAACCTCAAAGAACAAGTTCACATGGCGAAAGGTGAATACTGATGGTGAGAAGTATTCATGGCGTGAATTCAGGTGGCTAAGATATAGCAAAGACAACTTTGGTTCAATATTCTACAAAAACACTTTAGCCGAGGAAGAGCCATTTAAGGAAAATAATTTAAGAAAACGTGGCGGAAAAATTCTCAATACTCGTAGATCCGACATTCAAATTATTGAACATGTCCCTCCTATTTCGAAAGAAAAGGCGCAAGATCTTCTTTCTTTGTTAGATTATGTTGATCCTCAGTCTCATGCCTTTTATGGAAGTTTGGTTGTTGATACCATTACAAAAGAAAACGTTCATCCGGATGTATGCGACAGCGATGAAGAAGAACATGATTAAAAAATGATACATTTTTGTTAATTTTGTTTTTAAGAAATATTTGTGAATTTTTGTACCTAATAAAATACAATTCTGGTTCCTTTATAATATTTTATTACTCAACACTTTTATTAATTGTTGATTTTTATAACTATGATGAAAAAGAAGAAATTCTGTGTCTTTTAGAGCCTCCATTGAATGTAAGTTATAATTTTATCCTTCTACGATTTTCAATCATTTATGCAAATTTTAACAATTTGTTTTGGAAAAAGGAGTTAAGTCAATTTATGTTAGTGCATTATTTTATTTTGTGTTTGGAAAAATTACACAACTTAACTTGAACAAAATTATTTCATTGTACTCATTTTGGAAAAAAGGCACAAGCCGACTTAACCGACAGCTAAGTTAAAGTTTAAATGAGGAACAACGACATAAGTCATATTTTTATCAAAATCAATTATAAATTGACACAAAATCAATTCTTTTTAAATTCATGTAAGATCTTATAGTAATTTCAGTCATTTTCGCGTTTAAACTTTGCCAATAAGTCTTGTACCTGATTTGTAAATGCATACCAAACATTCAAATCGCTCTCCTGAAAAGTAGCAAAAACTGACTTATGTCGTTTTGCCTTGTTGCCACAGATATGTTAAATGGCTCGGCTTTCCACAGGCTAACAATTCATGGATGAATAAATCTCAATTATAATAAATCACACATACAATATTGGTTTCCTTTCTATTCATAAATTAGTTCCTTAAGATTATCACCCTTCAACATACAAACCCATCTCAAAGTCAATGAACCTACTTATATTCCTGCACTTTCATTCAAAACTCATATCAACATACCTCACTTAAAAAAACCTACCTGAAAACCATTCAAGAATTCCTTCTTGATTTGTTCTATCTCAAGAAGAAAATCGCTCTAAGTAAATTTCTAGTTGACGATAATATTAGAATAAGCAAGTTCAAACATGTTTTTGAGAAAGCTACACATCTAATTATAGCTTTGTACATCACTAGCCATAAAAAACAGTCACAACATCTAGATTCACCTTGAAAAATATAATTTTTGACCCCAAAAAATATTCAAAAAGTGCTCTGCTCCTCTAGTCTGATATAATATCTACTCTGTTGTTGTTGTAAATATAATGCATACAATTTTCCCATCACTATTTCAGTGCGCGAAAAGTATATTTTTACAGTCGCGACAACAGTTGTTTTCTGACAATACATTCTTCTTACATTTTCAACGATTTATCAATTCCAACCTTTTTTTTCACGCACGCGACACACTGCATTTTAATGAAGATCCTTCACATTTCAACCACCTTTTTTCCACGCACACGACATACAATTCATTCTACAGCAGACTCCTCAGGGAGCAATTTTGGTGTAAGGAGCAAAAATTTAGACCGAAAATATAGTGCTCCTTTCATTTTGTTCCTCAAGTATGGTATTATATCTACTAAGAATATATTATCAGAAAAAAACTATTGTCGCGACTGTAAAAATATACTTTTCGGGCACTGAAATAGTGATGGGAACATTGTATGCACATTATATATACAACAACAACAAAGTAGATATTATACCAGACTTGAGGAGCAGAGCACTTTTTGAATAATTTTTGTGGTCAAAAATTATATTTTTCGGGGTGAATCTACATTCTGTGACTATTTTTTTTATGGCTAGTGATGTACAAAGATATAATTAGATGTGTAACCTTCTCAAAACTTGCTTATTCTAACATTATCGTCAACTAGAAATTTACGTAGAGTGAATTCATGTTTTGTATGTACTGGTATATTATTAAAATACGAGCCAGTTATAATATTACACTCAACTCGTATAACATTTACTTTATTTATATTTATAGGTAAATCTGAAATATGTAGCAAATTAGCCTTCAAAACGCGATTACTAAACCCCAACAATTTGCATATAGATCTTTCATTTTCAAAGTATAGAGTCTCTGTACTTACATTTCAATGGTTTATTCTATGCTTTAGTTTTCATTGAAATTGGGAAATCCGTTCTATCTAATTTATATTGTATAAAAGATTGAATATCATCGATCTCATATGATCCTTTTGGAATCTCAATAACGCATGATCCAATATTAAGCAAATTGTTTCGATCATCAACATTAGGTATAGAGTTATATGTTTGAAAATCAATCAGAACACAAACGTAATCATGTTCCAAATTGAAAGGTGGAAAATACTCCGCCGACAGGTGAGCAGTATCCTCGCTTAATGTTAGTGTTAACGTCATGGCAACAAAAAAGACAATGAGAGTATTTTACGAAATGCTTGTTATATTTATTTAAAATAACAGTTATATAAAAACTTCAAATATAAATGACCACAATTTACAGAATTATAACTTGATACTTAATATAATTATATTACATCGTATAACCTAAATAATCAATTGTTTCAATTGCCTTTTTTATAACACGCTACCCAATGTGTTCCTGGTCCATTCGAAGATTCCAGATTCACTATTCCGCATTCATTTCTTAATGGTTTATTCTTTGGTAAGTCATCACGCATAAAAACTCCTATGAAAGGCGGTATTATTGTTTTTCCAATTTTTTTTTAATCGAGTTCGTTCAAGGCATAATTGAATAATTTTTGTGGTCAAAAATTATATTTTTAGGGGTTAATCTAGTTTTGTGACTGTTTTTATGGCTAGTGATGTACAAATATATAATTCGCTGTGTAGCCTTCTCGAAAACATGTTTGAACTTGCTTATTCTAATATTATCGTCAACTAGAAATTTACGTAGAGTGATTTTTTCTTGAGATAGAACAAATCAAAGAGAATCAAGAAGGAATTCTTGGATGGTTTGCAGGTAGGCTTACCATCTGTCAGGATTTCGGCTGACGCGTCAGGCTTTAATCATCTTAAACAGGCTTTGGCCAGGCTTCGTGCTTTGCCAAGCTTTTCCATGCCAATCACACAAAACATCCAATAAAGAAACAGGAAATGTATCCCCAAAGAAGTCTTATGTTAAATGCACTAGGCAAACTGCACCAACTCCAATCATGATTTCTGGATTGGAAATCTTTGGCAAGCTTAAAGGCATGGTAGAAAAATGCACGAATAAGGCATGTACATACACATCATACAATAAAGACAATTGGAAAGTCATTGTTGAAGACGCCGATGCGTATAGATCTGTCACTGAAGAATTGAACAAAAAGCAAATTCAGTGGCATTCGTTGAAAATAAAGCTACAAGATCGATAAAAGTAGTAGCCAGAAGCCTTCACTCTTCATGTGTTGCCAAAGAAATTGTCGAAGACCTTATACAAAAAGGCGTCCAAGCTCTCGATGCCAATAATCTTATTAAAAATGAGATACTCAAAGAATCCACTGGGGAAACAACGACAAAAAAGAGGTCTCTACTTTACTTATGCTCACTTTCGAAAATAAAGGAAGTCTCGATAAGATCTACAGTATTAAATCAATTATGGGCATAGTTGTCAAAATCGAACCACTGCGAAGGTCGAAACGCTGCCAAGCCTTTGGACATACACAAAAATACTGCAATCGCGAGTTTGCTTGTGTTAAATGTGAAGGCAAGCATGCAATTAAAAACTGTCCCATGGGCAGAGAACAGAAAGCGAAATGTGTTAACTGTCAAGGCAATCATCCTGCTAGTTACAGAGGATGTCCAGTGGCCAAAAAACTCCAAGACACAAAAAGAAAAAAAAACGGGGAACAAGCTCAGAAACGCAACAGACACAAAAGTAATAGTTGAAAGTAAAAAAGTAACCATAGATAACAAAACTAAAAATCAACCGGCTAAGGCAATTGCACTAAGCAAAAATGATGAGAATAAATCCTATTCCAAGATTGTAATAAATGTGCGGAAAAGATATGCTGGAACTTATCCTGAAAAAGATTGACCAATAAGATTTAAAGATAACACAGCTTTGCGAAGGAGTCGCTCTTAAAAAACAATGATTAACGATCTTTCACAGCATGTATCAGAACTAAACATCTTTTTAGAAATAGAGCATTAAGACATTTGTTTGGTGTCCGAAGCTCACCTCGGTATAGAACAAAGTCTTGATAATAAATTGCCAATTACTATATACGTATTATCATGCTCCGAATCCAGCTGACAAAGCTACGGTAGGATCAGCAATACTTATAAAAAAGTGCTTAACACACTATTAAGAACCAAAGTATACGAATAAAAACATGCAAGTAACAACAATAAGTATTGGTATAAAAAAGAAAGAATTTAAAATGACAGCTATATACTGCCCACCGAGGCGCTCTCCAACTGAAGAAGACTTTGCAGAACTCCTAAATTTGTTAGGACATAACTTCCTTGTTGGTGGCGACTTCATTGCTAAGCACACCCACTGGGGATCTGGGCTCATAACTACAAAAGGTAAACGTCTATACCAAGCACGCCGCAAATACAACTGTGAATTTTATTCTTCTGGTTCGCCAACATATTGGCCATCTGATACTAACAAAATACCAGACCTTACAGACTTTTTTGTAGTTAAAGGTATTAAACGAAATCATATAAAAGTCGATGGTAATTATGATTCATATTATTTATTTTTATTAATATTTGGTAATCCCAAGAGAACAAACTGGAACGAATTCTGAGATAAACTTGAAAGCTTTATAAACCTGAGATCCCCTTTGCAAACAATTGAACAAATTGATCATGAAGTAGAACAATTTATTGCTGGTGTGCAACAGGCTGCAGAAGAAAGTACTCCAACTATTTCAAAAGAGAGAAAAAGAAATAAAATATCCTGTCGAATTAAAGGAGCTAATATTGGAAAAAGAAGAGCTCGAAGAAAGTGGCAAACTACGAAATTCAATAAGGCACTTTTTAACCGTCTTAAAAACGAATTAAAAAAAGAGTCTGTGAGTTCAGAAAGATTCACTTCGTAGATTACTGAAAAATCTGACGACGGATGCTTCTTCCGAATACTAATTATGGAAAGCAGCTAAGCACCTAAAAAGACCTCAGACACAAAACCCGGCAGTAAAATCTGAAGATGATTAATGGATCGCAAACCCGAAACAAAATGCTGATCTCTGCGCTGAACATCTCGCGAATGCTTTTAAGCCATTCCCAGTAAACACAGCTACAGATCCCTTACAGTTTGTTGATAGAAACGACGAATGTGAAATATCTTTTTTCACACTCAAAGAAGTAAGAAGCATGTGTCAACATAAGTTGTCAAAGAAGAAATCACCATGGTACGATATAATAACTGCTCAGGTTTTGAAAGAAATGCCATCAATAGCTTTCAAGAAACTCCAATTTATAATTAACATATGCCTTAAACTAAGATATGTTCCACATCATTGGAAAATGGCAGAAGTCATTGTTATACCTAAACAAGGTAAGCCACCAACAGAAGTAACATCTTACAAACCAATATCGCTTATACCAATTATTGCAAAAGTTTTTTGAAAAACTGCTACTGAAAAGGCTTAACAAAATAATAGAAGAAAAAAGACTAATTCTGAGCCATCAGTTTGGATTTCAAATAAACATTTCACGATAGACCAAGTGCATCGAATTACGGATGTCGTGGAAAAGGCACTTGAAGAAAAACAAGTATGCTCGGCTATATTCTTAGATGTTGTTTAAGCCTTTGACAAGGCATGCACTTGGGACTTGAGTACAAACTGCATAGGGAACTTCCCAGGCAGTACTACGAAATACTGAAATCCCACGTTACGAACCGACTCTTTAGAGTACGGTACGACCAACATTACTCGGAACTAAGGAAAATTGAAGCCGTTGTACCACAGGGAAGTGTCCTAGGACCAACGCTGTATCTGTTATATACAAGGGATATTTCAGTGGACATCAACGCTATCATGGCCACCTTTGCTGACGATACGGCAATATTGTTGCCAAATAAATCCGTTACGAAGGATACGCTAAAATTGCATAATGATGTCGATAAAGTTATTGATTGGACGCAGAAATAGCGTATCAAATTAAACCAAACAAAATCGACGCATATAAACTTTACTAACAAAAACATACAACATGAATATCTGATTGTCGATACGATTACCTATCTAGGGTAAGTATCAATTTATGATCCTTAACAACGAAAATAGCATAGATTAAATTTGTATTGGTTTGTGCAAGCCATAGTTTTTCGGATAGCTTCAGATTTATTTTTTTTTGTAGTAGCTGTTTTGTCATCAGCTATATTCTTACTCGAAATTACAACAACGCTAACCGATCCGAATAACTATGGTTCGATTTTCTTTTGTTTCTTCTGTTGTGTATTCTTTCTTTCTCTGTCTCTCTCTCTGTCGTATTAATGTATGTGATGTTTAAAGCCAATGGTCTCATTGCCAGTGCGTCAGTGTCTCTACTTCGTAGATTTATCTACGGAGTAGTATACGTAATATGTAATGTAATGTAATGTAACTTCAGTATGAAAAAACAAGTAAAAAAGCAAAAACCAATGAGAACAATGATTTTGGAAATGCGCCTAAGATCTCCAATGTGACTTAGATCGGTTCGCTTATAAAAATTTTGTTTATTTGTTTGTTTTTCGAAACAGTTTCTTTTTTCTTTAATAGAAACTTGCTGAATAATTGCCTTTAGAAATTGACCGGCAAAACAAAAATATTGTTTTTATTAAACTCTTAAGAATGTAAGAGTGCCATTTGGTTACCAAAACTCTGCAAATAATAAAGAAAACAAAGGGTTTAGAAAACCTTAAAAAGCGCCCGCTTTTGAAAGCAGAATCTTAAAAGCAGAATTTTGAAAGCAGAATTTTGTTAAAAGAATTTTGACCCTGGCAGAATTTTGACAGCAACCCTAAAAAAAATTAATAAACTTACATGGTTCTCTTTATATATGTATGCACTTGCATGGAAAGAATCCTCTGTTTAGACTATGAAAACATGGTGTACGGCTTCAGTTTATTCGTAGAGAAAAGTATACGAATTCAGTATCTAGGTATATATAAATGTCTACGACCCCCTGCTGGATAAGATACTTATGTGTTTTCACAGGCATTTTGGCTTTTTCTCTAAATTCAAGCTTTTTTATCTCTACCGTCAGGCTTTTTAAACCTTAGAGCTGGTGACCCTATTTGCAGGTAGGTTTTTAAGTGAGGTATGCTGATATGAGTTTTGAATAGTAGTTCAGAAATATTTATGTAGGTTCAATGAATTTGAGATGGATTTGTATGTTGAAGGGTGATAATGTAGAGGAGACCATTTTATGTGTGTTTTAAAATAATTGAGATTTATTAATCCATGAATTATTAGCCTGTTGAAAGCTGATCCATTTAACATACACATTGTCTCTCTTACTTTTAAGTACTTTTTCAACGAGATAAATATTATGGTAGTTAGTTTTTTGTAACTCTTTTTCATAAAAAAATCCGCTGGTAGGTTGACCTTTAAGATATTCAAGGAGACATGTTGCTGGATTTGTTAGGTTTACTTTTCTTATCTTAAAAATTTCCGTTGCACCAGTAGGTCGGTAGCCTTTCTGGAAAACGTGTTTAAACTTGCTTATTCTAACATTGTCGTCAACTTGAAATTTACAACGTTGAGTTATTTCAATTCTATTATACGCTGTAAATAAGATTTTTTTTAGAGTTTTCCTGATTCACATCGATTGGTCACATCTTTATGGTTCTGTGCATAGCGTGATTGTATTCATCCACCAAATCATCAATAATGGCTTTAAATTTGTAATTACCATTGAGACTGAATTCTTTTTTTCATCTAAATTGTTCATGATCGTTCACGCTTAAGAGGCCTCTACCCAAAATGTTGAACTCAGATTCGAAGATCGGAACTTGGAAGAAAAATAAAACGGAAAAAAGTCACTCCGACGCTCAACATGTTTCAATATCGAAAGTCAAAATAGAGAAAAAAAAACTAAAGGCCGCTATATTCCATAGTAATATCATGAGGCGGAATGTCCGAGGCGTCCTCTGATGAACTCGCATAAGGGTACAACTCTGCAGATTGTGCAGAGTCTCAGAGAGCGAGAATTTGAAAGATTGAGAAACAAAAAATAAGGTAAGACAAATAGCTAATGAGGGTGAAGAATGTATAAAGCTTAAGCAGAATAAAAGAAAATATACTTTTTTGCATTTTTCTTTCCTTACATTTATTATAAACTGGGGAATATACATATGTAGTAAGAATATCCCAATTTCAATTTGAACAACTTTTTGTTTAGGTACTACCTAGGTATATTTCGCTTTATTCTGGTTTTAACCAAGATTTTGTGTAATCTTTCCTTTCGACATTGTAGGTACGTGTGTGAATTATTTTGACGTCGGTTGTGTATAAAAAAAAGATTTAAGTTGATTTCGTACAAATGCAATTCGGTATTTTTTTAAGTTTTTGTGTGATAAAGTGTTTTTGTGAAGATGAATTTAATTATTGAGTTCGGTGAAAAAATTGTGAAGTGGCTTTATAAATATATAATAACTTCATTTAGGTAGGTAAGGTAGGTACATAAACAGATTTTTTCAGACCAACATACCTAGGTAGGTATGTAGGTACCTACCTGTAGTGAGTTTAAATACATTCTTATAATAACAAAATGCACCACTACTGGATCATACAAACTTCATATTGTTGCTAACAACTTTAATGTAGGTAAGAATTTAAGCTGTTAGAAAGTAGGTATTCTAGTTATCAATTGAATATGCAATTTGAATATGCAAAATTATTAAACATTTTTGGAAGCATTTCCATTTAAAAAAATTATTTGATCGGTTCATCCAAAAATGATAAATTCAAAAAAATGAAAAATAGTTCTATACCTACATATTTGAAATCTTGAAGTGCACATATTACATTTTATATATCAAGCCTTGAAATTGAATTGAAATGTAATGTAAATAAATCCGAAAGGAATACCTACATATAAAAATATTTTATGCATTTACAAACATTTATAATAAAAATTAAAAAAATGTTTTATACCTATCTTACGTACTAACATTTAATAGAAACCATATATCTCTTTTTCCAGTAGGATAATTATATTTCACGTGCACCTACTGCAACCAGGATTACATTAATTCAATCCTAAGCCTTTGGTTTGAGCAAACAGCTGAAATCGAGTGAAGCCTCTATATATGGATCTATGTTTCCAAAGTTATACCTATGTATGTACAATAAATAAAAAAATAAACAAAAAAATATAAAAATAATAATATTTTCATCAATAAAAGCACTATGACTAGTTAGAATATCGGACTTGAGCAATAATTTAGTGATCTCTAGTGTAATATGTTCGCTCCTTACACCAAAATTGCTCTTGAGGAGGAGAGCCAGTAGCCGGAGGAGCCTGCTGTAGAATGCGTTTAATGTATATTTGGGTGCTAGTAGTAACAAAATTGCTCCTGATGAAAAAGGGTCAGTGTTGGTGTAGGAGCCTGATTAGTATGCATTGTGCGTCTTGATTCTGCGTCGTGTGCGTGGAAAAAAAGTGGATGAAATGTGTAGGATCTTGATTAGAATGCATAAGGATGTTGTGGTTAGAAATATGTACCTGAAAACTCGATGGAAAATGTAAGGAGAATGTGTTTTGTTAGAAAAAACTGTTGTCGCGACTGTAATAATATACCTTTTAAGCATAGAAATAGAGATGGGAAAATTGTATGCCTTATAATTACAACAACTATACAGCGAGTAATATATCGTACTTGAGGAATAGAGCAATTTTTGAATAATTTTGGTGGTTAAAAATTATAATTTTCGGGGTGAATTTAGTTTTTCTGACTGTTTGTATGTCTAGTGATGTACAGAAATATTTATGTTTTTAGGATTGAGGGTTGACGTGGTGAATGTGTACGTAATAGGTATATGCTAGAAAAAAGGAAATCGTGGATGGTTTGCAGGTAGGTTTAAAGTGGGTACGTTGATATGGTTTTTGAATGGTATAGTGCAGTGTATAGGTTCATTGACTTTAAGATGCATTTGTAGGTTGTCGGGTAAAAATGTAGACGAACTAATTTATGAATAGAAAAGAAACCAATAATGTATGTTTGTTTTATAATAATTGAGATTTATTAATACATTAATTGTTAGCCCGTGAAAAGCTGAGCCATTTAACATATACATTGTCTCCCTTACTTTTAAGTACTTTTTCAACGAGATAAATATTATGGTATTTAGTTTTTTGTAACTCTTTTTTATAAAAACATCCGCTGACAGGTTGACCTTTACAATCTTCAAGGATATATGTTGCTGGATTTTTAGGTTTTAACGTTTAACTTTCACATTGGATAATAAATTATTTTTTCATTTAGTTTTTTTTTTAATTTTAATATAATATAATATATATTCTTAATATTAATAATTACCTAATTACCGTCCAATTGCACTTACGTCCCTTCTTTCCAAGGTCATGGAAACGCTGATTAATTATCAGCTCAAGAAATATATTGAAGAACGAAAGCTCCTTAATGACCGGCAGTATGGCTTTCGTAGCAATAGGTCCACTGGTGATCTGACGGTATATCTCACCGAACAGTGGCACAAATCTTTACATCGTTTTGGAGAAAGTAAGATTATTGCGCTTGATATTTCAAAAGCATTTGATGGAGTTTGGCATCAAGCTCTCCTATCGAAAATGCGTGCATTTGGTATCGATGAATGTCTTTTTCGTTGGATTAGAAATTACCTTTCGGACCGCTCAATACAAGTTGTGTTGGACGGTTTCAAGTCTGATATTCACAAAATAAATGCTGGTGTGCCCAGGGTTCCGTATTGTCTCCGACCCTCTTTCTCATTTTTATTAATGATCTCTTATCTGGAACTTCTAATCCACTTAATTGTTTTGCTGACGATAGTACTCTCAGCTTTTCATGTTCGTTTTTAGATGCACCCCCTTGTTTTTCGGATGTGCAACTGGAAAGGCAGCGTATGATAAGCTCATTAAATTCTGATCTTGACAGCATTGTCCAATAGGGAATTAAAAATCGTGTAGAATTTAATGCTTCAAAAACTCAGTGCTGTCTTCTGTCGTTAAAGCCGGACCCACCCCCCATGCCGCTATCCATGAGCGGCACTAGCATTGAAGAAACCGATCAGCTCTCAGTCCTCGGCATGTGCATCACAGATCACCTCTTGTGGAATGAACACATATTTGATGTCGCCAAAAACGCTGCAAAGTGTTTGGCCTTTCTTCGAAGGTGCAAGAAATTCTTCTCCCCGTCTGATCTGGCTGTAATCTATAAGGCCTTCATTCGTCCAAAGCTGGAGTATAACTCGCACATTTGGGCAGGAGCTCCCAAAACTCATTTGAATCTTTTGGATAGAACTCAAAATAGAGCTCTACGAATGATTGGCGATAGAACTATAGTGGAAATATTTACATCTCTAGAACATCGTCGAAATGTTATATGTCTCTCACTATTTTATCGCTATTTTTATAAACACTGTTCCAGCGAAATAGCCAGTTGCATTCCTCACCTTAAATTTTTCAACCGTAATACTCGCGCTTCTGGGAATGCTCATCAGCTTACCCTTGAGCCCAACTTCGGACGTACTGTCAAGTACAAAGATTCTTTCTTTAGCCGTACAACGCGAATGTGGAATACTTTACCTGGCTCTATTTTCCCCTCCCATTTTAATATTCAGAAATTCAAAACCAATGTGCATCGGTATCTCCTCTTGTATCCTTCCCTACTTTCCTAACGCTCGCACTTTGCTTGTTCATTTTAAGGGTAGTCAAAACCCCTTTAGTGCGCGGATCCGTTAAAAAAAAATATAATGTAATATTATGTCAAACAGCTGATTCGAGCATTCATAATTCTCTTTCCCGCTTTCGAAAGGAAAAATAGTTTCCCTGGGAATTCATAATTGGGGAATACTACTCTCGGGAGAACACATCTCTCGGAGAGTAATTTTCCCGGGGAATATTTAGAATAGGGCTGAATATTTTATACTATATTTATTGTTTAAATAAAAATAATAAATTCTTAAAATTTATATACAAACATTATTTGCCTTTTTCAATTCAAAGAAATTGTTCAGAACTGAAATTACTTCCTACACTTACTTTTGGGACTAACTAAAATAAATTGTCTTCTCTCACACCAAATGCGTGTTCCACTCAACAAGTTCTTGGATTTTTTTTGTAAGAAAATTTATAAACCAATGCCATTTCTAATATAATACTACCAAGGACATATAACTATTTGTCTTTTCAACAACAAATATGTAAACCACCATGTAATGCGCAAGGGAGGCTCTAGAGGGAGGGTCGTGAGGTCAGGAGGCTCCAAAGTTTTAGGAGAAAACAATAAAAGGCATTACGACATACGCCATTTAATTTAAGCACAAAAGCAATCAATTTCTTATATATGTCTTACAAGATCTTATTATTAAATTAATTGCAATAGTCTATACGCAATACCCCTTTGCAGCTTAAGAAATATTGGACGGGTTCCGAGTTTTAAAACTTACGTTCTTCGTTGAAATATAAGGGAAAATATATTTTCGCCATACATTTATAGTAAACACTTAGTAATACAATTTTGCTTACAAAAATTCTATCAAATTTATTAAAAACAATTACATGTGACATATTTCGAAAATACTACCGCCGCATTCAAATTACTCACCCGCAAAAAGACAACCGTGTCCCACAACTCTTCGATATTAGCCCATTCAAGTACGAGCGTGACTCAGGGTGCCGAGAAGTTTAATCCGCCACTGATGGGAGTACTCTCATTGAAAAATGAAAAGTCTTCTTCGACCGACCCTGAATTCAATAACGATAAACTTAAATCTCTCTGGAGAAATATTTTCATATCCATCTTCTTCTGCTTCTTTTCTATGACTTCTAAATTGAAGACGACGTTTTACAAAGGGTGATTTCATTTTTTTAACTCATCATTCATGGTCTCATTATTTACCAGATTTTTCATGATTTTACGTAAGAGTTTAACAATTGGTCTGAACGTGTTTTCAATTTGAGTATCATTAATGAGTTTTCCAGTTATTGGAGCATATACATTTTCTTGAAAGCTTTTTTTGTCCTTATTAGATTTTTAGTGTATTTATATTAGTATCCATTTTTGTTGTAGGTATAGGTAGATGCAGATGAGATAACCAGATCAGTTCAATACAGGGCTGTTCAATATATTATATAAATCCGTTACGAAGGCTACGCTAAAATTGCAAAATGATGTCGATAAAGTTAGTGATAGGACGCAGAATTGGTGTATCAAATTAAACGAAAGAAAATCGACGCATATAAACTTTACTAACGAAAACAATACAGCAGTACCTTACTCCAATACCGCCAAATACCTTGGAATGACTTTGAATGCAAAGCTTAAATGGAAAAAGCACATCAAAAAGAAAAGAGAAGAACTAAACTTGATGTACAGAAAAATGTACTGGTTACTAGGAAAGAACTCTGACCTATCTATCCAGAACAAATTAATGTTATATAAGCAAGTTCTGAAACCCGTTTGGACATATGGCATCCAACTATGGGGCTGTACAAAAAAAGACAAATAGTGAACCCATCCAAAAATTCGAAAGCAAGGTCCTTCGTGGAATTATAAATGCCCCTTGGTATATAAGAAATAGCGATATTTATCGTGACCTTCAATTGAAATGGTTGCAGAAGTGGTTAAAAAACACGCTGTATCACACCACCAGGGACTGCAAAGTCAGACCAACTGCGAAATGGAGACCGTCTTAAATGTACGAGACAATGTTTGGAGATTAAGAAGAACAAAGCCTCATGAGCTGATGGTCTCAAAGCTATGGGAAAGTGTAATAACTTTAAACTTCCCCCAATGCGATTTACATATAAATTAAGAAAGTAAAATCATATGTCGATCTTTCATAGATTGGTCCTGATTTCACAGGTTGTTTTAGTGCGGTAAGAGTTCCGCACTACTCGGTACCGATTCTTACCGAGTGTCTTTTGAAAATTTCCATCGGATAAAAAAAAAAAACAAAAAAACATCACACAAAACATATCAACTTAACTAATTGAAAAAAGAAAAACGTTTCAAAAGCTTTACCGAATGCTTTCAAATGAGAGCTTGCAAAGCACGGTAAATGCATTCATTTTTGTTGTTTTAGTTATCAATTTTGAGAAAGAGACAAAGAGTTGTGAAAAATGAATATCTGATTGTCGATACGATTACCTATCTAGAGTAAGTATCAATTTAATATCCTTAACAACGAAAATCGAACAGATTAAATTTGTATGGGTTTGTGCATGGATACCTAAGTTTTTCGGTTAGCTTCAGATTAATTTTTTTTTCTAGTAGCTGTTTTGTCATCAGCTATATTCTTACTCGAAATTACAACAACACCAACCTATCCGAATAACTTTGATTCGATTTTTGAATGCGGCCAATGTGGTACTTTCATTTTATCACAGATTTCTGTGTACTAACTAGATACCCAGCATCGCGTCAAAACCAAGCCGCCATATAGGAAAGAAAAATAATTAGATTACTTCCATATAAATATATGAAGACGTCTGTGATTTTTTAAATATTTTTATTAAATACATAACAATAGGTATATACTTTTTTATTTTATTGACATCAAGAAATATTTGCCTCAGCAGAATAAAATAAACAAAGTTAAAAATTAATAAGAGGGATCGGGTCAAAATTCTGGCTTTAAAATACTGCTTTTAAAGATTCTCCTTTTGTTCATTCTTTCTATATTTCAAAATTCTGATTCTCAAAATTCTGTCCGTCAGCAAAAAAGAAAGAAATTCTCCTTTTTTTTTAATTTTTATTAACTTTCTTTATTTACAAAAGCAAACGAGAAAAAAAAATAAAACAAAACAATCCATTAGGTAAACTTCAGTAAGAAAAAACAAGCAAAAAAGCAAAAACCAATGAGAACAATGATTTTTGAAATGCGCTTAAGATCGCCAATGTGACTTAGATCGGTTCTCTTATAAAAATTCTTTTTATTTGTTTGTTTTTTTCGAAACACTTTCTTTTTTCTTTAATAGACACTTGCTGAATAATTGCCTTTAGAAATTGACCGGCAAAACAAAAATATTGTTTTTATTAAACTCTTAAGAATGTAAGAGAGCCATTTGGTTACCAAAACTCTGCAAATAATAAAGAAAACAAAGGGTTTAGAAAACCTTAAAAAGCGCCCGCTTTTGAAAGCAGAATCTTAAAAGCAGAATTTTGTTAAAAGAATTTTGACCCTGGCAGAATTTTGACAGCAACCCTAAAAAAAAATTAATAAACTTACATGGTTCTCTTTATATATGAATGCACTTGCATGGAAAGAATCCTCTGTTTAGACTATGAAAACATGGTGTATCGGCTTCAGTTTATTTGTAGAGAAAAGTATACGAATTCAGTATCTAGGGATATATAAATGTCTACGACCGCTTGCTGGATAAGATACTTGTGTTTTCACAGGCATTTTGGCTTTTTTAGGCTTTTTCTGACACCATTTTATGTGTGTTTTAAAATAATTGAGATTTATTAATCCATGAATTGTTAGCCTGTTGAAAGCTGAGTCATTTAACATATACATACATTGTCTCTCTTACTTTTAAGTACTTTTTCAACGAGATAAATATTATGGTAGTTAGTTTTTTGTAACTCTTTTTCATAAAAAAATCCGCCGGTAGGTTGACCTTTATGATATTCAAGGAGACATGTTGCTGGATTTGTTAGGTTTACTTTTCTTATCTTAAAAATTTCCGTTACCCCAGTAGGTGGGTAGCCTTTCTGGAAAACGTGTTTAAACTTGCTTATTCTAACATTGTCGTCAACTTGAAATTTAACACGTGGCGCTATTTCAATTCTATCATACGCTGTAGATAAGATTTTTTTTAGAGTTTTCCTGATTCACATCCATTGGGCACATCTTTATGGTCTGTGCATAGCTTGATTGTATTCATCCACCATGTTTCAACATCTAAAAGCAAAATAGAGAAAAAAACTAAAGGCCGCTATATTCCATAGTACTATCATGAAGGGGAATGTCCGAGGCGTCCTCTGATGGACTCGCTTAAAGGTACAACTCTGCAGATTGTGCAGACTCTCACAGAGCGAAAATTTGAAAGATTGAGAAATACAAAATAAGGTAAGACAAATAGCTAATGAGGGAGAAGAATGCATAAAGCTTAAGCAGGATAAAAGAAAATATACTTTTTTGCATTTTTCTTTCCTTACATTTATTATAAACTGGGGGAAAATACATATGTAGTAAAAATATCCCAATTTCAATTTGACCAGCTTTTTGTTTAGGTACTACCTAGGTATATTTGGCTTTGTTTTGGTTTTAACCAAGATTTTGTGTAATTTTTCCTTTCGACATTGTAGGTACGTGTGTGAATTATTTAGCCGTCGGTTGTGTATAAAAAAAAGATTTAAGTTGATTTCGTACAAATGCAATTCGGTATTTGTTTTAATTTTTTTAGCTCATCATTCATGGTCTCATTATTTACCAGATTTTTCATGATTTTACGTAAGAGTTTAACAATTGGTCTGAACGTGTTTTCAATTTGAGTATCATTAATGAGTTTTCCAGCTATTGGAGCATATACGTTTTCTTCAAAGCTTTTTTTGTCCTTATTAGATTTTTAGTGTATTTATATTAGTATGTATGTTTGTTGTAGGTATAGGTAGATGCAGATGAGATAACCAGATCAGTTCAATACAGGGCTGTTCAATATATCAGATAAATCCGTTACGAAGGCTACGCTAAAATTGCAAAATGATGTCGATAAAGTTAGTATCAAATTAAACGAAACAAAATCGACGCATATAAACTTTACTAACGAAAACAATACAGCAATACCTTACTCCAATACCGCCAAATACCTTGGAATGACTTTGAATGCAAAGCTTAAATGGAAAGAGCACATCAAAAAGAAAAGAGAAGAACTAAACTTGAAGTACAGAAAAATGTACTGGTTACTAGGAAAGAACTCTGACCTATTTATCCAGAACAAACTAATGTTATATAAGCAAGTTCTGAAACCCGTTTGGACATATGGCATCCAACTATGGGGCTGTACAAAAAAAGACAAATAGTGAACCCATCCAAAAATTCGAAAGCAAGGCCCTTCGTGGAATAATAAATGCCCCTTGGTATATAAGAAATAGCGACATATATCGTGACCTTCAAATTGAAATGGTTACAGAAGTGGTTAAAAAACACGCTGTATCGCACAACCAGCGACTGCAAAGTCAGACCAACTCCGAAATGGAGACCGTCTTAAATGTACGAGACAATGTTTGGAGATTGAGAAGAACCAAGCCTCATGAGGTGATGGTTTAAAAGCTATGGGAAAGTGTAATAACTTTAAACTCCCCCCAATGCGATTTACACATAAATTAAGAAAGTAAAATCATATGTCGATCTTTCATAGATTGGTCCTGATTTCACCGGTGGTTTTAGTGCGGTAAGAGTTCCGCACTACTCGGTACCGATTCTTACCGAGTGTCTTTTGAAGATTTCCATCGGATGAAAAAAAAACAAAAAAACATCACACAAAACATATCAACTTAACTAATTGAAAAAAGAAAAATGTTTCAAAAGCTTTACCGAATGCTTTCAAATGAGAGCTTTCAAAGCACGGTAAAGGCATTCATTTTTGTTGTTTTAGTTATCAATTTTGAGAAAGAGACAAAGAGTTGTGAAAAATGGGTAAGTATCAATTTAAGATCCTTAACAACGAAAATCGCATAGATTAAATTTGTATGGGTTTGTGCATGGATACCAAAGTTTTTCGGTTAGCTTCAGATTTATTTTTTTTCTAGTAGCTGTTTTGTCATCAGCTATATTCGTACTCTAATTTACAACAACACCAACCTATCCGAATAACTTTGCTTCGATTTTTGAATGCGGCCAATATGGTACTTTCATTTTATCACAGATTTCTGAGTACTAACTAGATACCCAGCATCGCGTCAAAACCAAGCCGCCATATAGGAAAGAAAAATAATTAGATTACTTCCATATAAATATATGAAGACGTCTGTGATTTTTTAAATATTTTTATTAAATACATAACAATAGGTATATACTTTTTTATTTTATTGACATCAAGAAATATTTGCCTCAGCAGAATAAAATAAACAAAGTTAAAAATTAATAAGAGGGAACGGTTCAAAATTCTAGCTTTAAAATACTGCTTTTCAAGATTCTCCTTTTTTTCATTCTTTCTATATTTCAAAATTCTGATTCTCAAAATTCTGTCTGTCAGCAAAAAAGAAAGAAATTCTCCTTTTTTTTTAATTTTTATTAACTTTCTTTATTTACAAAAGCAAACGAGAAAAAAAAATAAAAAAAAAACAATCCATTAGCTAAACTTCAATACGAAAAAACAAGCAAAAAAGCAAAAACCAATGAGAACAATGATTTTTGAAATGCGCCTAAGATCGCCAATGTGACTTAGATCGGTTCTCTTATAAAAATTCTTTTTATTTGTTTGTTTTTCGAAACACTTTCTTTTTTCTTTAATAGACACTTGCTGAATAATTGCCTTTAAAAATTGACCGGCAAAACAAAAATATTGTTTTTATTAAACTCTTAAGAATGTAAGAGTGCCATTTGGTTACCAAAACTCTGCAAATAATAAAGAAAACAAAGGGTTTAGAAAACATTAAAAAGCGCCCGCTTTTGAAAGCAGAATCTTAAAAGCAGAATTTTGAAAGCAGAATTTTGTTAAAAGAATTTTGACCCTAAAAAAAACTTAATAAACTTACATGGTTCTCTTTATATATGTATGCACTTGCATGGAAAGAATCCTCTGTTTAGACTATGAAAACATGGTGTATCGGCTTCAGTTTATTTGTAGAGAAAAGTATACGAATTCAGTATCTAGGTATATATAAATGTCTACGACCGCTTGCTGGATAAGATACTTGTGTTTTCACAGGCATTTTGGCTTTTTTAGGCTTTTTCTCTAAATTCAGGCTTTTTTATCTCTACCGTCAGGCTTTTTAAACTTTAGAGCTGGTAACCCTATTTGCAGGTAGGTTTTTAAGTGAGGTATGCTGATATGAGTTTTGAATGGTAGTTCATAAATATTTATGTAGGTTCATTGAATTTGAGATGGTTTGTATGTTGAAGGGTGCTAATGTAGAGGACACCATTTTATGTGTGTTTTAAAATAATTGAGATTTATTAATCCATGAATTGTTAGCCTGTTGAAAGCTGAGTCATTTAACATATACATTGTCTCTCTTACTTTTAAGTACTTTTTCAACGAGATAAATAGTATGGTAGTTAGTTTTTTGTAACTCTTTTTCATAAAAAAATCCGCTGGTAGGTTGACCTTTATGATATCCAAAAGACAAGTTGCTGGATTTGTTAGGTTTACTTTTCTTATCTTAAAAATTTCCGTTGCCCCAGTCCGTGGGTAGCCTTTCTGGAAAACGTGTTGAAACTTGCTTATTCTAACATTGTCGTCAACTTGAAATATACCACGTGGAGCTATTTCAATTCTATCATACGCTGTAGATAAGATTTTTTTTAAGAGTTTTCCTGATTCACATCGATTGGGCACATCTTTATGGTCTGTGCATAGCGTGATTGTATTCATCCACCATGTTTCAACATCGAAAGGCAAAATAGAGAAAACAAACTAAAGGCCGCTATATTCCATAGTACTATCATGAAGCGGAATGTCCGAGGCGTCCTCTGATGAACACGCTTAAAGGTACAACTCTGCAGATTGTGCAGACTCTCAGAGAGCGAAAATTTGAAAGATTGAGAAATACAAAATAGGGTAAGACAAATAGCTAATGAGGGAGAAGAATGCATAAAGCTTAAGCAGGATAAAAGAACATATACTTTTTTGCATTTTTCTTTCTTTACATTTATTATAAACTGGGGGAAAATACATATGTAGTAAGAATATCCCAATTTCAATTTGACCAGCTTTTTGTTTAGGTACTACCTTGGTATATGTGGCTTTGTTTTGGTTTTAACCAAGATTTTGTGTAATTTTTCCTTTCGACATTGTAGGTACGTGTGTGAATTATTTTGCCGTCGGTTGTGTATAAAAAAAAAGATTTAAGTTGATTTCGTACAAATGCAATTCGGTATTTGTTTTAATTTTTGTGTGATAAAGTGTTTTTGTGAAGATGAATTTAATTATTGATGTTCGGTGAAAAAATTGTGAAGTGTCTTTATACATATATAATAGCTACATTTAGGTAGGTAGGGTAGGTACATAAACAGAATTTCAGACCAAAATACCGAGGTAGGTATGTAGGTACCTACCTATAGTGAGTGAAAATGCATTCTTATAATAATAAAATGCACCACTACTGGATCATACAAACTTCGTATTGTTGCTAACAACTTTAATGTAGGTAAGAATTTAAGCTGTTAGAAAGTAGGTATTCTAATTATCAATTGAATATGCAATTTGAATATGCAAAATTATTAAACATTTTTGGAAGCATTTCCATTTAAACTAATTATTTGATCGGTTCATTCAAAAATGATAAAGTCTAAAAAATGAAAAATGGTTCTATACTTACATATTTGAAATCTTGAAGTGCACATATTACATTTTATATATCAAGCCTTGAAATTAAATTGAAATGTAATTTAAATAAATCCGAAAGGAATACCTACATATAAAAATATCTTATGCATTTACAAACATTTATAAAAAAAATTTTTAAATGTTGCTATTATACCTATATTACTTACTAACATTTAATAGCAAACCATATATCTCTTTTTCCAGTAGGATAATTATATTTCTCGTGCACCTACTGCAACCAGGATTACATTAAATCAATCCTAAGCTCTTGGTTTGAGCAAACAGCCGAAATCGAATCGAAATCTATGTTTCCAAAGTTATACCTATGTTTTTACAATAAATAAAAAATTAAACAAAAATAATATAAAAATAATAATATTTTGATCAATAAAAGCAATAAGAGTAGTTAGAATATCAGACTTGAGCAATAATTTATTGATCTCTAGTGTAATATGTTCGCTTCTTACACCAAAATTGCTCCTTGAGGAGGAGAGCCAATGGCCGGGGGAGCCTGCTGTAGAATGCGTTTAATGTATAATTGGGTGCTATTTGCAACAAAATTGCTCCTGGTGAAAAAGGGTCAGTGTTGGTGTAGGAGCCTAATTACTCGTAGTATGCATTGTGCGACTTGATTCTGCGTCGTGTGCGTGGAAAAAGAGTGGATGAAATGGGTAGGATCTTGATGAGAATGCATTATGTGTCGCGTGCTGGGTGGTTGTGGCAACAAAATTACTCCTGATGGAAAAGGGACAGTGTTGGTGTAGGAACTTGATTAGAATGCATTGTGGGCGTGTGCATGTTAAAAAAAGGTGAATGAAATGTAAAGGATCTTGTAGTTAGAAATTTGTACCTGAAAAATCGATGGAAAATGTAAGGAGAATGTGTTTTTTTAGAAAAAACTGTTGTCGCGACTGTAAAAATACACCTTTTGGGCATAGAAATAGAGATGGGAAATTATATGCCTTATAATTACAACATCTATACAGCGAGTAATATATCGTACTTGAGGAATAGAGTAATTTTTGAATAATTTTGGTGGTTAAAAATTATAATTTTCGGGGTGAATTTAGTTTTTCTGACTGTTTTTATGTCTAGCGATGTACAGAAATATTTATGTCTTTAGGATTGAGGGTTGACGTGGTGAATGTGTACGTAGTAGGTATATGCTAGAAAAAAGGAAATCGTGGATGGTTTGCAGGTAGGTTTAAAGTGGGTATGTTGATATGGTTTTTGAATGGTATAGTGCAGTATATAGGTTCATTGACTTTAAGATGCATTTGTAGGTTGTCGGGTAAAAATGAAGACGAACTAATTTATGAATAGAAAGGAAGCCAATAATGTATGTTTGTTTTATAATAATTGAGATTTATTAATACATTAATTGTTAGCCCGTGGAAAGCTGAGCCATTTAACATATACATTGTCTCCCTTACTTTTAAGTACTTTTTCAACGAGATAAATATTATGGTATTTAGTTTTTTGTAACTCTTTTTTATAAAAAAATCCGCTGGTAGGTTGACCTTTATGATATTCAAGGAGACATGTTGCTGGATTTGTAAGGTTTACTTTTCTTATCTAAAATATTTCCGTTGCCCCAGTAGATGGGTAGCCTTTCTGGAAAACGTGTTTAAACTTGCTTATTCTAACATTGTCGTCAACTTGAAATTTAATACGGGGAGCAATTTTAATTCTATTATACGCTGTAGATAAGATTTTTTTCCCCTGATTCACATCGATTGGGCACATTTATATAGTTCTATGCATAGAGTGATTGTATTCATCCACCAAATCATAAATCATGCATATCCATTTGTAATTACCATTAAGACTGAATTCCTTCCAAATTTTCTCTTTAAGTGTGCGATTAAGACGTTCAGGAATTGATGCCTGGAGTGAGCTGAATGTAGAGTAATGATTTATATTGTATAATTTTTATTAACTCATGAAATATCTTATTTTCCATTGCCTGTATGTAGGTTTTTAGGATGTTACGATGATTTAAAGAAAAAGTTTGTGAAATGACATCCATACTTAGATTCAACTTGATCAACATTTTTATAATTACTAAAAAACGATATATTTCTGAAAAATTCTTCATGATGTTCTTCAAGCATATTATCTTTATGAATCCTTACAAAAGTCAAAAATTCATTTAAAATGAATAGTATGTTGATATTGGACATGGCTGTGGTATCGTGTCTGACTTAAAAATGTTAACTGAATTTAAGTTTGTCTTGTTAGGTTTTCTTATATGGAAAATATTTTAGATCCCGCTTTTGATTCTCTTTAATTTTTTCTCTTTCAAGAAGAAAGTGTTTTCGAAGACAATCCAGCAAGCGGATTGTATTAAAATTTTGTGGATCAATGTATTCTCTTAATATTTTGGCTTTATTTTCCAATTCATCATCTATATATGCTTTTTTTACTGCTTGATTAGGCAGTATAGGGCTGCCAACATTATGTATGCATTTTCCTTCCATATTAAAAGCAACGATTCTCAGTTTGCTTAAGTCCATTACCAGGCAGTCCTTGAAGACCAACGATTGTTCTTTGAAATTTGCTGGATCTTCTTCCGAACTGGCCAATAATCATTTTGCTAATAAAGTAAATTTTTTCACACAACTCTTCAACAATCGAAGTTACCTCATTGTAATGGTTGTTATGTCCTGATGCTTCACATGCAATTAAAAGTCTCAACCTATCAAGTAGGTCATTTGGATTGTCCTAATACACATAATCAATTTGATTAGCTGAATAAATCATTGCAGGTGAATTACTGCAGTATGCATTTCCAATTTTCTTTTCTTTACTTTGTGACATATCCTGAATCAAAGGTTTAATGATTTTCTTGTACTTTTGTCTTCTATTGCCTTTAACCTGTGAATTTAGATCATGATTTCTCAAGTGAGCAAATGTTTTTTGTAATATTCTCTGACACTGTATTAAATCTTCAGTATTATAGATACTCTTTACATGATTTTTATGCAGAACAAGTTGAAGAAGGCCTTCTGTTCCATTAAAAATTTCATCATCAATTATAATATTATTGTCATCATCAATTTTAAAATTCGATCTCCCTTACTTATTTGTATTCAATTTAGCGTCAAAATATGGGTCATAGATCTTATCATGATCTGAATTTAAAATTTGTGCTCCGTTGATCGGAGTCACTGGCATATTAACCACTTGTAGGGGGCGGCAAATTTTGTATTATATTTTATTTTAATCTAAAAAAATATTACGCAAAAATAAAAAGAAAAAGATTAATGTCATTCAAATGGGGTACTCATCATTTTTGGTATCTGAAAATACGAAATTTGAATCTCTGGCCTGATTTTCCGTCTCTGCATATTTCGATAAGAAACCGTTTTTGAAAAATACGTGGTCGCCATAAGTAGATTTTAAATATGATCGGACACGATTTTTGCACTTACCTATGGGCCCTTAAATTGCAAAAAAAACTGCGTAATAGTCAAGATATTTTTTTATATAGTGAAAAAAGTGACTTAAAAAGACGATATAGTGAAAAAAAGTGACCAAGGTTTTTTTTTTTTAGAATGTAATGTTAATGTGTATGTATAGGTTAACTAATCAGCCCAATTCTAAAGACAATCCCCAGGGAAATATTTTCCTTTTCTGTACTCTCTTATTACAAACAAAAAAAACAACTCCCATGATTTGTTTCCCTTTTACCTTTCTCTTATTCTAAAGAAACATCGAATATGGGAAAAAATACTCGCGGACAAAATATACATTCTAAATGCCAAAAAAGGAACCCTTTTTCCTATTTGGCGCTCGCTTTTTCTGACACATTTGTTGGAGAATTGAGAAAAAATTTAAGTTTTTTTACTTTATGCAACTAAAATATAAATACATTTTTTTATTATTTTTATTATTATTTTATTATTTTTAAAAAACAACGAACATCCCATCTGCAAAACTTTTTTTTCTTCAGTCGTTTTATACATTTTACACATCCATTGTGCTCCTCAAACATTTACAAGACTTTAGAGAGTATCTTGTGAGAACATGCACCAAGTATTTAAACGCTCATGGCTGTCAATATCGGTTTTCTTCAAACTGCACTTCATTCAAAATTCTAAGTGCGATGCTGAACATTTTGGATAACTATTATATTTATTTAATTCTTCACGTTATTTATATAACTTTTGACTTTCACATTGGATAATAAATTATATTTTCATTTAGTTTTTTTTTTTAATTTTAATATAATATAATATATATTCTTAATATTAATATAATGTAATATTATGTCAAACAGCTGATTCGAACATTCAGAATTCTCTTTCCCGCTTTCGAAAGGAAAAATAGTTTCCCAGGGAATTCATAATTGGAGAATACTACTCCCGGGAGAATACATCTCCCGGAGAGTAATTTTCCCGGGGAATATTTAGAATAGGACTGAATATTTTATACTGAAATGGGTAAAAATGTTAAATATGTTAAAAATTAAGTCTAAATTCATTTTTATTCATATTTCATACCCATATATTTACAAACTTACATATCATATGTTTGAATATAACTTTTTCTTCTTCTTTTAACCTATGTTATAATATTAAAATAATTAAGAGCTCAGTTGCATAATTTCTCTCGTCGTGACCACATGAACTTTAAGATTAATTGTCACTACCGCGAATCTAATAAATATTTTGAATTTACTAATTAAAGGAGTCTTTTATATATTTGTAACCGGATAGATTTTCTAACATTTGGTGCCGAAACCCGGGACGACTCAAACGCGTTAAATGTAATGTATTTTCAAAATAATAGCTAATCGCAGTTATTCCAACGGCAATGGAATTCGTTTCACGTGCAGCCTATCGAGGTCAATTAACAAAGACCGTAAAAGCGGCTGCTGATTATCTTAGTTCCAAAGAGTCGCAATTAGATGATGAATCAGAATACGACGCAATCGAAGAAGAACTAAACACGTATTTGCAAAGGTTACGGGCGGTAAATGACAGTTTAAACACAGTTAATCGAAGAATTATCGAAAAAGATCTCGTGAAAACTGATTTAGAACAGGAGATGACAAAAACAGCGGAATATGAAGACTCTGCAATTACAATCTTAACACGTCTAGAGAGCCGATTAAGGCGACTTCTAGAAAAGTCCCATCCACAAGCGGTTACAGTCAATGCAGAGCCAAATTCGCGGAAAAGGTCAACTCAAAATCAAATAAAACTTCCAAAGTTAACCCTCAAGAAATTTGATAGCAATATAAAAGACTGGGTACCCTTCTGGGAGCAATTTCGTTTGTCTATCCACGAAAATACAACTCTTTCCTGTACCAAAAAATTCAATTATTTGGAGTCGTGTCTTTAAGGTGCTGCCAAGAAAGTGATAGGGAGATTGACGGCATCGGAAAACTGCTATGATGCCGCTATTTCGTTGCTTAAAGAACAATACGGTGATGTAGAACAGTTGATTGACAATCACATTCAACAGGTTGTCTCACTTCGACCAGTGCACTCATGTTCTGATGTTCACAGTCTTCGTGGCCTATACAATTCCATAACAACATGCAGACGATCGCTAGCGGCTTTAAATGTGCCCTCTCATGAATATGACGTCATGCTTAAGTCGATTCTTTTGCGCTGCTTACCAGCTGAGCTTCGAGTCGATTTTCATCGTGTTAAAGAGCGAGAAGAAGATTCTTGTAGTGCTGAGAAAGAAGAACACGCATCCCAAAGGGGAACATCTCTGTCTGATTCGACCACCACAACAGCAAAAAGACAAATGCACAATCTTTTGGAATTTCTTAAAAACGAAATTGAAGCTATGGAAAGGAGCAGGCTATCCGGCTCACAAACACACAATACAAGAGGGAGCTCTACTTCCAGCGCAGCAAGCTTAGTAACGCTGAACGAGAACGACAGGTGTTTGTTTTGTAATTCTTCTTCAGACAACATTAAAGACTGTGATTCAAATTTATCGATTTCACAGAAAAGAGACATCTTAGCAAAAAATGGTAGTTGTTTCAGGTGTACGAAAAACGGACACTCTTCCAAAAAATGCAGAAGTGCTAAATACATCAAATGTACTAAGTGCAAGGGAAACCATATAACCACAATGTGTGATCCAAAGTTTCAAAAAAGCTCTTCTCTCGCTGTTATGATAGACAAGGAAACTTCTCAAAGTAAAGAAGAGAAAAGTGTGTCATCAAGCTTAATGTGCAATTCCTATGGTGCGTATGCAAATGTTTTTCTCAAAACAGCTCGATGCATTGCAGAGGGAAAGAGACAAAAGGAAAACTTATTGCTTCGGATTGTTATCGACGGAGGAAGCCAAAATACCTATATTTGTGAAAAGGTCGCCAAAAGGCTAGAGCTCATTGAAATAGGTAAAATTAAGATGACAGTCCTTCCATTCGGATAAACTTCGAATTCTCCACAAAAAACTCTCACAAAGGTGTTGATTCGCTTACAAAACCAGTATGACCATCGACATGTTGAAATTGAAGCCTTGGTTTTACCACAAATATGTGTCGATCTTCTTGATGCTCCAAATGAAAATTGCGTGTCTTTTTACAATTTCATATTGGCTGACAAAATTTATGCAGAAAACGTGGCAGCAGAAAATGGTCTGAGTATGCTGATAGGTGCTGATTATTACTGGGACGTTGTCACTGGAAAACAAAGGTGAATATCTGGTCATTTGAGAGCTGTAGAGACCCTTTTCGGATGGATAATGCAGGGACGTCATGAACACTCTGCCTCAGAAAACCCTGGTAATGGATCAATCTTTTTCGTTTCGAAATTTCTCTCAATGGAAGGGGAGCAGCGCACGGAAAACTTGTCAGCAATGTGGGCGCTGGAAACAATAGGAATACAGGGCGAGGAAATACAAAATATTTCTTTGACAGAAACATTAACTCAACGATGTATACAGCAATGTGGGTGCCGCTATCAGGCATCGTTGCCATTTAAAGATGATGGTTCTGTTCTCTGTGGTGATAGAACACAAGCTATAGCAGTGTTGGTTAGACGACTGTCAAGAGATCCAAAGAAGCTGGAGGAGTACGATGCCGCTGTTCAAACGTTGGTGAAGGAAGGAATCGCAGAACCAGTAGGCAGTGAAAAATCCAAAAGTACCTTTTATCTGCCACATCATCCAATCTACAAGGACAATGAAACTACTCGATTGCGGATTGTATTTGACGCATTAATACATAAGGAAGGCCATCCATCTCTAAATAGTTTCCTAATGACTGGGACCAATCTTCTTACTGACGTCCAACAGATCCTGCTTAACTTTAGAATGGGACCCTTCGCTCTTGTAGCCGACATCGAAAAGGCGTTTCTGCAGATTTTGCTCGCCCATGAAGATCGTGACTCACATCGTTTTGTTTGGCTGTCATCAATAAACAATCGAGTTTACCAAGATTTTAGAATGACTCGAGTGACTTTTGGAGTCAACTGCAGCCCCTTTTTACTCTCGGCAACTATTCAACACCACTTGCAGAAAAACGAGAACGAGTATCCAGAAACGTGTCGTCTTTTGGAAAGTTACTTTTATATGGACGATTTGGTTTTGAGCTTCCACACAGAAGAGGAAGGACAAACGATCTATCAGGAATCCACCGACATTATGAAATCAGCTTCTATGACGTTGCGAAAGTGGCATTCTAACAGCATTAAGGTACGTAATCTGTTTGAATTTGAAGAACATGGAACCGTCCAAAAGGTTTTGGGTCTCATATCGCACGTATTTAGCGATGAGTTACAAGTTTCGTTGAAATCTCTACACAGCCTGCAGCTTAATATATGTAAAAGTAGCAAAAGAATGGCACTACAGGCAATTGCTCGAATCTATGATCCCTTAGGAATAGTTTCACCTACAGTTATAAAATATTGTTCCAGACAATATGGAAAAGAAAATTAAACTGGGATGAAACCATTCCATTTGACCTTCTGGCTGAATGGGACGAGACAATTCAAGGCATTTTACAGCTATCAGACATGACAATTCCGAGGTCAGCCCTGCCAATGCTAGGAACAAACACAACATACATTCACATCTTTGCCGATGCCAGCCTAAAGGCCTATGGTGCAGTAGCCTATGTAAAAGGTGTCAACATGCAAGCTGAAGTAAACGTTTCCTTTCTTTGTGCCAAGAGTCGAGTTGCACCATTAAAGAAAAATAATGAGGGAGAGTTAACTCTTCCTAAATTAGAGCTCACAGCGAACTTGATTGCAGCAAGGCTATGCGCTTATTTAAAACGTACTCTAAAGGTAAAGGTTCAAAGATTTCTACTATGGTCCGATTCCAAAATTGCCCTCAACTGGATTTATGGAGTGAATAAACAATGGAATCCTTATGTACACAGTCGCGTGACTGAGATCCGAAGCTTAACGAAGTTGAACGATTGGGGTCACTGCATTGACAAGGAAAATCCAGCCGATTTAATAACTCGAGGTATTCCAGGATCTAAGCTGCAAAAATCTTCCATATGGCTGCGTGGACCAGAATGGTTAGAACGATTTCAAGATGATAATAACCAATTAAGTTACACAGAGAATCCTGACGTAATATCACAAACCGTTTTGCTGACCGAAAAAGCTCTGGATGTTTGAAAACTACACGATCCTGTACTTAATTATGAGGACTTCAGCACATGGGGTAGGTTGCTGAGAACAACAGCTTGGGTGCAGCAATTTTTTAGGGTTTGCCACAAGAAGACAAAGCCGAGTTCCATTGGATTGACTGCTGAAGAACTTCACTCAGCTGGAAACTATTGGATCAGGTACGTACAAAATAAGGCATTTCCTAATGAAATCCGATTTTTACAGAAAGGCCAAGCGGTAAAAGGGAATTCATCTATAGCTGAACTATCTCCCTTTTTGGATGATGCTGGGTTCCTAAGGCTAGGAGGCCGCCTTCAGCTGTTAGAAGACACGTTTGATTTTAAGCATCCAAGGATTCTTCCATCCGATTCTCGAATTACTATAATGCTCATAGATCACTATCATTTAAGAACCTTACACGGAGGAATAGGTAGCGTTTTGACAAAGTTACGAGAAAAATTTTGGATTCTTAGAGGTCGGCAACTCGTCAAGAAGTTGGGTAAGAAGTGTACTACGTGCCAGAAGCTATTTGGACCGTCAGCCTCTCAACCTTTGGCTCCACTGCCCAAGGAGAGAATCACATTAACAAGGCCATTCGATAATGTGGGCATCGATTTTGCGGGCGCATTGTATTACACGACGAATAACACCGAAGTCTTACGAAAATCGTATTTAATGATTTTTACGTGTGCAGCGGTTCGCGCAGTCCATTTAGAACTTTTAACCAACACGACTACCGAGGGATGTCTGATGGGACTACGTCGCTTCATTGCACGAAGAGGTGTTCCTTCATCCATATTTTCGTCCAGCTGCCCTAGAACTTAACGAGATTGTACCCTTAGTAGATGACGAGGCTGTGCAAGGTTTTCTTTCTCAAAACCGCATTAAATGGCACTTCATAGTCGAGCATAGAGCACCCTGGTGGGGTGGGTTTTGGGAAAGATTGATTCGAACTATATAGAATACCCTAAAGGCAGTTATTGGAAAGGCCAACCTCAATTTCGAACAACTCAGAACTTTCCTCGCCACCTCGCTGAAGCTATCGTAAACGATCGTCCAATAACATATGTCTCGAGTGATGTCTTAGATGTGAGTCCGATTTCACCGTCTAAGTTTTTATTGAATTCTTACCATGCCAGGAAAGAAGAAAACGTAGCATCAACGACGAACGGTGACATTCAAGAACTTTGAAAAAATCGCTTTAAATATACCAACAAGATGTGGAAACGATGGCGAGTTGAATATTTGCAGACTTTAAGACTATTTCACACTAACAGTACGAGGTCATCTATAACCTTGAAGGAAGGCGATGTAGTTTTGTTGTTTGACAATACAAGACCACGAATTCACTGGAAGCTAGCGAAAATTGAGAAGTTTTTTTCTGGAAGAGATGGACGTATTCGATCGTGTGAAATCAGATGTGGCGATTCTAAAATATTTAAGCGGCCAATCCAGCTACTCTACCCTTTGGAACTTGGCCCCGCAGAGGGTGTTAAAAATTAAGTCTAAATTCATTTTTATTCATATTTCATACCCATACATTTACATACTTACATATCATATGTTTGAATATAACTTTTTCTTCTTCTTTTAACCTATGTTATAATTTTAAAATAATTAAGAGTTCAGTTGCATAATTTCTCTCGTCGTGACCACATGAACTTTAAGATTAATTGTCACTTTTGCTTAAATTGCGAATCTAATAAATATTTTGAATTTACTAATTAAAGGAGTCTTTTATACATTTGTAACCGGATAGATTTTCTAACAAAATATATATTGTTTAAATAAAAATAATAAATTCTTAAAATTTATATACAAACATTATTTGTCTTTTTTAATGGAGAGAAATTTTTCGGAACTGAAATTTCTTCCTACGCTCACTTTTGGGACTAACTAAAATAAATGTTCTTCTCTTACACCAAATGCATGTTGCACTCAACAAGTTCTTGGATTTTCTTTATAAGAAAATTTATAAACCAATGCCATTTCTAATATAATACTACCACGGACCTTTAACTATTTGTCTTTTCAACAACAAATATATAAACCACCACGTATTGCGCAAGTGCGGCTCTAGAGGAGGAGGGAGGGTCATGAGGTCAGGAGCCCCCAGAGCTCTAGGAGAAAACAAAAAAAGGCATTAAGATACATACCATTTAATTTAAGCACAAAAGCAATCAAATTCTTATATATGTCTTACTAGATCTTATTATTAAATTAATTTCAATAGTCTATACGCAATACCCCTTTGCAGCTTAAGAAATATTGGACGGGTTCCGAGTTTTAAAACTTACATTCTTCGTTGAAATATAAGGGAAAATATATTTTCGCCATACATTTATAGTAAACACTTAGTAATGCAATTTTGCTTACAAAAATTCTATCAAATTTATTTAAAACAATGACATGTGACATATTTCGAAAATACTACCGCCGCATTCAAATTCCTCACCCGCAAAAAGACAACCGTGTCCCACAACTCTTCGATATTAGCCCATTCAAATACGATCCTTGCATGGTATTAAAAAAAGGGGGCGGTAGGCGTGAGCGTGACTCAGGGCGCCGAGAAGTTTAATCTGCCACTGATTGGCGTGCTCTCATTGAAAAATGAAAAGTCTTCTTCGACCGACCCTGAATTCAATAATAATAAATTTAAATCTCTCTGGAGAAATATTTTCATATTCATCTTCTTCTGCTTCTTTTCTATGACTTTTAAATTGAAGACGACGTTTTACAAAGGGTGATTTCATTTTTTTAACTCATTATTCATGGTCTCATTATTTACCAGATTTTTCACGATTTTACGTAAGAGTTTAACAATTGGTCTGAACGTGTTTTCAATTTGAGTATCATTAATGAGTTTTGCAGTTATTAGCATATACTTTTTCTTCAAAGCTTTTTTTTTGTCCTTATTAGACTTTTTAGTGTATTTATATTAGTATCCATGTTTGTTGTATGTATAGGTAGATGCAGATGAGATAACCAGATCAGTTCATTACAGGGCTGTTCAGTATATCAGATAAATCCGTTACGAAGGCTACGCTAAAATTGCAAAATGATGTCGATAAAGTTAGTGATTGGACGCAGAAATGGTGTATCAAATTAAACGAAACAAAATCGACGCATATAAACTTTACTAACAAAAATTATACAGCAGTACCTTACTCCAATACCGCCAAATACCTTGGAATGACTTTGGATGCAAAGCTTAAATGGAAAGAGCACATCAAAAAGAAAAGAACTAAACTTGAAGTACAGAAAAATGTACTGGTTACTAGGAAAGAACTCTGACCTATCTATTCAGAACAAACTAATGTTATATAAGCAAGTTCTCAAACCCGTTTGGAAATATCGCATCCAACTATGGGGCTGTACAAAAAAAATAAATACTGAAGCCATCCAAAAATTCGAAAGCAAGGCCCTTCGTGGAATAATAAATGCCCCTTGGTATATAAGAAATAGCGACATATATCGTGACCTTCAAATTGAAATGGTTACAGAAGTGGTTAAAAAGCACGCTGTATCGCACAACCAGCGACTGCAAAGTCAGACCAACTCCGAAATGGAGACCGTCTTAAATGTACGAGACAATGTTTGGAGATTGAGAAGAACCAAGCCTCATGAGGTGATGGTTTAAAAGCTATGGGAAAGTGTAATAACTTTAAACTTCCCCCAATGCGATTTACATATAAATTAAGAAAGTAAAATCATATGTCGATCTTTCAGAGATTGGTCCTGATTTCACCGGTGGTTTTAGTGCGGTAAGAGTTCCACACTACTCGGTACCGATTCTTACCGAGTGTCTTTTGAAGATTTCCATCGGATAAAAAAAAAAAAACATCACATATCAACTTAACTAATTGAAAAAAGAAAAACGTTTCAAAAGCTTTACCGAATGCTTTCAAATGAGAGGTTGCAAAGCACGGTAAAGGCATTTTTGTTGGTTTAGTTATCACTTTTTAGAAAGAGACAAAGAGTTGTGAAAAATGAATATCTGATTGTCCATATGATTACCTATCTAGGGTAAGTATCAATTTATGATCCCTAACAACAAAAATCGCATATATTAAATTTTTATGGGTTTGGGCATGGATACCAAAGTTTTTCGGATAGCTTCAGATTTATTTTTTTTTGTAGTAGCTGTTTTGTCATCAGCTATATTCTTTCTCGAAATTACAACAACACCAACCTATCCGAATAACTATGGTTCGATTATTGAATGCGACCAATGTGGTACTTTCATTTTATCACAGATTTCTGTATACTAACTAGATACCCAGCAAGCCGCCATATATGAAAGAAAAATAATTAGATTACTTCCATATAAATATATGAAGACGTCTGTGATTTTTAAATATTTTTATTAAATACATAACAATAGGTATATACTTTTTTTTATTTTATTGACATCAAGAAATATTTGCCTCAGCAGAATAAAATAAACAAAGGTTAAAATTAATAAGAGGGAACGGGTAAAAATTCTGGCTTTAAAATACTGCTTTTCAAGATTCTCCTTTTTTCATTCTTTCTATTTTTCAAAATTCTGCTTCTCAAAATTTTGTCCGTCAGCAAAAAAGAAAGAAATTCTACTTATTTTTTTAAATTTTTAATTAACTTTCTTTATTTACAAAAGCAAACGAGAAAAATAAATAAAACAAAACAATCCATTAGGTAAACTTCAGTATGAAAACACAAGCAAAAAACAAAAACCAATGAGAACAATGATTTTTGAAATGCGCCTAAGAACCTAAGATCGCCAATGTGACTTAGATCGGTTCTCTTATAAAAATTCTTTTTATTTGTTTGTTTTTCGAAACACTTTCTTTTTTCTTTAATAGACACTTGCTGAATAATTGCCTGTAGAAGTTAACCGGCAAAACAAAAATATTTTTTTTATTAAACTCTTAAGAAAGTAAGAGTGTCGTTTGGTTACCAAAACTCTGCAAATAATAAAGAAAACAAAGGGTTTGGAAAGCCTAAAAAAGCGTCCGCTTTTGAAAGCAGAATTTTGTTAAAAGAATTTTGACCCTGGCAGAATTTTGACACCAACCGTAAAAAAAATTAATAAACTTACATGGTTCTCCTTATATATGTATGCACTTGCATGGAAAGAATCCTCTGTTTAGACTATGAAAACATGGTGTATCGGCTTCAGTTTATTTGTAAAGAAAATTATACGAATTCAGTATCTAGGTATATATAAATGTCTACGACCGCTGGCTGGATAAGATACTTATGTGTTTTCACAGGCATTTTGGCCTTTTCTCTAAATTCAGGCTTTTTTATCTCTACCGTCAGGCTTTTTAAACTTTAGAACTGGTAACCCTATTTGCAGGTAGGTTTTTAATTGAGGTATGCTGATATGAGTTTTGAATGGTAGTTCAGAAATATTTATGTAGGTTCATTGTATTTGAGATCGGTTTGTATGTTGAAGGGTGATAATGTAGAGGACATCATTTTATGTGTGTTTTAAAATAATTGAGATTTATTAATCCATGAATTGTTAGCCTGTTGAAAGCTGAGCCATTTAACATATACATTGTCTCTCTTACTTTTAAGTACTTTTTCAACGAGATAAATATTATGGTAGTTAGTTTTTTGTAACTCTTTATCATAAAAAAATCCGCTGGTAGGTTGACCTTTAAGATATTCAAGGAGACATGTTAGTGGATTTGTTTGGTTTACTTTTCTTATCTTAACAATTTCCGTTGCCCCAGTAGGTGGGTAGCCTTTCTGGAAAACGTGTTTAAACTTGCTTATTCTAACATTGTCGACAACTTGAAATTTACCACGTGGAGCTATTTCAATTCTATTATACGCTGTAGATAAGATTTTTTTTTAGTTTTCCTGATTCACATCGATTGGGCACATCTTTATGGTTCTGTGCATACCGTGATTGTATTCATGCACCAAATCATAAATAATGGCTATACATTTGTAATTACCATTGAGACTGAATTCTTTTTTTCATCTAAATTGTGCATGATCGTTCACGCTTAAGAGGCCTCTACCCAAAATGTCGGAGTCAGATTCGAAGATCGGAACTTCGAAGAAAAATAAAACGAAAAAAAGTCACTCCGACGCTCAACATATTTCAATATCGAAAGTCAAAATAGAGGAAAAAAACTAAAGGCCGCTATATTCCATAGTACTGTCATGCAGCGGAGTGTCCGAGGCGTCCTCTGATGAACTCGCTTAAAGGTACAACTCTGCAGATTGTGCAGACTCTCAGAGAGCGAGAATTTGAAAGATTGAGAAATAAAAAATAAGGCAAGACAAATAGCTAATGAAGGAGAAGAATGCATTAGCAGGATAAAAGAATATATACTTTTTTGCATTTTTCTTTCCTTACATTTATTATAAACTGGAGAAAATACATATGTGGTAAGAATATCCCAATTTCAATTTGACCAACTTTTTGCTTAGGTACTACCTAGGTATATTTCGCTTTGTTTTGGTTTTAACCAAGATTTTGTGAAATTTTTCGATTCGACACTGTAGGTACGTGTGTGAATTATTTTGCCGGCGGTTGCATATACAAAAAAGATTTAAGTTGATTTCGTACAAATGCAATTCGGTATTTTTTTAAATGTTTGTGTGATAGTGTTTTTGTGAAGATGAATTTAATTATTGATGTTCGGTGAAAAAATTGTGAAGTGTCTTTATACATATATACTACCTACATTTAGGTAGGTAAGGTAGGTACATAAACAGATTTTTTCAGACCAAAATACCTAGGTAGGTATGTAGGTACCTACCTGTAGTGATTGAAAATGCATTCTTATAATAATAAAATGCACCACTACTGGATCATACAAACTTCATATTGTTGCTAACAACTTTAATGTAGGTAAGAATTTAAGCTGTTAGAAAGTAGGTATTCTAATTATCAATTGAATATGCAATTTGAATATGCAAAATTATTAAACATTTTTGGAAGCATTTCCATTTAAAAAAATTATTTGATCGGTTCATCCAAAAATGATAAAGTCAACAAAATGAAAAATAGGTCTATACCTACATATTTGAAATCTTGAAGTGCACATATTACATTTTATATATCAAGTCTTGAAATTGAATTGAAATGTAACGTAAATAAATCCGAAAGGAATACCTACATATAAAAATATTTTATGCATTTACAAACATTTATAATAAAAATTTAAAAAATGTTTCTATTATACCTATATTACTTACTAACATTTAATAGCAAACCATATATCTCTTTTTCCAGTAGGATAATTATATTTCACGTGCACCTTCTGCAACCAGGATTACATTAAATCAATCCTAAGCCTTTGGTTTGATCAAACAGCCGAAATCGAGTGAAGCCTCTATATATGGATCTATGTTTCCAAAGTTATACCTATGTATGTACAATAAATAAAAAAATAAACAAAATATAAAATAATAATATTTTCATCAATAAAAGCACTAAGAGTAGTTAGAATATCGGACTTGAGCAATAATTTAGTGATCTCTAGTGTAATATGTTCGCTCCTTACACCAGAATTGCTCCTTGAGGAGGAGAGCCAGTGGCCGGGGGAGCCTGCTGTAGAATGCGTTTAATGTATAATTGGGTGCTAGTAGTAACAAAATTGCTCCTGGTGAAAAAGGGTCAGTGTTGGTGTAGGAGCCTGATTAGTATGCATTGTGCGTCTTGATTCTGCGCCGTGTGCGTGGAAAAAGAGTGGATGAAATGGGTAGGATCTTGATTAGAATGCATTATGTGTCGCGTGCTGGGTGGTTGTGGCAACAAAATTACTCCTGATGGAAATGGGACAGTGTTGGTGTAGGATCTTTATTAGAATGCATTGTGGGCGTGTGCATGGTAAAAAAAAGGTGAATGAAATGTAAAGGATCTTGTGGCTAGAAATTTGTACCTGAAAAATCGATGGAAAATGTAAGAAAAATGTGTTTTGTTAGAAAAAACTGTTGTCGCCACTGTAATAATACACCTTTTGTGCATAGAAATAGAGATGGGAAAATTATATGCTTTATAATTACAACAACTATATAGCGAGTAATATATCGTACTTGAAGAATAGAGCTATTTTGGAATAATTTTGGTGGTTAAAAATTATAATTTTCTTGGTGAATTTAGTTTTTCTGACTGTTTTTATGTCTAGTGATGTACAGAATTATTTATGCTTTTAGGAGTGAGGGTTGACGTGGTGAATGTGTACGTAGTAGGAATGTAATAGAAAAAAGGAAATCGTGAATGGTTTGCAGGTAGGTTCAAAGTGTCCTGATGTTTCGCATGCAATTAAAAGTCTCAACCCATCAAGTAGCTCATTTGGATTGTCCCAATATACAGAATCAATTGGATTAGCTGAATAAATCATTGCAGGTGAATTACTGCAGTATGCATTTCCAATTTTCTTTTCTTTACTTTGTGACATATCCTGAATCAAAGGTTTAATGATTTTCTTATACTTTTGTCCTCTATTGCCTTTAACCTGTTAATTTATATCATGATTTCTCAAGTGAGCGAATGTTTTTTGTAATATTCTCTGATACTGTCTTAAATCTTCAGTATTATAGATACTCTTTATAGAATTTTTATGCACAACAAGTTGAAGAAGGCCTTCTGTTCCATGAAAAATTTCATCATCAATTATAATATTATTGTCATCATCAATTTTAAAATTCGATCTCCCTTACTTATTTGTATTCAATTTAGCGTCAAAATATGGGCCATAGATCTTATCATGATCTGAATTTAAAATTAGCGCTCCGTTGATCGGAGTTACTGGCGTATTAACCACTAGGCTCGTGAGGCTCGAGCCTAGGGCGGCAACTTGTAGGGGGCGGCAAATTTTGTATTATAATTTATTTTAATCTAAAAAAAATATTACGCAAAAAAACAAAGAAAAAGATTAATGTCATTCAAATGGGGTACTCATCATTTTTGGTATCTGAAAATACGAAATTTGAATCTCTGGCCTGATTTTCCGTCTCTGCATATTTCGATAAAAAAACGATTTTGAACAATACGTGGTCGCCATAAATAGATTTTAAATATGATCGAACACGATTTTTGCACTTACCTATGGGCCTTAAAATTGCAAAAAAAAAAACTGCGTAATAGTCAAGATATTTTTTTATATAGTGAAAAAAGTGACTTAAAAAGACGTTATAGTGAAAAAAAAGTGACCAAGGTTTTTTTCAGAATGTAATATTAATGTGTATGTATAGGTAAATTAATCAGCCCAATTCTAAATCACAATCCCTATGGAAATATTTTCCTTTTCTGTACTCTCTTATTACAAACAAAAAAACAATTCCCAGGATTTGTTTCCCTTTTCCCTGTCTCTTATTCTAAAGAAACATTGAATATGGGAAAAAATACTCGGGGATAAAGTGCACATTCTAAATGCCAAAAAAGGGACCATTTTTCCTATTTGGCGCTTGTTTTTTCTGACACATTTGTTGGAGAATTGAGAAAAAATTAAAGTTTTTTTACTTTATGCAACTAAAATATAAATACATTTTATTATTATTATTATTATTATTTTATTATTTTTAAAAAACAACGAACATCCCATCTGCAAAACTTTTCTTTTTCTTCAATCGTTTTATACATTTTACACATCTCTTGTGGACAGCTGCTCCTCAAACATTTACAAGCAAGTATTTAAACGCTCATGTCTGTCGATGTCGGGTTTCTTCAAACTGCTCTTCATTCAAAATTCTAAGTGCGATGCTGAACATTTTGGATACCTATTATATTTATTTAATTCTTCACGTTATTTATTTAACTTTTAACTTTCACATTGGATAATAAATAATTTTTTCATTTATTTTTTTATTTTATTTTGGTATAATATAATATATATTCTTAATATTAATATAATGTAATATTATGTCAAACAGCTGATTCGAATATTCAGAATTCTCTTTCCCGCTTTCGAAAGGAAAAATAGTTTCCCATGGAATTCATATTTGGGGAATACTACTCTCGGGAGAACACATCTCCCGGAGAGTAATTTTCCCGGGGAATATTTAGAATAGGGCTGAATATTTTTTACTATATTTATTGTTTAAATAAAAATAATAAATTCTTAAAATTTGTATACAAACATTATTTGCCTTTTTTAATTCAGAGAAATTGTTCGGAACTGAAATTTATTCCTACACTTACTTTTGGGACTAACTAAAATAAATTTTCTTATCCCACACCAAATGCATGTTCCACTTAACAAGTTCTTGGATTTTTTTTATAAGAAAATTTATAAACCAATGACATTTCTAATATAATACTACCAAGGACCTTTAACTATTTATCTTTTCAACAACAAAAATGTAAGCCACCACGGAACGCGCAAGCGCGGCTCTAGAGGGAGGGTCATGAGGTCAGGAGGCCCCAAAGTTTTAGGAGAAAACAATAAAAAAGCATTAAGACATACGCCATTTACTTTAAGCACAAAAGCAATCAACTTATTATACATGTCTTACAAGATCTTATTATTAAGTTAATTGCAATACCCCTTTGCAGCTTAAGAAATATTGGCCGGGTTCCGAGTTTTAAAACTTACGTTCTTCGTTGAAATATAAGGGAAAATATATTTTCGCCATACATTTATAGTAACCACTTAGTAATTCAATTTTGCTTACAAAAATTCTATCAAATTTATTAAAAACAATGACATGTGACATTTTTCGAAAATACTACCACCGCATTCAAATTCCTCACCCGCAAAAAGACAACCGTGTCCCACAACTCTACGATATTAGCCCATTCAAGTACGATCCTTGCATAGCATTAAAAAAAGGTGGCGGTAGGCACTGAGCGTGACTCAGGGCGCCGAGAAGTTTAATCCGCTACTGATCGGAGTACTCTCATTGAAAAATGAAAAGTCTTCTTCGACCGACCCTGAATTCAATAATGATAAATTTAAATCTCTCTAGAGAAATATTTTCATATTCATCTTCTTCTGCTTCTTTTCTATGACTTTTAAATTGAAGACATTCATGGTTTCATTATTAACCAAATTTTTCATGATTTTACGTAAGAGTTTAACAATTGGTCTGAACGTGTTTTTAATTTGAGTATCATTAATGAGTTTTCCAGTTATTGGAGCATATACTTTTTCTTCAAAGCTTTTTTTTTGTCCTTATTAGACTTTTTAGTGTATTTATATTAGTATCCATGTTTGTTGTAGGTATAGGTAGATGCAGATTAGATAACCAGATCAGTTCAATACTGGGCTGTTCAATACAGGGCAGTTCTATGCAGTGATTTCGAATATATGTAAATGTTTTCAAATTTCAGCCCATTCTCATCTAAAAGAGTTCTTAACATTACGTTAGTTTTTCCACAATAAGTTGGGCCTACAATTATCCCGCGAATATTATTAAGAAATAATTGTCCATGCTTCTTTTTTTGTTTCACATTTCCATCAAAATTTTGGATACAAATAGGTTCTTGCTGTCTTATAAACTTCATTTTGTTGAATGAATCATTTTCATATAAATCACCATGTTTTATAAACATTATTTCATAATCGTTCATTACATCTAATGCAACAGCTATATAATGATTGATTTTAGAACATTATCAGTTAGTTCAAATGATTCAGCGGGAAGAAACGAATTAATTAATTCTTTAATAAACAAGCTTCCATTTGAGTTACACCTCCCATCTTATAACTTTTGTGGCCCCGGAACTAAGCTCAAGGAGCGTCTTACTAGAGGATATCGGGGAACAAACCAACTAGATAAAGCTTGCCGTGAACACGATATAGCTTACAATAAAAGTAATATTATAAATTAGAGACATACAGCCGATAAAATTTTTGCTGGAAAATCCTGGCAGAGGTTCAAAGCTAAGGATTCAACTTTATCAGACAAACTAAATGGTCTTTTAGTTACTAACATGATGAAGGCTAAATCTACTTTTGGAATGGTATATCATCAAAAACAAAGAAGAAGAAGAAAAGCCGTCAGTGTCATAGAATTAAGGAAACTAATTTAGTTAAAAATGCAGTAACAGAAGCGAAAACGGCAATCAAAAATTTGAATTCTGTAGATACAAATAAATTAGCAACGACTGCTTCACATGCAGCTAGCCAAATTATTAAGAAAAAACGAAGCAGCATTAAATTACCCAAATTAATACCAATTCCAAAAGTTGGAGAATTCTTACCATTGCTTCCTATTTAGCAGGATTATCTGCTGTAGGTGCTCTAACTCCTGGTGTTGCAGGAATGGTAAATGGGCGATATATCTTTCCAACCAAACTGTAGGTAGCTTTGCAGCAGATGTGTAAGGACTCAAGTGCATGAAAGTACGATAACTGTAAATAGCTTCTTTTTTTAGGAAAACCCGGTTTAGAAGTCCTAAGGACGATCTTCTCTCTGAATAACTCGTACTCTTGTGATAACGATGGCATTTCTAATGTATTACTCAAAAAAAATGCACCAAACGTAGTTGATATCCTAGCACATTTATTCAATTTAAGTGTTTTTAACGGCACTTTTCCTGAAAGAAAAAAACAACTGTAAGCCCATTTCCTTGCTATCTTCTATCTCGAAAGTTTTTGAAAAAACTTTGAAAAAACGAATGTGTGTGCATTTGGCAAAAATTAAGTTCCACTGAGGATGCTCTTTTCTGTTTTTGCTCCTTTGTTGACAAAGCTTTGGATGAAAGAAAGTCTTGCGCCGGTCACTTTGTGGATATTACCAAAGCATTAGACATGTTTGCTCGTGATATTCTCTTGGATAAACTATTTGATGTCGGTTTCCGTGGCTTTATGTATAACTGGTTCGCTTCTTATTTAAAGAACCGTGTACTAAAAGAAAAAATCAGAGATTTCTTAAGCAATTCCCAGGTCCTAAGCTAAGATGCCCGCCAAGGGTCAGTCTTAGGGCCAGTTCTGTTTTTGATTTTCATTAACTCTTTGTTTTCCTAACCTTCTGCAGGTAGAGTTACGGCTTTTGCAGATGATCTTGGAATCGCATATGGCTCAACGAGCCCATTGAATCTAATAGCTGATCTAAACCATGATATTCATTTATTGAGATTATGGTTTGCTTCACATAAGTAAATTATAAGTGGCAAAACCAAATTAATCTTTTCAGTTTAGGTTCGCTTGAGCCACCATATGCCGAAGTCAACTTCCACTCGTTTGATTGTTAGCGTCTTAGCCTAAATGATTGTGTTTGTACATCTATCTCTGAAACAATCTTTAAGGAAAGTGAAGCCTGCAACTCTAACTGTTTTATAATTGAAGTAGTTAGGGACTTTAAATACCAACTCAAAATATGAGTTGGATACAACACGTTTCTGGTCTCAAAAACTTCTTGCGCTCTTCTATTAGGTGTTTCTATCGGTTACAAAAGATTTGCTCTAATAAAAAACTCAAAACTGTTGACCATGTAATCTTCCATTCAAAACTCCAATATGAGATTAGTGTTTGGGGTGCCTACATGTCCAATCTCACGCCAATTATCATCCTACAAAAGTGCGCCATAAGAAAAATTAGTAACGCACATCGTTTTGCTGACTCTATGTCATTGTTTAGAACGTTGAGAATCCTGTCAGTTAGACATCTATTTTATTTTAGTCACTAAACTATTTTATATGAGAGGTGGATGTATGCAAACTCCAATATTTGGGTCACGTAGTTTACGTAGCATTACCCGTCACGTTGTCAAAATTCCAGCTTTTCGCACCACTCATTATAGACACTCCTACTCAGGTGTGTCCTATAAGCTTTTTAATTATCTTCCTCTTGATATAAGAGTTATGAGAAATCAAAATAAATTTTAAAAAAATGTTAAATCATTGCTCCTTGATTTAGATCACGATGAGATACAAGATTTACTCACCTACACTGCATAAATGTTAAATTTAATTCTTTTTAATAATAAATATATTATACAAGTCCAATTGTTAATTTGAAAAAAAAAACAAATATTGTCAGCCCGCATTTATTAATTTTGTCTTTTTTAAAGTGATATCTAAAACTATTTTAAGCTTTATAAGCAAAATACAAAATGTCACTAGCTATTCTCAACTATACCGTAAATAACAACATTTTGTAAATATTAATGTATGTATAATATGTATAAGAGAATAATGAATAATGAATAAATGAACTTACTCTGAGCGGAAACAAGTCTACTCTCGCCACAGAGTACTTCCCACCAATAGGATCAGACTCAAATTATGTGTGCGGATTTTCAAACCTTCACAACTCTATACCTAACGTAGATGTAATGAATAACTTATTTCATTTAGGTAATGATGTAATAGTTCTTCCAGTTGGCTCATACGAAATTGAAGACATAAATAATTATATTCAAGAAGGACTTAAAGAGAAAAATAATACAGCTAGTGTAAAAATGGGAGCAAATAACAACACTTTGAAATGTGAAATATATATATATACAAGATACAAGATATATATTTTTCCATTGGCTCACTGTTAGGGTTCAGCAAGAGAATACTGATTGCAAAACAAATGCATGAATCAGACCTTTACGTTGATATAAATCGTGTAAATACAGTCAGAGTCGTAAGGTCGTAATGTTTTTTTAATGAAACAATTTCATTTCCTTTCATTTTCCGTCTTCTTCAGGGGATCTCTTATTAACAAAAATAAGATGAACATAATTATGCACATAAGAACATTTAGTGTAAAATTTTTGGCAAACTTACATTTAGTACGTATTACAGATAAACATAAATAATACAATGAAAGACAAATATAAAGCAATGTTTTAAAAAAAAATGTATGATATAAAAAAAAAACAATTCGATTGAAGTTTAGTCGGCTTTAAATTGTCACGGGTTCTGCTTAGTCACCAAAGAGCAGTAAGCCGATGAAATGTTCTGGCTGTCTTGTTTACGATTCATATTCTTTTTGTTGTTAATAATATGAACCGTTTCTGGACTATACCGCTTGGAGACATGTTTCTCCCTTTCCAGGATTTCCACTCTGTCAAAATTTGGTTTGTGTCCACGCTCAATGGAGTGTTAGGCCAATGCTGTCTTCCCAGTGATTTTTAAATTAATGTCGGATTTGTGGTTGGAAATTCGTTGACGAAGAAGTTGTTTCGTTGTACCGATATAGGAGAGATTGCAATTTTCTTCCAAATTGCCACGACAGTTAATTTTATAGACTACATCTGTGCACTTATCCTTTTCCGTTTTTGTTTTCATGTTGGTGAAAAGAGGTGCCAGCGTCCTATTGGATTTATACCCTAAATTGACGTCATTAGTACTATTTTTTACCGTCTCTTTAAAGTTTTCTGACAGTTTGGGAACATAAACTATACTGTTATAAATACCTCTCTCTTTTTGAAGATTATCAACAGGAGCTTTGTGTTTTGGCGAAGTATCAAGCTCCGTATGAATTCCATTGGATAGCCATTATCTAGGAGAATTTGTGTGACTATTTTCTCATTTGCGGCGTGAAATTCCCGGTCACTCAACGAAAAGACTTTTTGAACTAGATTAGAGGCTGTATTAATAAGAATATGCTTTGCTTGATTGGATTTAAAGTTGACAAGTCTTCCAGATGCTGTGTCTTTCTGATACTGATAAGAGAGTCTATCATTAACGCGATGAATCTTGACGCCTAAGAACGTTATCGCTCTCTTCTTTGTTCTCTCAACGACAAATTGTATTTTTTTTTAATTAAGGCATCGTAAAACATTATCGACCTCCCCCTCATTAACAACTGCAAATATATCATGTACATATTTGACGATTATCTTTAGTTTGTTACTATCGAAAAATTTTCTGTCCAATAGGTTGTCCAAAACTAAATCGGCAATGGTAGGAGAAAGTGGATTTCCCATTGGCATTCCATGAATTTGTCTGTATAAGTTATCTTTATACTGAAGGTAATTGTTTTCTTTAAGACAAAAATCCAACAACTCTATGAATTTGGTTTGGCTGAACTGTGTATGTTTACTAATTGGCTCCCATTTTTTCCTAATGATGGTTACTGCCAGTTGTACAGGGGCATTAGTAAATAATGATACAACATCATAAGATACTAAAACATCAGTTTGTTCTAGAAACATATTATTTACCTTATCTTTAAATTCATAAGAACTTTTAATTGAGTAGACCGAATCTCTTGTCATGCACTGTAAAATTCTCTCCAAGTATTTTGCAAGTTCATAACAAGGAACTCTCAGAGGTCTAAGAGGCATGTTTGGTTTGTGAATTTTCGGTAATTTATAAATTGCAGGTATTTGTGCTGTATATGTCGTCATCACTGTCTTTTGCCTATCATCAATCAACTTGTTTCCAGGTAGCCATTTCATGAGTTCATTGTTTTTATTTTGCAGAGAAGAAAGAGGAGTTCCCCGAGTAGGGCGATATACAGAACGATCAGACAATAGGTCTTTCATTTTGTTATCGTAATCTACGCAATTCAGTGCAACTGTGGTATGGCCTTTATGCGCTGATACAATAATAATTGTTTTTTTGTTTTTTTCAGAAAGTAGGTACTGTCTTTATGAACTTTCAATATGTATTTGGCAAATCGGTCGTTGGTTTGATGACGATGGAAAGAGTGAAACATGTTGCTCTTGTAACTTCTTGCGTCATGTCATCTTTTACACATCTAATTATTTCTTCTCCATCTTCAATTAATAGAAAAACTGGAAATGTGTTCCTATCAAAAGGCAGAGAAAATTTCCTGTCAAGAGAGAGGAGCCATTTAATTTCAAGGGGGAATTCTATATCACTTTTATTTAGGAACGCCTTATCGTGTATTGTGATATTTAGCATTTTTCACAGTGATCTGTTTAGTTGGTAAATTTGGTGCGTGTTGATTTGTTGCTTTTTAATACAAATATTTGTAAAAGCTTGATTCTGTTTTGTAATAAATTGCTTACATTCATCAACAGTGACGTTTTCTTGTATTCTTTTGGAAAGCAATCTTAGCGTATTTTTGGTGTTTTTTTTTATTTTGTGAAAAATTTTCGAGATTTCTAAGTTGAGGATTTTTAAATGGAATTTTTGTTCAACTTTGTCATATTGACCGAGGGTTTCTTTGGAAGAAAAGAGTTTCTTGGTGCTGTTTGTATTTTGTTTATGTGCTGGGGTACAAGGCCATATTGTCTACAAGCAAGCAGGGACTTTTGGGTTTGTTTTTGTTGAGCCAGTCTTCTTTTACAGTTACTATATTCCTTGAGATTTTTACATACATCTTTACCATATTTGTATAACATGTGTTGATAATAGTTCTTCATTTTTGCGTATAAAAGTGTGTTCGGCTAGCCGTTCGAATCAATGCTTATTGTTAAGTTATTGACCAATTGGTTGAATTATTATAGGTGTTCGAGATTTAAATACATCTCTTTCGGCTGTTTTCGTCGAAATGTTTTTTTAATGAAACAATTTCATTTCCTTTCCCGACGTTTCGACGGTGGTTACCGTCTTCTTCAGAGCATCTGTTATTAACAAAAATAAAATGAACATATTATACACATAAGAACATTGAGTGTAAAATTTTGGTGAACTTACATTTAGTACGTATCACAGATAAACATAAATAATACAATGAAAGACAAATATAAAGCAATGTTTAAAAAAAAAATTTTTGATATAAAGAAAACACTTCGATTGAAGTTTCGTCGACTTTAAATTGTCACGGATTCTGCTAAGTCGCCAAAGAGCAGTTAACCGATTAAATGTTCTGGCTGTCTTGTTTAAGATTCATATTGTTTTTGTTGTTAATAATATCAAGCGTTTCTAGAGTATACCGCTTGGAGACATGTTTTTCCCTTTTCAGGATTTCCACTCTGTCAAAATCTGGTTTGTGTCCACGCTCAATGGAGTGTAAGGCCAATGCTGTCTTCCCAGTGCTTTTTAAATTAATGTCGGATTTGTGGTTGGAAATTCGTTGACGAAGAAGTTCTTTCGTTGTACCGACAATTTGCTTCCGCATTGCCACGACAGTTAATTTTATAGACTACGTCTGTTTGTCAAAAGAGGTGCCAGCGTCCTATTGGATTTATACTCTTAGCTGACGTCATTAGTACTATTTTTTACCGTCTCATTAAACCCGATTGAGAAATGTGCTTCGTCGCTGAAGAAATTTTTTTTTCGAAAAATCGCCGTCCACCGCCTCTTGTTCAAGCACCCATTCGACGTATCTACGACGTTGTGAATGGTCAGCTGGCTTCAGTTGTTGTGTGAGCTGGACTTTATATGGATGTAGGTGTAGATCCAAATGCAAAATACGCCATAATGTGCCGTAAGACAGTCCTAATTCCTGAAAACGACGAGGAATCGACACATTCGGGTCTTCGGCAACACTTTCACTTACAGCAGCGATATTTTCCGTGGTATGAGCGAAACGATGATGCACATGCCTTACAATATCTGTAACCAATCCAATAATTTCAAATTTCTTCACAATGTTGCCAATTGCTTGCGTAGTTGGACGATTATGTAAACCATAATCTCCCCTTAAAGCACGATATGTGGACGTGACAGAATCACCATTTTTGTAGGTTTTAACAATTTGTATGCGTTGTGCGATACTTAAGCAATCCATTTTCGTAAATGTCAGACTTTCAACTGAAAAAAAAATTGGTTTGACAACTTAGTTTGACAGATGTCGAATTCCAGCCCTATACTTCTGAAACCATGAAATGGATAACCATTTACATGCAAGTAAAAATATTTTGTACCTAATACCTATGTAGGTAAGTTAACACGCCGCATTTACATGCACCCCATTATGATTTGCCAGGTCAGCAAATCAGGTTCGAGCAAGTTATAGTTCCCTACCTTTGGCGAGGATCATGTATCAGCACATTTTTAGGAAAATGCACGGGAGCCTTCATGGTCGCTGACGCTGATACAACTTTTCCGTATTAACATAGGAACATATGGATATTCTATAAGGCTTAAGGATGGGGTGGCAGTGTCAACCGCGCCATTAGTAGGTCCATTAATCTGTACTAAACGGGACTAACACGGCTTCTGCCATGTACACCGGTTCCCGTTTGAAGGTGGAGATACCGTGTGAATTGTGATTACCGATTTGTCCTCTCCTTTACAAAATACTAACCTCACCCAATTTAATTTGAGCATAGTAATGATACTAACATTGTGAGTGGGAAAAATTTATTTTCTTTAGAAAAAAAGAAAAATTTAATTAAATTTAAATTGATACATACAATTCAAGAAAAAAAAAACAAAAAAATAAGAAGGAAGTGGCGAGGGAAAATAAGATGACTATCATAACAGACACAGGGCGCAAAATACATAATGCACAAGCTCGAAATGTATAAATTATTAGGTACATACTACACACACAGATAGAAGAAGCTAGCACTATAATAAAGAAAGCACATTCGCAAATAAAAAACATGTTACAGATTTATGCACAATACAGTATAACAAATTGTATATCCCAAAATTATGGGAAAAATCACATACTTTTTACTACCAACATTAACATTACCTATCCTTAAAAAAAAAACAACACACAATCTTTTGTACATAATTAATTTTTAAGCAGAAAACCTTCCAGCAGATGAGGCAACAAAAATATATAAGAAGTTATAGATACATACATATGTGTAACACAATTCCATCAAGTAGGAATACGCGTTGACAATAAAGAAAACAAGTCATACATTATATATAGTTCCCGTTCTTTTGTATATGATTTGTCTTTTCCCATAGCTTAACAAAGATCACTATAATAAAATCAAAAAAAAAAACTACCTAGAAAACAAAACATATGACGGCCGATTTACCATACCTACACCTATTTACGGTTTTTTGTATCTACTATAACTTTCTTCCCACCCTCCCTCTTACAATGTGCACCCCTAAACTTAACGAAGTGTTAACCAAAAAACATAAACAAATTCTGCTATACCTATACGATTGTCTACGTCACAATCAAATCACGATTCTATGACGTTGTATCGTATACGAGTATGTATCTACCTACCTACTAGAAACAAAAATTATTTCTAAGAAACTTTTTTTGTATTATCTGTTATTGCATATGCAAGCCCACAAAACAAATAATAAAAAACTACATGAGCCAAGCCACCAACAACAACAAAAAAAAAAAAAACAACAAAAAATTAACTTTGAGAGGGGATGGGCGAGCGAAGTTGTTTTGTAAAGAATTTTATTCTTAACCGCGCGCCGCTGATATCTTCTTGGGAACTGAACCTTTTTTGTGCGGGTGAAAAGTAATTTATAAGTATTAAATTAAACAAACAGTGGGTGCAAGAACTTTAGACTTTTTTAAAAGTGTTACAGAAAATACAAAAAAATAAAAAAAAAATATGGTGGAATTATATTCGCCCTCAGTTAATTATGTTGCGACACAAATTCTATTTTTTTAACCGGCTATTATATTATGATCCTTTTGCCAATTTTTTTTTTAAATCAGTTCGGAAAATGAAATTGGGCAAAATATTGGAACAAAATTAATGCATTTTGGTTTTTGCCTAAAAAAAAGTTACTGTAACTATTTAAACAAAAAATTAAAAAAAAAAAAAAATATCTGCACATATTCTTTGACATTGACTTAGCTGGCTGTTATACTTTGAAAGTTTTATCTAATATTATATTTATACCACAATGAAAATTTGCCCTAGTTTTCTATAATTTTTCTTGTAATAAATAAAAAAAAAAGAAACGGGAACTATTTTTCAAAATATATTTTCTCTTGGACAAAAATATAAAAAAAATATATAAAATTATATTTAACACATGCATTCTTGGTTTTCAAAAGTACCTTCCTAAATTTCATTTTTAATGATTATAGTGGTTTGGAGAAACAAACATTTGTTGTTTGAAATTTATACTACTTAATAAATATTTTGCCCAATATAACGGGTGATTTTTTTGCTACTTGGTTTTTGACGTTTATATTTTTGACAGACCACACATGACAAATTCCACGAACATTTGACATTTCGATTCAGTATTGTTTGCCATTTCATCATGAATAGACTTACGCCTGAACAACGTTTGCAAATTATTGAAATTTATTATCAAAATTCGTGCTCTGTGAAAAATGTGTTTCGCAAGCTACGTCGCAAAATTGTCTTCAGCTACGAGGCTCATTTTTGGCTAAATGGATACGTAAATAAGCAGAATTGCCGTATTTGGAGTGAAGAGCTGCCAGAGGCAATTCAGCAGCTACCAATGCGTCCCGAAAAATGCACTGTTTGGTGCGGTTTATGGGCAGGCGGCATCATTGGGCCGTACTTCTTCAAGGACGATGAAGGCCGCAGGGTTACGGTCAATGGAGAAAGGTACCGTTCGATGATAACAGATTTTTTTTTGCCGAAAATGCAAGAATTGAACTCGGTCGACATGTGGTTCCAACAGGACGGTGCCACATGCCACACTGCACGCGAAACCATGCATCAATTGAGAGGCGAATTTAGTGAGCAGTTGATCTCACGTTTTGGCGCAGTCAATTGGCCACCAAGATCATGTGATTTGACCCCGTTAGACTATTTTTTGTGGGGCTATGTTAAGTCTATTGTCTATGGGGACACGCCAAACACGATTGCTGCCTTGGAAGCCAACATTGAACTCGTCATTGGTGAGATTCCGGCCGAAATGTGTGAAAAAGTTTGCCAAAATTGGACCTTCAGAATGGACCACCTGAAGCGTAGCCGCGGGCAACATTTAAGTGAAATTATTTTTAAAAAGTAAATGGCAGAAATTGATTTATCGATCTAAATAAAAATTTCATTCACTTTTTACAAGTTTCTGTGTTTTTTTGAATTTTCAAAAACCAAGCTCTTAAAAAATCACTGTTTATTTCCAATCAAAACCCGTTTATTTCAATTTAATATTTAAAAAAAATGTGAAGCTTAGAGCATAGCACTAATCAATTTTTTACCATGAGGCATACCCTTAAAGTAATTTGTAAATTTGTTTATGTTTTTATTGGTTATGTGTTTCGGAGGCAAAAAATAGGTTTTAATGTAATTGAAAAAATCATGACAAAATAATTTATTATTAGGAACTCATATATTATATGCTAAAATATTTTAAGTTTAGTATTGTGCTGGTGACTACTAATTCTCCATTCCCTACTAAGGTACTACTTCCTGGTAGATTTTTATCAGGCGACATCCCTGGTGGAATAGTATCTGTTCCATCTAGTACAATCGTTTTGGCGTCCAAAGGGGATGACATTGGCAGATCTTTGAGAGCTTCAAAATCCATTTTCATTCCAACCACTTTTGTAATGCTTCTTCTTCAGCAAAGTTATCATATTATTTAATAATATAAGAATTGTTTAAATAAAATGTTTTTTGCGAATAATAATATTGTTGTTTTGTATTTGTATATTTTCGTTCGTTTAGTGCGTTTTTATAACCTTTTATAGTCTAGAAGGACTCCGCGTTTCTTTTGCATTAGTTTCGATCACTGGCGGATCCACGGAGGGCGGGGCGGTTTCGTGTCCGGACCACCCCCTTGAGATTTGGGAACGTTAACTATTAATATGATAATTTCGATCAATGTTTGGTAAGTAATTAGTTTCACCCGACCATATCTATATAATTATGTTATGTTTATTTTCACTTTATGTTGACATTAATTGAAATTAAAACATTTTCGCGCCAGTTGAATAGAATATGCATTTAATTTGATTGTTATCTTTGACACGTGGACTCATATCTTGTGCTGATCAAACTTTTTTTTAAATTTCGAAAATTTGGTAAAAAAAAACCTAAAATGGTTCGAGAAAAAGCATTAATTGAGAGAAAATAAGACAGCTATAAGGACTCTACGCCATTGGCTTATCTATTGCTAAAATAGCTAAAAAGAAATCGACAGGAGCCGAACACTTATGCCCAGATTTATAAGTAATTAGTTTATGTTTGGAAAAAATATGAAAGGCCGCAAACACAGTATCTTTACTAATGCAAAAAGACGACTTATATAAAGAAAAGCGTCAAATTCTTACGACTTTTTAGCAAAAACCAAAAAGTTTAGTTTCAACCCAAGTCTCACAACTATGGGTCGTGTTATTTCAAAAACTAAGCATATAAAAGACTTAAAATCAAGAAGAAACTACCACTTAACCCGGTTCGAAAAGAGCAACGCCTCAATTTTTGTCGGGCACATGAGACCTGGATGTGTGAAGTTCTGGAGCAGAAAGGTGGCGCAATACACTATCTAAAAAAATCTTGTTTAATCAAAAATACCTTTATTACGTTAAATTTAAGTAATGCTTGAAATAAAAAGAATCAAAATTCTCTAAAATGTCCCCTCATTATGACGGTTTTTGGTAAATATTTCTTACTTAATACATAAATCAATAGCATTAAACTTTGCTTAAAACTATATATAACAACAATTATAAACTTTGATTTAAAAAAAAAATTAAGTCTCTATACTCTGTTCAATTTATATGTTCAGTATAGAAAGATAGGCTATTTTCACTCTAACTGATAGAGATGGCAATAAGTTCGTACTGTCTTAAAGCTCTAACATGGTTGCAGTAATAAGAAACGTAGCAGTGGTAAATCTGATTCAATAAGTTTATTTTAAAAGCACACAACGAGTAAGAAGATGCACGGAGAAGGCACACAAGCAGCAGTGTGTACTTAGATGTACAGTAGGTAGTTCATGGTGGGATGTACGCTGGCTTTAATAAGATTACAAAAATAATTTGTATGTAACTCAGTGGTTATTTTCAGTGGATTTCAGCGAAAGGGACCAGTGTTTGAAAAAGCTCTACCATCAAGATCAAGATCTGTACTGCAAATGTAAACTGAACAGAGTATAGTATGCTTGATTTAGGAGCAATGAATGACAGACAGTGTTGCCAGAGGAAGGGTTCAAAAGGAGCACAGAAGCCAAAAAAGAGTAGTATTTTGAACAAAATAGTAGTACCTTTTCAGATTTGTAAAAGTTTTCAAATGTGAGCTTGTGAAAAAAATTTTTATTTTAAAGATTATTTTTCGGAAAAAACTATCATCTCTGTTGTCTTAATACTTAGGGACATTAATATATATCAGTATTTAATACCTTGATCGAAAAAAGCTAATGTGCTAAGGTATTTTGATTTATGGAGATAAAATCTGAGACAACAACCACCTACAGTTTCCGAACAGCGCGCCACATATCATTGCCATCATTCTTTCTCTTCCTTAACTTCACGCCCGCGCTGTGTTGAAACATTTAAAGGGTTGTATAATCCCTTGAGCGCGGGTAGATTATAAAAAAAAATCAATATTAGCATAATATTCAAAGGTTACGAAAAGTATTAAAAAGGAATAAAAAACTATGTTTTATATGATTCAAAAGGCTTTTAGAAGGATGCCATTTACTGCAATCAATTATATTTAGTAATTCCTTGAAACCCATATTAATTGTGTTTATGACAAATCTATTTCGTTTTTTAGCCTTTATAGGGAAAAGTTGAAAAACTTAATAATGCACTCAAAAATCACGTGTTAGAGGAAAAAGCTTTTCATTACGAACATTTTTTAAAAATAAATATCTCTGACCAAAATTCTTCAATATCTAATGAATTGGATACCATGCTATGATTAAGAAATTTCGCCGTTCCAAATCAAGGTTTTCAATATCGGTTTTATCTATCAAATCAGGCATAGATACAATTATGGAAGTTGTGCTTTCTGCTAAGTTTGAAGGTTTGATACCTAGAATTTATTTTTAAATTTTGTCATCAAAATCAATGCGCTTGAAAGCTCACATATGGTGATATAAAATTTTCGACAAACTCCTTTAATTTCGAATATTTTATTTATTTGACATTTTTTTGTTTTAAGGCAAGGGTCAGCCTTTGCCCCAACGTACACATAATCGATATTTAAAACAAAGTTTTCAGAAAATTGGATTAGATATAAGGCCGTCACTTAAAAACTCCGAGTTGATAAAATTTTGTAAAATGGTTTTGTAAAATGTTTAATATATGGCGAAAATATATGTATTCTTACAGGATCTAGGTTGCTGTCAGAAGATTCAAAAGAATTCTGCAAAAAGTAGTGTAATAATGCAGGCCACTGTTTCAATATTCTTTCCCCAACCTGTTCATGAGCTAGACACCGAGTAAGGGATTATTTTAAATGTTATGTTTTTCACAGTTGAAATAGTCCTGAAACTTTTTAAATTGGATTTGTTTTTGGGCAATGTGCGAAGTATACATAGATGGTTTTTTTTTGAAAAAAATCAATATTCTGTGGCATTTTTTTTATCTGCGGGTGGGGAACAGACAGTGCTTTCATAAATGCATGGTTGCGAAAGTCCGACGAATGCATAGTATTCATAAATGCAAATGATGAATATCAGAGTTTCCTAAATGTAAAACCCAAAGAAAATTCAAAATTAAACTCAAAGTTAAACTCAAAATTAAAAAAAAAACATCAGAATTGCTTCTGCTCCATAGGCAAATGAAACAAATAAGAGAAAGTATTCATAAATTTATATTAAAATGCATGCGCAAATAGTTTTTCTGACGTTAACATGATCGCAAGTAAACAAAGCAACCATGCATTAATGAAAACACCCAAGATGTAAGGAATAGCACACACAGCCTAACATAAGCATATTTGGGTTCTCCTTTAGAAAAAAAGATCGAACTCTACTCTTTTGGCAAACCATGACAGCAGGGTCAATGCAACTACAAACAAAATTAATAAAGCGAGGGGAATTTCCTTTTTAACGACTTTTTAATTAAAATGCTGCGAAATTTGCATTAAATTTAAAAAAGGAAAAACATTTTTAAAGGGTGACGTTTCACTTTACTGCATGTACAATATTTGTCTAGCTTTTGAAAATAGTAGTACAAGCGTGAAAGGAGGAGTACGGTAGTACAGAAAAAAGTACTAAGGTATCCTGTTAAAGTGGAGAGGAGTGTATGTAGAAGCAAACAATTATAAACGCCTAGAGTTCTCGGATATGTGTGTTTCTCTTTATCTTTCGTTCTGACTTCTCGGTTCTCGACCTTCGGCGTCGAATTGTTATTACTTGGGCACAAAGGTGAAGCTGAATGGTATCAAATGGCTACAATTGAAGCTGTAGCTGTACTACAAAAAAAATTTAGATTGCATTTGCATGGTATAAAGAATACTGGCATGATATTCCGCATTTCATTAGCCTATCTTTCTCGCACACATTGTCACCAAGTGACGTAGTTCACCCCACGTTTGTTTTTGTTTCTTAATTAGTTTTGTATGCATTTTTGTCACCAAGTGACGTAGACCAACGCTGAATATCACACCATATATTCCCTATTATTAAAAAGGTAACATTTATGAAAATCCGCCACTGGTTTCGATAAATCACTTTGGATACATACACCGGTACCCTTAGGTTTAGAGAAATTGTTCATCAGTTTATAAGCGATTTCATTAGAACCACTGTCGATTTTAAGTTTGATAATATTTTTTTTCACTTAATTTTACCGCATGCGATGTGTCCTGCGAGCTAGGGTCTCAAAGCAATACTCCCATTGTGCTTTTAATCTTTTCCTGAGGATCGACGTGGTTTTCATTTGGGATCGTTATAATTTTTCCCTCTAAATTCACGATTTTGGGACTCAATTTCCTCTTGTAGTATATTGCATCGGGCTTTTAACTGATTTATTTTTTCCGTTGTGAATATTTTGAATAAGAAGAACGTTAATTTCTGTATTCAATTTGTTGACATCTTCTTTTGTCAGAGTTGTATTCTTCTTGTGGGATGACATATGTAGAATAATGAAAAAAGGACCTTAGTTGACTCTAATAATGCTCGGCTAAATTTTACCTCGAAAAAACCACAAAGCGCCTTCATTGCATATTTAAATTATTTAATTTATACTTCTCATCAAAAATAGGGTTACTATAGATACTTTTGGGAATCATTTAATTTCTTAAATTATAGTGGTTGATATGCAATCCTAAATGCAAAAAAAATAACTTGTGGGTCAAATTAAATCTGAAAAGCAATCCATATGAAACACTAAGAGCCTTATGATGGACTTACACAAATGACAAAATGTAATTGTTGGTATTTTTATGTCACAAAACAGCATTACGCAGTAACATTTTTCATCCCATAAAAGGTTTCAATAGAGAAACGTCGAAAAGTTAAAGTAATACCCATTTCGATTGTTAAATATTTTGTATCGAGATCAGAAAGAAGCTTTTAGAATTATTGCTATTGTTTTGCCCTTTATGTTTGTGTTATTTATAATTCATATTTTAATTGTTTTAAAAAAAAAAGAGTTTTCCTTTAATACTTACAATAAGACCATTATACGGGTTTTGTTTTCTCTACTTTTACTCATCACGAACACATTAAATTTATCTTAAGTCTTCTTATGGGAATATTCATTATATTATGGGATTATTTCAAAAAGAGCGAGCGAGATAACAAGTTACATATATAGTTAACTATTAATTACGGACGTACTAAGGGAGGGGGACTCTCCTACAAAAGTAAAACATGAATTAATTACAGTTATTTTGCCATTAAAAGCGTGAAATATTCGTCGAGCTTTGTACATTTCTTAAAAAATATACAAATATAGATACCCATCATACATTTTGTTGTTTCTTTTTGATGACACGTTTTAGTCGACGGCCGACCTTCTACTAAAATCTTTGAAACAAATGCTGAATGTTTTGGTTTTTGCTATGTGTTAATTTTTAATCGTGAAACAATTGCATTTTCAATTATTTGAAAAAAAAAACCTTAAAAACAAAAAACACATTTCGGAAAATAAAAAAAAAGTAACGCACTTCCATTTAATAATCTCGAGTACGTCCCTGTCTTGGCATTTAATGAGGAAGACTGTGATTCCATGTGCCAATTGGAAAACTGCAACTCTTATTAAAACCCTTTAATAAAATGTTGTATGCCGTAAATTCTATAAGGTTCGTTGTAGAATTTTAAAATAGCTTAGACTCCGATAAGTGAATTGTTATGGGATTGAAGATATATAGGCGTTTAAATTTCATAAGATTTTTATAAAACTATAAGTTCTTGGAATCTTGCTTAAAAAGGAAAGTTTATTTCAAATATAAGATTTAAATTATCTGAAAATTGTAGACAGCTAAGAACTTAGCTTAAAAAAAAAACTTATGAGAAAAATTTACGTTTCGGAACAAGAAATTAACTCTAAGGATAGTAATGGGACCTAATAGAGGCTTACAAGATTGTTTTTCAGATTTCGGGAGCTTAGCTATGGAGAGTATATTAGTTGGGAAGTTGAGTGGAAAGTGAATCGTCAATAGTTGATTTGATTCTTTCAAAATCTGAAAATGAAATCGACATGATTGAATTAACTCTAAATATTTGTGGGGTTCTGCTGTAAACGTAACCGAAGTTCTTAGAGTCTTCAGGTTTTCGGTCATTTGACCTGTCAAAAGGATCAGGGAAGTTGATTCCCTTTTTTAATATTAAAATTACCTGGATATTCGTCAAAATCAGCGTAGATTTTGAAACAGTGTTTATTAAATTACTTACTTGAAATTATTTGGTAATTTTTTTGTTACTTTTAATTAATTTTATTTGAAAAATAACTAGGGAGCACTTTTATATGAATTCTATATCTTCTACAGTATTGCCAACCATTTATATTGTTTAAAGGAGCTAAAGACTTTCCTTAGCCGTAATTTTCGTTTAATAACTGGTCACAGTTTGCGTGGAAACTCTTTGAAGATGTTCACGGTACCGTTTTTCGTACTATTGCATTTCATAACTTTTATTCAATATGATCTTTTCGCTTATTTATATTTAACAAGCTTCCAAAATAAATAGGAGCATTTTCATTGCTTGGAATGTTTAATAACCTTTTGAAAATTTGTGATTTTAGTTATAATTATGCGAATTTGGAATCATTTATTTCTGACGCTCTGGTCTAAAGCAAGTAATTTGAATATTTCATTCTAATGTATCCCACGGCGCCGGGAATATTAAATTTGTCAAAAAAATATCGTTTTGATTTACTTTGATCTTCATCGGACATAGTAAGTCATATCTAACTTGGCCAAATTCGATTTTCCAAAATTCTAATAAGGTACTTCTGATAGCATTTTTGAGACAGTGCTTAGACCCGAAGCGATATTAGCATCCTTCCTTATTGCCCTTTCTAAGCTTCCCTCGGCAAGAAAACGCTAAACTTGGCTTAATTGAAGATACGTTTAAGATGTGTTTCACCAATTTCCAGCACCATTAGAAAGTCAATTTTATTAAGAGGGTAGCATGAAATGAACATATATTTACAATAAAAAATAATAATTGACATGCTTTAACTTTTGTTTTCAATCTTAAAATAAAATACGGGACATCTGCAATTTGCAAGGCATTAGATACATGCCTACCTAATTAGTACTTTTCTATTTTTAAACGCGTGAGCAAAAAAAATATTTACTAAAAATACTTCAATAATATCCCACGTGACAGATATCAGCTATTTTCAATTTGACGAAAACTGCTGTCGAAAAAAATTCGATACCAAATCGCTTGAAATCCAGATCACTGAAATGAATTCACTCGAATCATGGCAATTTCTATTTCGGTTTCATTTCACTTGAATTCTGGAACCGAGCTGATAGTTTTCTTTTTTCGCTTTAAACTCAATGTGTGGCAAAGCAAGGCATTATATAGAGCGCCGAAATTAGCATACCCATGATCTGGGACCCGCCCTCTTTCCAGGAAACAATAAAACGACTTTTATTTTTAAACGGGATTTGCGGCCAAGTTAAGCGTCCTAGAGACCTCAAATTGACAACTTTTTTTATTTAAATTTGATTAGCACTAAGCTAATTGTTCTAGCGTTTTAAAAATTGCATTTTGATAATCATACGAACAATCAAATTTTTAAAATTGATATATTTTTCTCTTTAAATTTGTTAAAAAATATTTTTTTCAAATGTTCCAAAAAATTAAATAGAAAAAAAATTGGTAAAAAAGTTTTTTTGATTAACTTCTATGTTCCTCCTAAATTGTCTTATATAGCATGAATAAATACCCGGCATATTTGAATTAAAAAAACACTTACTTTCGTAGGTATAATTATTCCTTTCCATCTTATAACAACTTGCAATTAGAGCAGTATAAAATGTGTGAAAAAATTCTGGTTAATCTGCTGTTAAATATGTATGATACATTTCTGAGAAACAGAATCATGACTCATTCCAGTATTTCCAATATAATCTCCGGTCAAACAAACATTGTTGTATGATAACTAATCACACAACAGAATTGAGAAATTTCGCCGTTCCAAATCAAGGTTTTCAATATCGGTTTTATCTATCAAATCAGGCATAGATACAATTATGGAAGTTGTGCTTTCTGTTAAGTTTGAAGGTTTGATACCTAGAATTTATTTTTAAATTTTGTCATCAAAATCAATGCGCTTGAAAGCTCACATATGGTGATATAAAATTTTCGACAAACTCCTTTAATTTCGAATATTTTATTTATTTGACATTTTTTTGTTTTAAGGCAAGGTTCAGCCTTTGCCCCAACGTACACATAATCGATATTTAAAACAAAGTTTTCAGAAAAACTTGGATTAGATATAAGGCCGTCAGTTAAAAACTCCGAGTTAATAAAATTTTGTAAAATGGTTTTGTAAAATGTTTAATATATGGCGAAAATGTATGTATTCTTACAGAATCTAGGTTGCTGTCAGAAGATTCAAAAGAATTCTGCAAAAAGTAGTGTAATAATGCAGGCAACTGTTTCAATATTCTTTCGCCAACCTGTTCATGAGCTAGCCACCGAGTAAGGGATTATTTTAAATGTTATGTTTTTCACAGTTGAAATAGTCCTGAAACATTTTAAATTGGATTTGTTTTTGGGCAATGTGCGAAGTATACATAGATGGTTTTTTTTGAAAAAAATCAATATTCTGTGGCATTTTTTTTATCTGCGGGTGGGGAACAGACAGTGCTTTCATAAATGCATGGTTGCGAAAGGCCGACGAATGCATAGTATTCATAAATGCAAATGATGAATATCAGAGTTTCCTAAATGTAAAACCCAAAGAAAATTCAAAATTAAACTCAAAGTTAAACTCAAAATTAAAAAAAAACATCAGAATTGCTTCTGCTCCATAGGCAAATGAAACAAATAAGAGAAAGTATTCATAAATTTATATTAAAATGCATGCGCAAATAGTTTTTCTGACGTTAACATGATCGCAAGTAAACAAAGCAACCATGCATTAATGAAAACACCCAAGATGTAAGGAATAGCACACACAGCCTAACATAAGCATATTTGGGTTCTCCTTTAGAAAAAAAGATCGAACTCTACTCTTTTGGCAAACCATGACAGCAGCATTTTCTGGGTCAACGCAACTACAAACAAAATTAATAAAGCGAGGGGAATTTCCTTTTTAACGACTTTTTAATTAAAATGCTGCGAAATTTGCATTAAATTTAAAAAGGAAAAACATTTTTAAAGGGTGACGTTTCACTTTACTGCATGTACAATATTGGTCTAGCTTTTGAAAATAGTAGTACAAGCGTGAAAGGAGGAGTACGGTAATACAGAAAAAAGTACTAAGGTATCCTGTTAAAGTGGAGAGGAGTGTATGTAGAAGCAAACAATTATAAACGCCTAGAGTTCTCGGATATGTGTGTTTCTCTTTATCTTTCGTTCTGATTTCTCGGTTCTCGACCTTCGGCGTCGAGTTGTTATTACTTGGGCACAAAGGTGAAGCTGAATGGTATCAAATGGCTACAATTGAAGTTGTAGCTGTACTACAAAAAAAATGTAGATTGCATTTGCATGGTATAAAGAATACTGGCATGATATTCCGCATTTCATTAGCCTATCTCTCTCGCACACATTGTCACCAAGTGACGTAGTTCACCCCACGTTTGTTTTTGTTTCTTAATTAGTTTTGTATGCATTTTTGTCACCAAGTGACGTAGACCAACGCTGAATATCACACCATATATTCCCTATTATTAAAAAATTAACATTTATGAAAATCCGCCACTGGTTTCGATAAATCACTTTGGATACATACACCGGTACCCTTAGGTTTAGAGAAATTTTTCATCAGTTTATAAGCGATTTCATTAGAACCACTGTCGATTTTAAGTTTGATAATATTTTTTTTCACTTAATTTTACCGCATGCGATGTGTCCTGCGAGCTAGGGTCTCAAAGCAATACTCCCATTGTGCTTTTAATCTTTTCCTGAGGATCGACGTGGTTTTCATTTGGGATCGTTATAATTTTTCCCTCTAAATTCACGATTTTGGGACTCAATTTCCTCTTGTAGTATATTGCATCGGGCTTTAAACTGATTTATTTTTTCCGTTGTGAATATTTTGAATAAGAAGAACGTTAATTTCTGTATTCAATTTGTTGACATCTTCTTTTGTCAGAGTTGTATTCTTCTTATGGGATGACATATGTAGAATAATGAAAAAAGGACCTTATTTGACTCTAATAATGCTCGGCTAAATTTTACCTCGAAAAAACCACAAAGCGCCTTCAATGCATATTTAAATTATTTAATTTATACTTCTCATCAAAAATAGGGTTACCATAGATACTTTTGGGAATCATTTAATTTTTTAAATTATAGTGGTTGATATGCAATCCTAAATGCAAAAAAAAATAACTTGTGGGTCAAATTAAATCTGAAAAGCAATCCATATGAAACACTAAGAGCCTTATGATGGACTTACACAAATGACAAAATGTAATTGTTGGTATTTTTAAGTCACAAAACAGCATTACGCAGTAAAATTTTTCATCCCACAAAAGGTTTCAATAGAGAAACGTCGAAAAGTTAAAGTAATACCCATTTCGATTGTTAAATATTTTGTATCGAAATCAGAAAGAAGCTAGTTATCACCATCCGACACCTACCTGTGGAACATGCATTAACCTGTTCCCACTGAGTCAGCAGTTCATTAGCCTAGTCACTTGCTGGTTACCCGACACCTTCCCATTGGATGCATTTACCTGTTCACACGGAGTCAGCAGTTCATTGGCCCAGTCACTTGCTGGTCACCCGACACCTTCCCGTTGGTCAATATGCTGCTAGCCTACTATACGCGCGCAAACATCATTTATGCAATGCCAGCAATAATTGGTGGGAACCTATCATTGCTTCTTAGACTTAGCTAGAGTTGGTCAGGTAGTCTTAAATTGGACTTGATAGAGTGCGGGTCATACCTTGGAATAAATATTGTATTTTAATCTAACTGTCTTGTTATTATTGAACTACTGTAAGTCGAACCGTTAGGCCGACCCCTTAGGGGTTGGCGTTCGCGTTTTTTTTAGGATCCCTCGGAGGGATTCCTTTAACTGGCGCCCGAACAGGGACAGGCCTGAAAATCCTATCCTTTCTAAATGTGCGAATTGACGTGTCCTTTAATACAGGACTGGAGTACAGTACACTCTACCGAGTGAGTATTGTGGTACCCATGGGAACACAGCAATCATACTGATCATCCAGCGACAAATACTATATACCCATGGGAACATGTAGTCATCGTTGAGCTGAAAGGAGTGGATGTAAAGATATTCGTGCCATTAGTAGGTTGCTTGCAATTATAACGCTTGCGACTAAACGGGACAAACACGAACCTTCCGAAGGCCTGTTCCTAACAAAGAAAGATAAACGGTTATTTAAAATTAAAATATTTTTTCTCTCCTTTGACCTTGCAGAATCGTATCCCTAACCGAATCAATAAAAAAGGGAACAAATTAAAGAAAAAAAAAATATGAGAACCGTTTTGATGTGAGTGCTAAAAGCATAATAATTAAAAATAAAAGTGTGCGGTGCTGTGCAAAAATAAGTGTGCAAAAGAGTTATTATACTAAATAAAATTTAGTGTGCAAAAGAATTGTTATACTAAATAAAATTTGTTCAAAGTGCTTGAAATAAATTAGAAAAATTTTGAGGAGCTCAAATATTGTGAAAATATATAATTACAAGAAAAAGAAAAAAGTTGTATCAAAAAAAAAAAAAAAAAAAAAAAAAAAACGAGTGCTCAAGAATTGATAAGAGACACAAGCTTAATTAAGCTAAAAAGGGGTAAGAAAATTTTATTTTTGCTTTTTGACTTAAATTCTTAATTTGATCTTCTTTCGAACCATAAAAAATGGAAACAATTAATACGTCAATTACACAATTGACCGGCGCGGTAAATAACATCCTGCAACAATTAAAAAATTTCGAAACAAGGGTTATACTCTTGGAAAGTAGTCAACCACAAGGCAGTGCCGGGTTAGTTGACGTTGCTAGTAACCCTGTCGAGCTTCGGCCCCCGCAAAACGAGGCCGAGCTCAAGGAGATTAGCCGGCTAACGGACAGCGTCAAAGAACTTCAAGTCTTTGATGGAAACCCAACGCAATACGTTTCATGGGTTCATGCCGTAGAAAATATTCTCCGAGACTTTGACGTAGTCAAAACCAAACCAATATTCCGCGCAATCCTCCAGCATATAAGGGGCAAAGTCAGGGGGTCAGTGGATGCTGCTTTAGTATCATACAATATTTTTGACTCAGATTGGTCTGCGATCAAAAAATGCTTGAGTCTGCATTATGCAGACAAAAGGGATATGCGAACCCTAGAACACCAACTGAGTCAGCTGACTCAGAAAGGGAGTCAACTCGACGAATCTTATGCTTCGGTTAACCACCAATTATCCCTTATGGTGAATAAAATAAAAACGGAAACCTACACGGATGAAACCGTTAAGGCTTTGGTTGAAGCTTATAGAAACAGGGCATTAGATGTCCTTATACGTGGTGTCAGCGGCGACATTTCACGGATGCTTATCATCCAAAGACCAAAGACCTTGCCTGAGGCATATTCGTCATGCCTAGAGATGCAGAATCTCAATTACAGGAGTCACAATATCCACTCGTCAACAGGATCAAACACGATCACTGCCCCTATTAATCAAAGTTTCCAAAACGAATTCCGACCCAATCTACCGATGAGGCGCTTCAATCCAAACTTCAAGCCTATCCAATATCCCAATAGAAATTTTCAACCTCACCTTCAATCTCATGTTCAACCGCGTAACCAAACTGCTCCCCCTAGGCCAGGGCCAAAACCATTACCAAAAATGGATGTTGACCGGTCAATGCAGACCCGTCAAGTAAATTACATGAATCGCCCTCCTAATAATCCCTTTAAGAGGAATGCTAAATCGGAAAACTTTCCGAGCAAGCATCAACGCCTCTTCCATTTGCAGGACGATGAAAATATAAGGCAAGAAGTAGAACCCTATTTAGAAACGGCGGCTGATGCCCTCGAAGACCAGGTAAATTTTATGAAGGACGCCCATCCAGCGTACCATATATAGAGTATATAACAAAGAACGGGGAAGTTCTTGAATTTCTTGTTGACACCGGCGCAAACAAGAACTTCCTGAACCCAAATCTTAATCAACCTACGGTTACTATTGAACAACCTTTTAAGGTAAAATCTGCCGCAGGTAGGGTAGAAATTAGTGAGTACGTATCTGATAGATTCTTTGCGGATATGGGAGACCAAACCCTTTTCAAATTTTATATATTACCCGGCCTCGAGTCTTTTGATGGTATCATAGGCGACGATACCTTGAGAGAAATGGAAGTAATTATCTATAGGAAAAATAATCTTTTAATATTAAAACATGATATCAAAATTAAACTCAAGGAAAGGCTCTCCAGGGAAGCTAATGTGATCCTTGAGGACGACCTTTCAGCCGAATTAATCGAGAAGGTAGAAACACTAGTCCAAAAGTATCAGAGTCTCTTCGGACCTATCAATATCAGCGAACTCATAGATACCTCTATTCAAGCCGATATACAAACTAGTACGGACGAACCAATCTATACGAAAAGTTATCCGTACCCAGCTTGTCTAAGGGGTGAGGTCGAAAGTGAGATCGAAAAACTTTTGGAAGAAGGTATAATAAGACCCTCCAGGAGTCCATACAATTCTCCAATTTGGGTGGTTCCCAAAAAACCAAAGCCCAACGGAGAGAGACAGTATAGGATGGTAATCGATTATAAAAGATTAAACGCTGTCACTATTGCAGATACATACCCTATCCCTGATATTAGCTCAACCCTTGCGAGTCTTGGGGAGGCTAAATATTTTACGACACTTGACTTAACCTCTGGGTTTCATCAGATACCGATGAAACCATCCGACATCCCCAAAACCGCATTCTCAACCATGAATGGGAAGTTCGAATTCCTTAGGTTGCCTTTCGGACGGAAGAATGCTCCCGCAAAATTCCAGAGAATGATTGATGATGTTCTCAAGCCTTACATAGGGAAAACATGTTACGTATACATCGATGACATCATCGTCTTTGGCGACAGCGTAGAAACGCATCTCACCAATCTCGAAACTGTACTCAAGAAATTGGATCAAGCCAATCTAAAGGTCAACTTAGAGAAAACCCACTTCTTAAAAACGCAAGTGGAGTTTCTCGGCTATGTCATCACATCCGAAGGCATTCTTCCTGACAAGAAAAAGGTTGAAACGGTTCAAAATATCGAACCACCAGAGAACTTAAAAGAACTAAAATCATTCCTTGGGATGACTTCCTATTACAGGAAGTTTATCAGAGATTATGCGAAGGTCGCAAAACCACTGACAAACCTTACCCGCGGAGATAATGCTCAGATCAAGGCTAATCAATCAAGGAAAATCCCCATTCACCTTGATGAAACGGAAATGAAAGCCTTCGAGGATCTTAAAACCCTACTAACTTCGGCCGAAATTTTGGCCTTCCCAAATTTCACCAGGCCCTTCAACTTGACGACGGATGCCTCAAACATGGCAATAGGAGCCGTGCTGTCTCAGGGCGAAATAGGTAAAGATAAACCAATTGCCTTCATCTCCCGCGTCCTTAACAGAACAGAGGAGAACTACGCAACGAACGAGAAAGAGATGTTAGCGATTGTGTGGGCCCTAGACAACTTGCGTTCTTACGTTTATGGAGCGAAGAAAATCTTTATTTTTACAGATCACCAACCCTTAACTTTCACTCTAAGTAACCGTAACTATAACGCAAAATTAAAACGTTGGAAATCTAGATTAGAAGAGTATAATTATGAGCTCATCTATAGACCAGGGAAATCTAACCTCGTTGCTGATGCATTGTCAAGTTTAAGAACCAAGACACCACACTTAACCTCCTCAGTTCATGCTGAGTTGGACTATCAAGTGAACACTTTACAGGGTAATTCAAGTACAGAATCTGCTTCTGAAACGAGTAGCAAAACAAAACCCTGCCACTCGAGTACAGAAACAGCAGCCGAACACGGATCCTGCACGGATTCTGATTCAGTCTCTACGCAATCTGCCTGCGAGACTATGCACAGCGCCGAACAAGATTCCTCTGATCTTATTCCTCATGTAGAAGTCCCCATCAACGTTTTCCGTAACCAAATCTTTATAAGAGTGGCCAAGGGATGTGATGCCTTCGAAAACCCACATCCGGGTTACACAAGGCATTACATTTCAGTGGAATGTTTAGACAAAATCACTCTCATAGAGATTCTTAAATCCAGACTTAATCCAAATATGATCAACGGTTTGAAAATTCCTGAGAAATATATTGCACTGCTCCAAGAAGTATATGTCGAGAACTTTTCTATCTTTAAAATCAGGCTAACGCAAAGAGTTGTGGAGGATGTTGCCAATGAAAAAAGGGTTTGGGATCTTATAAGCCAGGAGCATAAAAGAGCTCACAGAAACGCTCGTGAGAATAAAGAACAGCTCCTGGAGAAGTATTACTTCCCAAGGATGAACTCTTTAATCACTAAATATACTAAATCCTGTGATGTTTGCCTGGCTAACAAATATGACAGACACCCTGCAACTGCTGAACTTCAACCAACACCGCTCCCATCATACCCATGTGAAATTTTGCACATGGACATAATGGAAGTACAAGGTGAAAGGTTTATTTCTTGTATCGATAAATTCTCAAAGTTTGCCAAGCTCTTTCATATTAAAAATAAGTCGTCTATACACTTGAGAGATAAACTGGTAAAAATCTTACACTACTTCACCGTCCCGAAAATGTTAGTCACTGATAATGAAAGAAGTTTCCTTAGTCCGCTGATGGTTAACTTCATCAAAATGCTGGACATAAAAATGTATCAGACACCAGTTAACAGAAGTGAAGTCAACGGCCAGGTTGAAAGATTCCACTCTACAGTCCTTGAAATCTTCGGCTGCCTTAAAGCAGAATATAAGGATTTAAAGCTAAAAGAGCTGTTAAGTATTTCCGTTGACCGTTACAACAACACGATTCACTCAGTCACGAAACGAAAACCGTCTGACATCTTCTTTAACAGAAGCGCGAGATTCAATTTCCAACAGATATCAAACTTTCGTATAAAAGTTAACCGAGACCTAAGAGAGCGTATAAAAATAAGGCAAGGGGAAGGGAATCTTTGGAGGAACAAAAAGAAGACCACTCCAAAGACATTCAAAAAAGGAGATATTATCTATACTCGTTTTAAAAAAATCCAAGGCAAACATAGGCCATTGTTCCGAAAGGAAATTGTTGCAAGGAATAATAAAGTAACAGTAACAACCGACAAAAATCGGAAAATCCATAAAGCACAAATAAAAAACTCTATATAGATATAAGTCATTGTTAAAATTGCACTAAAACTTGAACGCACTTAGTAAAAATATGTAACAAAAAATATATATTCTTAAAACAAAAAATAACTTAAAGCACACAAATGTAATATTATAACAAATTGCACCAAAAGCACAGTACCACAAATCACCGAAAGCACCGAACTCGAAGTTAATGAAAAAAAAAATTAAAATATCACATTAACAGAATCTTACGACAAGCACAATACCAGTCAAGAAAAGGGAAATGTAGTTCAACCCCACACGTTACATAAGTTCATTGCATGTTACATGTAAAATTTTGTTTACTACATGCTTTACCTATCCAACAAATGCATATACAAGACAACTCAAGCTCTTGCATTGCAAAGAAGTGACAATCAAGACAATAAGGTCACAATTTTGTCAAGCATTAGATGTAATGTTTATAAGACACAAATCAAGAATTGATATGGTAAAATACATAAAAGCAAAAGCAGAATGTATAAAAAAAAAAAATATATTAAACCCCTTATCAATTCTTTATACAATAATCTACAATTCTTTAAAATTTTCCGCATAATTAACTTAGAATATAAGTTACTCTTAAGCAACCTAGTTATAAGTCAAAAAAAAAAATCAATTAAAAACGAAGTTATAACGTTAAAAAGAATAATTCTTGTTTTACTTCTATGAGTTCCACCCTCTACATCACAGAATACCGTAATGAATGTTTATATTTTTCTAATCAAGCACAAGCATTTTTTTTTCTCTTTTTCATTATTAAAATGTCCCGCAGATTAATCTCCTTAGTTGTTACTGAAGGGTTCCAAATCTTCAATTATAAAGCTCCCATAGTCTCCCTGAAGGAAGGGAAGGGATGGATCGTTGACGGAAGTTTCAAGCTGGTACACACCATCGACCTGATGCAGTTCGAAATACTGTTAGAAGGAGTGTCAAGCGCGATCTGTAACAATATAAAAGATGAGGACAGAAAGCGTATAGTAGAATTCCATGTACGACAAGCAAAAGAACGCCTTAATCTTTTGAAAAGAAAGTCATCAAAGAAAACCAGATCCATCAAATCCTCCGGCACGAACAGACAATTATCCAAAACAATAACCAGCAATACAAAATCAACGCAAAGCTTTTGGGAATAACACAGGAGATAACGAAGAAAATATTGCAAGATACGAGGGCGGAATAAACGACGTCATCTCCGGAAGATTTGAGCAAGATGCCCTTGACGAAATCATGCTAATCAAAGAAGAAATAAATGAGATCGTTCGAGCTTGCCAAATGGCAAAAAGCGGTCTTATCAACACTAACCTATTAGACACAGCAGAAATCACACAGTTATTAACGAATTAGAAACATTACCATACGTTAATGAAATCGAGGCCATCGAATATGGAACTCCATCAATCTTCACCAATGGTTCAATGTTGCTTTATGTGATTTCGATGCCCAAGGTTGGAAAAGAAGAATTCAACCTGCTAATAACAAGACCCTCGATAACCGATGGAAAACGAATAGACCTAAAATACCAAAAGGTTTTGATAAACCACAGAGCGACTTACGGGGTTAAAGACAGGTGCCACTCCATCAACAACTCAACAATCTGCGAAGACAAAGCATTGGAAGTTATTCCAGAAGACAGCTGCATCCCAAGAATCTAACGTCCGAAATTTTCGCACATTACTATTATATATTACCTTATGACTAATGCCTTTACGTATAAAGATTGCGACGCCTCTTCCTTGAGTGGAGTTGGGTCGGTCACTTCTTACGATATTGTAATTGTTGTTAGCCAATTTATGTTTCTGGTAAAGCTTAGTTTCGCTAGCCATAAACACATCTGGACTTATGTCTTTAAGCAATTGGAATAAATTCGCTCTACGTTCGGTCCTAATCAGTGAATTTACATTCACAGCTAGGGTCTTAAAGGGCCTCTCCGGCAGCGCGCCCTTAACCTCTAAGTTGCGTTAAGCTCGGCAAACCAGAGTAGAGATAATCCACCCTAGTCGCCTGCTCCCTGATCTCGTTATTCGAATCGATCACATCATCTTTGATTCCGCGTTTTCGCTGTTTGACCTCCAAACGTCAACTTTTCGTCAGCTCTATAAGAATTTGGAATTTATTGAGAAATTAGAAGTACAAATTGCGCGAAAGAAATGCGAAAATATCTGGAACTTTTCTTTAGAAACTTATAAGAGTAAATATGTGCATGCAATTATTTTGTATGTCTTTGTTTAATATATTTGTAACAACTTGCTTTGGAATTTAATTTTTGAAGCTATTGTACATCTTCAGAGCTGCACTATAAATAAGATATTCTTTGTGTTACTGTGTTAGTTAATCATAAATAAAATAAATACTAAAATACTAAAAATGAGTTCTTCCTTCTGCTGGATCAAAAGTTACTACATCATTCTTCTGCAGGAACAGATATGATAAATCTGTGGAAAAGAAAAAGGAAATGTTAGAGTTATGGCGACTCGACTGCGATAGTTCATTCATCAACTTTTATAAGGAAACTTTTTGATCAATCTACCAATAAAAACATTTCAAAAAGCCGCAGAAATAAATGGCTCTGATGTCCAAGTCAAATGTAAAGCTCTGAAGCTTGCCCTTTGAAGATTTGCAGAAATGTTTTCATGCGATAGCTTTGGAGATGGTTATATGCGAGCATTCTTTCTAATCCAACTGAATAACAGCTTTTAGCCTTTTTAGATCATCGGGTGAGAAAAGTCAAAATCTAGGAATTGCAACGAGACCAGATATCTTCGGCGCCAATGCAGAATGATATCCCATTAAAATCCCGTGGAAGTAGATATAATACCCGAAAATAAGTAAACAATAACACCAATCCGCATGCTCAGTCTATTTCTCATCTAAGAAACTAGTAACTTTGGTAGAAACTCGTTGCTAACAAGACCTTTAGGGGGCTATAGTTCAAAATAAGATATTATGCTGTTTTAATTATGCGTCGTTTCGACCATGGTTACGCTCATCATCAGGCATTTATTTCACAAAAATAAATAATACATAAAACCAATTAGTTAACACTATTTTCAAAGTGTCGTCAACAAAGCTTACATAAGACCATTTTGAATTTAGGATTAAAATCCCAACAATCTTACACTTGCAGTGTCAATGTTCATGAAATAAACTACATAAAAACAAATAAGAAAATAATTGAAAACTATTGAAAACATTACAAACATTTTAAATTTAAAATTACTGGTAACTAATCGCATCCTGATTAACACTTCACACACAAAAATTACTTATTTTATTTGTGTGGTCAGAACATCATCCTAAATACAACTTCCTTAAACATCTTGTATTAAACCTATTAAAATAAAAACTTATTGCATTAAAATATACTACTGTGAATTAAGTGTAAGTATTTAAGTAATCTAGTACAAAAAGTAAGCATAGTAAATTAACTTTTTAAAGATCTTAAACATCGCGGCAAAACCACCAAGTTTCGGCATCTTTATTTTCTGTATTTTCAATTGAACTTGTGTATAAAAGGAATTCAACAATAAAGATCGCCCTCTTTTTCTTGTTATATACTGAAGCTGTTAGTTTTATGCGCTCACTCGTTGTCGTTGGTTGCTTCTTGATTTTTTTCATTTCATATTTTTCGGTCAATCTTATTTTTCAAATATTAGTTGAACGTCCTTAGCTAGATATTTTGGCGCCCAATGTGGGGTAGATCGATAAACTCACAAAAATCTTGAGTGAATGTGGACAATGTATGGACTAAAGAAATAAGAAAATATATAAAAATAAAGTGAGTCGGTTTCGTCGCGCTCGCGTATAAAAAGTGCTTTCAGCTGGTACCAGAACCCCGTACCTACCCCGGCAACACAAAAATGGGAAACCGGTCGATGATACTCTGTTCCAGACAGGGAGACATATAATTTTTATGAAAGTAAATAAGATAAGTAGAAAATCTACTCGAAGGTACGTACGTCAATCACATTAGTTAAACCTACTGTGCTTTCAATTTCCAAGAAAAAAATAACTGCACTTGCCATTATTACATTAAATTAAAACAAGTAATTTGCGCACAGCCGTATTAATTGCATACGCATGTAGTCTTTAATAAGAAATTACTTTTTTCGAACATCCATTACATTAAATACATACAATACATTTTATAAAAATTTTTGAAAAAAAACATATTTTATCGCTTTTGGTTTATTATATTCACAACCATAGCATCCACCTTGATCAAAAAGCTTAACCTTCATAACAAACCAACCAGCACATATTACACAAAAGCTTTCTTATATACAAGGAAATGATTACATATACCACTTTGACTTCGTTTTCGCTCGTTCGTTTGTTGAATTCAAAAGCTCATTCTAAATTCTCGATTAAAAAAGTGTTACCGTAAGAGTTTATTACGTTGGACTCACAAAATAGGCTTTGGATTATAAGATCGTTGGCGTAGCCGTTTAGTCTGTTCGCTGTTAAAAAAGATTTTTGGAAATATAAGAGGTAGCAGTCTTTCTACAATAGAATTGGAATGTCGTCTTGGAATATTGGAATCCTATTTCAAATAAGCGTTGGCCTATCATACTCAAATATAAGGATTATCATTAACAGATACTTGTCGCGGAGAGCTTGAAGATTTGTATATTTCTGCTAAATCTAACATTGTTTTGCTACTAGGAACCAACGGTTGAGTAAGTCTTGTGGAAACCACATTTTCGATTCCAATGCCTGCATCAAGTCATCTGCTTTAAATTGTTTAAGATTAGTGGGCAATATTCTCCGTATAAGAATTTTATTGAATCATATACGAATCTTGTGGACAGCGATCCAACCTCATCTAAAATTGAAAAGATTTACCACCTGCTCACTTGCTTAAGTGATCAAGCACTCGGTACAGTGAATAGCTTCCAGGTGACAGAAGAAAACTACCTGAAGGCATTAGCCCGGTTAAAAGAACGTTATGATAATGATTCTTAATATTTCTGGAATATATTTCCCAGCTTTTTAAATTGCCAAAGATTCCAAAGCCATCTGCTGAATCTCTACGGAGTTTGATTGACGATATACCCGCTTTGTTTAATCTCTTCAATCCTTGGGTTCATTTACTGAGAGGTGCCTTGTAATAATTATTTATATAGCTATGTCCAAGGTTGACTCCGAAACTAATGAATATGGGATGAACACCTGGATTATAGGAAGCTTCCTTCGTGGGAAGCATGTTCAGCCGTTTTGAACAAACGTTGTCAATATCTAGCCGCTCGCGATAGAAAAAACATACAGTCTGAATCCACTAATAAAAGTTTTAATAAAAAAAATTCTACTTCGCTTCGAACTAAATCCAAATGGTCGGGGGAACAAACTCAATGCGAAGAGCATTTTCAATAAAATTCTGAAGTACTAGATGGCGGATGTTTAATGGTAAAACTTCCATTTAAGGAAGATCCTTCTGTTCTCGGTTCATCATATAGCTCTACGGAGATTCCTATCTTTCGAAAAAGGGCTCTCTAAAAACTTTTCTTAAAACTTGACTTTGCCAAATGCTTAAGATAATATCAAGATCTTGGATATATGCCAAAGGTTTCAAATCTTAACCTCATCGAGAATCATCTAAGATTTACGCACAGTACATAAAACGCTCAATACTCTCAATGTCTTCATCAATTCTTGATTCAATGGGCTTGCTAAGCCCGATCATAATTAAGACGAAAGTGATTTTGCAAAAACTTTGGATTAGCAAAATAGATTGGGATGACACTATACCAAACGTTATTGAAAATAAGTGGAGACAAGTCGTGTCAGATTTACACTCATTTAAAAATGTGTCTGTTCCTAGGTTTGTCTTCATCGAAAATCGCAAAGAAATTCAAATTCATGGATTCTGCGATGCGTCAATTGATGCGTATGGCTGTTGCAATTATGTGAAATGTGTTGATTCAACCGGAAACAAATCCGTAAAACTTTTGATGGCCAAGTCTAGAGTATCGCCATTGAAGAAGAAGCGAATACCTCGCTTAGAGCTGCGTGGAGCTCATTTGTTATCCAAACTCCCAATGATAAAATAGTGAGCATAGAAAATTCAGTTCGTTTAACAAAATAATAAAATAATCGCATGATCGGTCTTGCGGTTTTGCTATCGCCGAAAATATGCATAAATAGAATGTAGTATAAATACAAAACCCAAGGACAATGGAAGCAAGAAATCGCAATACTTAATTTAAACGAACTTTTCAATGCTTAGGGCTCTTCATAGAAAAATTGAGAACGTCAGAATTCTTATGGTAGGTGGCAGATTAAAAACCAAAAATTTTTCGGAGGAAAGCAAACTTCTACCAAGAGACTCGACATTTGTTAAAGCTTTAGTGAGATATTTACATCGCTTAAATTGTCATGCTCGACCCCAATCGCTTGTAGCACTTATTAGGTTGATTCTGTGTAAGCAATTCCTAAGTTGCGGTGTGGATTTTTGCGGCCCTATTTACACATTTTACCGAATTCGAGGAAAAGTTACATACAATTCGCATGTTGCAATGTTCGTCTGTTTCACGTCTAAAGCAGCCCATCTCGAAGTTTTTTCTGATCTCCCAGCAGAGGCTTTTATAGCAGCGTTATTATAGGTCGTAGACCTTTACCGAGAGACATTTTTTGCGATAATGCAACGAACTTCGTAGGTGGTCAAAATAAGCTTGTTGAATTTCGAAATAGGTTTTTTGAAGAAAATAACCAAAAAATACTAACAAATACTTGTACTAATTCAAAAACAAACTTTAATTTTATTCCTCCCAGGGCTCCGAACTTTGGTGGACATTGGGAATCGGCCGTCAGAATCGCTAAGGGCATTTATGCAGAAGTTTGGGAAATGCCAAGCTTACTCTCGAGGAATTAACAACAGCTCTAGTAGAGATAGAAACTGTCATGAATTCCCGACCTATTACATCACTTTTATAAGATCCTAATGATTTCGAAGCCATCACACCTCCCTATCTACTAATCGGGTCTTCTCTCAGAAGTATTCCAGAACCATTAGATAAAACAAAAGACAAACTTTTTTTACAACATTGGAGACGCACATACGCGGTAAAATCACATTTCTGGCGAAGATGGAAACACGAATATTTGCAAGAGCGACAAACGCATTCAAACTGGGTTAAAACTGAGGAAAACATCCTCGTTGGGTCTCTTGTCATAGTTCACTAAGTCAACCTCCAACTTCGTCGTACTATCCGCAAACTAGCTATCCTCCCTTGATTAGAACATCATGCTAAATACAACATCCTAGAACATTTTGAATTAAACCTATTTAAATAAAAACTTATTGCATTAAAATATGCTATTGTGAATTAAGTGTAAACATTTGAATAATCTATTACAAAAAGTAAGCTAAGTAAATTAGCTTTTAAAGATTCTAAACTGCGAGGCAAAACACAAAGCTCACCCTCTTTTTCTTGTTATATACTGAAGTTGTTAGTTTTATTCGCTCGTTCTTGTTTCTGGTATCGGACCCAGAACCACTATATCGTAAGCTAAATAACAAAAGTCTGCCCATGGAAACATTCCTAAGCCACAAGAAATACGTGACCCCAAGTAACCCCAGTATCACTGTCTCCATTGTTCAAAGTAATTTGATTAGGATATTGTGGCTTTGCCTCACCAATAGTTACAGTCTTAAAAGGGAACAAGCCGCACGAGTATATGAAAAGGTACATCTTATGATCCGTTTGGCAGATTTGGAATTGCTACATCTATTTATAGAATTAGGAATCGACTTCATGAAAGAGCACACCGTTATTCTGGACATTTGGGGTCATATGTTGATCGAAATCAGAATAACATACAAGATTTATTTATTAGATACAGGTACCTATACTTATTTTAATCATATAATATTCCAGCAGAAAGCAGACCCGGCTGCGCGTTGCTGCGACTTTATTGTATTGCTTTCAGTTATTAGATTTTAAAATTGGTGTTGTTAAGGAAGTCATTGGTAAAGATTCTAAAAAGTAGAAATTAGTTCTTTTCTTTAATTAAGAACTAAATGATGAACGATATTACTCGTTAATCTATCTTTCATTAAATCAAATACATTTGATGGTTTTTCAACGCGTGGGCATGCAACATAAAGCTGCCCATCCATGGGAGACACACGGTTTCTCCAAGTCCAAGTCCAAGCCACAAATTGTCATTGTCTGCCCTTGCAGTCTGGCAGGTTATTTATCGTCATTGCGAAAGTCAAACATATCGGGAATAGTGGCCTTTCGAAAGATATTGTTGGTTCCGATGGGAACATAGATATTCAACGTAATAGGAAGACTTTTTCTTCAAACTTTCCAGTCAATATCGTTGATTCAGATGCGTTGTACACCGTTGCATGTGGACTTAACTTAGGCAAAAGAAATCCGGTGAACAAATTTTTAGACAGAGCTTGTGTGGCGGTATTCCTGGCATATTCAGAGAATTCAAAAATTCAGTGGGAAAATTGGCGATCTCAATTTCATCAATAATAGTGTCAATTGACTTATTTTGAAAAGAATAAATTTAATGTCTCAAATTTATATGTTTTTTTTTAAATTAAAACTTAAAACATATTTTTCGTAAATTTTGGTAATATTTATAATATAAACATTTTGATCGAAATTCGTCTATGCGTTTATGACAAAGTCGAAAATAAAAAAAAAATTGTATGGGAGGTACCGGTAATAAAAAATACGTAAAAAAATATTTAACCAAAATGTAGACTATTCCTAAAATAGTATGTAGGTACACATACTTTTTAAATCCAAATTGTAAGAGCCGTTTTCAAAATAATCAAGATGGTAGAAAAAATTGTATTTTGAGTACCGTTATTTTTAGTATTAAATATTAAAAACTATCTATACAATACATTTTAAGAATGAATAGCATATAATCTTATAATATACACGGCGTTAAACTTTTTTTTTTGTTGCTACAAATATTGAAAAAGAAACCTTCCCTTTTTATTTCTCTCCTTGTTCCCTATCACGATAAAAAAAATAATAATTCAGTTCTGATTCGAAAAATATTTAAACGCTTCACTTTTAAAATTTGCTATCTCCCTACTTTGCTTGATTGCTATGGGTAAGGATTTCCAAAGGCAAATGCTATTAACAAAGAACAACCGTGATGAGTTAAGAAAGTTGAATGAAGGCGTTAATATATTTCCTGTTCTAGACGAATGACAGAGGTTTATTCTTTCATAAAGATAATGGGGTGTTCTTGTATGAATCACTTTATGTAAAAATATACAATGGCAAAACTCCGTATAGTCGCGTAAAGTACAACCCAGAATATTTGTTTTGTACGCAGATATATGGTCAGATCTTCTTAGGTTGTACACATATCTCGTCATGTCATTAAAAGCAACATTGAGCTTGTGTTCGGACATGGAATCCAGTTAAGGATAGTCGCGTATCAGTTGGTGTAAAACTGCTTGATATTCAGAGTTTTCTCAAAGTTCCATAAATTCTTCCCACAACTGAACTTAGATGTTCCCTACAATATAAGTCATTCGTTACCTTAAACCAAGACTGGTCACGGACTTTACGTAAGAAACAGCTGACTCATTAAGTGATATCATGGAGAGCTGTTCCGCATCATGCAGATCGCAATGAGATCCTCGTTAATGCGAAAAGCAAGATCATCAACCAGGCCAATTCCCCTTGAGAGATAAATCTGGATATCATTCGCATAGAGATGAAAATAGACATTTTCACACACTGCAGGGAGGTCATTTATAAATAAACAGAATAGGATAGGGCCCAAGATAAAAACCTGCGGAACACCCGGTCTCAAGAAACGTTGATATGACCAATCATCTTGAACCACAACACGCTGAGTACTATCACACAAATATCTTTTAACTAAATAAATAGACAAATCGGAAAACCCAAAATGGTATTTAAGTTTTAGGCATAGAACGTCGTGGTTGACTTTGTCCAAGGCGTTAGAGAAGTTCAGTAACCAAAGAACTGTTAAATTATTTTGATCATACTGGAGTTTGATAGCATGAAGAATTTTAACCATTGCAGTGGAACAAGAATGGTTAGCTCTGAATCCAGATTGATATGGAGATAGCAGGTTCTGGGAAGTAATATGTTCAATTATTTGTTTTGCAAAGATCTTCTCCAAGACCTTAGACAAACAAGGCAAGATGCTAATCGGTCGATAGTCAGACGGTTGAACGGCCACTGACTTTTTAGGGACAGGGGTAATTCGAGCTGCTTTCCACGAGGTTGGAAATGTTGAAGATGCTATGCAATAATAAATGCAAAAACAAAAACAATACAAACGCATTTACATACGCAGGTATTTTTGTTCATTACAGTCCACAAAATAATGAACAAAAACAATACCTACGTATGTAAATGCGTTTGTATTGTTTTTGTTTTTGCATTTAATTTTAAATTTAAACAAGCCAGACCACGGGTATTATTTTCTAGGTGTCTGAATTCGACCGAATTCCCCTAGAAGAATATAATTCACAGTGCTTAAAAGCACGGACTAAAATTCGCAAAAAAAACTCAATTAAAATCATAATTGCAGTCCAAAAAATAATGAAAAAAAACAAAACCTACGTGTGTAAATTCATTTGTATTGTTTTTGTTTTTGCATTTATTCTTAAATTTAAACAAGCCAGACCACGGGTATTATTTTCTAGGTGTCTGAATTCGACGGAATTCCCCTAGAAGAATATAATTCACAGTGCTTTAAAGCTGTACATTTTATTTGTATCGGTAGCCATCGACTAATATATTGCATCTAGAAAGGTAATACATCATCAAACTGATGAGCCCATCTGAGTACCTGGGCGAAACGCATATTAATTTGGACTAAAGGTCGCAAAAAAAACTCAATTAAAATCATAATTACAGTCCACTAAATAATGAACAAAAACAATACCTACGTATGTAAATTCGTTTGTATTGTTTTTGTTTTTGCATTTATTCTTAAATTTAAACAAGCCAGACCACGGGTATTATTTTCTAGGTGTCTGAATTCGACCGAATTCCCCTAGAAGAATATAATTCACAGTGCTTTAAAGCTGTAAATTTTATTTGTGTCGGTAGCCATGGACTAATATATTGCGTCTAGAAAGGTAATACAGCATCTAACTGATGAGTCCATCTGTGGTACCTGGGCGAAACGCATATTAATTTGGACTAAAGGTCGCAAAAAAAAAAACTCCATTAAGATGCTATGCAATGATTGTATAAATGCGTGAGTAAGTTGATAATATAGGGCAAAATAGGTTTAATAAATCGAAGTGGAATTCCATCCTCTCCGATAGCTTCAGATTAAAGGTTTTTAAAAATACATATGATTCATCCTCCGAAACATTATCAAAATTAAAAAGATTAGCCTGTTCATAACCCAACTCATCTTTTGCGCTAAAATTGGTGGGATTTTGGGTGGTCAGTCATTTGAATTGAGGTTGCATTTTGAGATTTTACGTTTTCCAACACCAATTTCAAGTAGCTTCGCCCTGAGCTGCTTAGGGGGTAAGGAAGTGTCAAGCTGTGAGGCAAAGAAATTTCGTTTAGCTAGTACTGTTATGCAAGGTTACGCACAAAACAGTAAGATCTCCAGTTTTCAGGACTTTGAGACTTCCTCCATTTCACATAATATTTCCTTCGATTTCTTATTGCAGATTGAATTTCAGAGTTATACCAGGGATATTTTTTATTTTTTATCGCCACTGTTTTTAAAGAAACATGTCTATCAAATAAGTCTTTGATGTGGTTTAATATGTGGAAGAGTTTATCATCTACCTTACTAAAATTTTAACAATCATACCATGGTAAGCAACTGGCATCATAGCACAATAATTCAAGATTTACTGATTTGTAATCACTATATGTAGATAAAGCAGGGATTTGTGTGTGCGAGAAGTCAATATCATAAGTACAAGGAATTAGGTCATGGTCTGAAATTCCATCAAGAAACAGCTGATCATTGTTTTAAGAAATTAAAAAAGAGTCTTTAAAGCTGAGAAAAACGGAGCAGGTGAAAAGCTTCTATTGGGATTGTATACACATGCAACTAAGCATTTTGCATTACCATCATAAACATCAAAAATAATATATTCGATGACAGTTGAATCTGATTTATGTAAAATTTTGTATGTTGTGGTTGTATATCTATCATTACGAATGAGTGTATAATTTGGCAGGTTGCGAATATGATCAGGAATATCAGAATTAAACCACGTTTCACTCAAACAGATTGCATCAACATCAACGCCATTAAATATATCCTTCATATTATCAAATTTGGAGTCGCTAAAACTTCTAGCATTAAAGTGGCAAACTTTAAAACCATTTTGTGCCTTAGATATGTAACTCATCAGTAAGTGCGCAGATTTGAAAATAGCATTGCCATAGACAGTGTCATAGAATAGCGCCATTGAATTTAATATAAAAAGCAACAAGCGGCAAAAAAGCAAGTGAAAAGAAAACATAGAAATACCCAGGAATAGCCTTGAATGAAGAGAAATGTAATAAATCGATAAATGGGGAAAAAGAGAAAAAAGAGAAAAACAAAAATGGATTACATTTTATAAAAGAAAAATAATTGAATAAGCTAGTATAAAAATCAAAATAAATAGAGAACAAAATATAAGTATTAGTGGCCAATGCAGAAAAAAATATAATACATGTAAGGGTTGGATTTATGAGATTAAAAATAGAATAAGGAAAAAAATTTGTAGCTAATATGAAATATAAATATTTAATAAGAATATATATAAGATAAAGAGTAGCAGTGAAGAAAAATATTAGTACTAAAAATAAAGATTCATCGAAATTATAAATAAAAAAGAGTATAAAATGGCAACCCTGATTAGTTGTCCTTTCCTGGTATGGGTTCACTACTTGTTTTGTTGATCGATCTATTATCATCTTCATATTGGTGCAAGTAATGCTGTGACGATTGTAGGTCAGGAGCAGTGCTGTTACGTAAATGTGTAAAGGCAATCATATCAAGTTCTATCAAGCTTTTAACGCAGACAGGTGATTCATTTTTTTTAAGTGTGACATGCACTATCCCACGAGCAGTGAATGCAGAACTTAGCAAATGTTGTTTTTTAATTGAATAGGGTTGCGAAGAATCTCTCTATTTTCGGTTGTTAAACTCTCATGAATGTAAATTGGAGTGTTGGTTTGGAAGTTATTTGTACAAAGTCAGTTAAGGACAATTGTGGCGAGTTGCACTTACCGAACTCGGAAAGTGCTTTAATTGTATTTTGTTTATCGCTGGCGGAGATTAATTTAATAATAATTACCGAATTTGTTCGTGGTTTGCATCTAAATATTCCAGAGATTGTTGGTGGTTGAAAATTTATTGAGTGGCACAATAAATTAAAAGTTTTTTTAAATGTTCATTCTCGGTATATGGAACCCACATAAGAATAGCATCAGCAGCCAAGTTATTGATACTTAGTGTTTGGAATTAAATTTTAAGGTTTCAAGTTCCGTATGCAAGTTTTTTGTTGCGTTGTTTACTTCCGAGGTGTCTGTGCAGTGGTCCATTTTCATTTTGGTTTTGTTTATATCAATTCGAAGTACGTCTATTTCCATAAATTTTTTTTCAAGTTGTGTTACTCTATCTTTTAAATCGGTAAAATCTCGAGTGATTATCTCTAACTTGTCATATTTTTTCGATATTATCCATTCTATTAGTCAAGTTTTCTTCAAGGGTGGATAATCTTCCCATGATGGATTCACCTTTTTCACTCAATTTTTGTAGAAGTTTTGTATGGGTTGTGGACTAAGATGTAGCAACAACACGAACAGTAGCGGCAGCAAGAACAGCAGCAACAAGAGGAACAGCATCAGCAGAAGCAGGAGCAACAGGAACATTTTTAGCAGGAGCAGTAGTGGAATTTGTAGGAGTGGGTTTCTCATTTCGTTTGCTGGGGTTTCTTTCATAAGGTGAGTTTGACAAAGCGCGAGAGGAAGTGGGGGTACTCATGTTTGATTTTAAGAGAAGATTTTTTGACCCGAGTTCTTTCAGAAAGAGGCATTCAAATACGAGAGTGCGGTTGTGTTTTTATAACTTAACTGCACAAAAGAACACAGGCTGATAGAAAAAAAAGAAACAGAAGAACACAGGCTGATAGAAAAAAAAAGAAAAACTTCTATTATAAGGAAATCCACAGAAAATCAAATGTTGTTATTTTTGTGATTTATATACTTTAATTTCGCGAGAAACACCTTAGATAAACAGCAAAGAAATTTATTTAATTCAAGTATCGGAAAATACTTTATTTAGGTACTTTACACGCTAGGGGGTAGACAATCTTAGACAGCTTAAAATGACACGTCCGTTCATTTGATTTTGATTCCATTAAAACCCAATTCTAAAAATTGCCTTAAAAATTAATTGCTGGTTTACTAACTACATACTGTTCAGGCATAACACTAACAACACGTGATTTAGTAAACTAGCATACTACCCATAAATATGACAACGAAACAAATAAAATAATGCGAATTATAAGAGACATAAATAAGTAAGACACGGTAATTTTCTCCGCATTAGTTCAGCCGCCACCCTGGAGATAAATCTGATACAACAACTAGCTCTAGTCACAGAACATCTTGCCTATCCTTCTTTCTCTTCTTTCACCGGATGCCCCCGGTGTGTTAAAAACATAAAAAAGGTATTCATAATCCCTTGAGCGCGTACAAAATTATAAAAAAAATCAAAAAAAAAAACATAACGTACACCGTTATTAAAAACGACATTTAGTTTCCTTTTACTTACAGAGCCCACGTTGCGGAAAATCTCGCAACCATAGGTTAACAGCGGCAAGAATATAGTTTTCAGCAAGAGCACTCTTGTTTGAAAAGGGATTATGTGCTGAATGGGCCAAAGTATCCGTAATATGCCATAAGCTTTAGCGACGGTGCTTTTAACATGAATGTCCCACGTAAGATTCCGATTGAAAACTACACCCAAGTTCTTAGCAGACCTAACGTAAGCAATAGTGCTCTCCTTAAGAAGTAATTGTGGGAAGTAAGACAGATCAATTTTGCTCCTAGACACAACGAGATACATTGGTTTCATTGGGTTAAGTAGTAAAACATTTTTAGAAGATCAACGGTCAATAAGTTTTAAGTCTTCATTTATTCAGGCTGCATAATGCTCAATCATCCCAGCGTTCATGCGAATTGAACATTGTCTTATGACATTAGGAAGATCATTAACATACATTGAAAAAAGCAACGGACCAAGTATAGAACCTGCGGAGCACCACTAGTGGCAGGCAGAAAGTCAGTAAGTATTTCGCAAATAAGGCAATAATTCACCATATCAAATGCTTTAGACAAATCTAGTAATACAAGAAATGTCACACCATCTAGATGTATTGCTTTTCTAATATCTTTAGATACGCCCAATAAGGCTGTTAAGCAGCTATTTTTCTTTCAAACCTAGCTGTTTAGATGTCAGCAAGCTGAAACCCACACGAAAAATATTAATTTGTTTTTGAGTTACTTTTTCAAGAACCTACGACAAGAACTGCAGTATTGGAATTGGTCGAAACTGGTCACCTTTTGAAGTTTTGGGGATAGGTACTATTTTCGCCCTCTTCTATTGTGTAGGAAACTCACTTGTACTTAAGCTCGATTTAAAAGTATGAGTGATATAAGGCAGAAGTATGGGAAGCAGAATTTTCAAAAAGGTAGGGTGTATTTTATCAAGTCCTATAGCATTAGACTTGACAGATAGAAGCGGCTCAACCATATCCTCTGTGGCTATAGAAGAAAATGAGAAACAATATGAATTTGAACTAGGAGCTGACAAACGTCTATTTGCAAATTGTTCGCCAACTCAAAGACTGTTGACGATTGGGTTTGTGACAAAGCGCTTGTTAAGATCTTTAATATCCAAGTTTTCAAATTTTTCATAGCAGACTTTCCAACACCAATATTTTTCAAATGTGTCCATACTTGTTTACTACCTCCTGTAAGGTTAATGCGAGTGGGTTATAAGCGAGTCTTAGCTTTACGGATTTCTTGGACAGTTTTGTTGCGCAAAGTGATATAGATTTGATTAAGATCGTCAATATGAAATGTTTTCCATCGCCTATACGCCAAATCACGTTGCTGCGTCAAAGAAAAAATATCCCTAGTAAGCCAAGGTTTGTTTTCGAGGCAGTTTTTGGTTCTTAAAGTTAGACGCCTACCGAAAGGCAGTTAACTTTATGATTTAGAAACTCAACTTGCCCAGAGAGCGATGGAATTTCTACCATGTAATTCCAGTTTACAAAATTTGTATCAATTTCAAAAGCAGGATGATTAAGTGAACACATTCGGTTGTTTTGAGAAACGGAGAACCAAGTTTCATATATCCACCACGTCGACCTCATGAATCTAATAAAACAAGATTCCGACAGTTCTTTTTTGGTCTTTTACTATTGACGTCACCAGAGATCGAAATCCATTAATCCACATCGGACAAACAACAACAGTTTCACTATTTTTGATATGTGGTGACATCAATAAAATATAACGAAACAAGAAGTGTCGTAATATTGTTTTTTTTTTATTCATGCCTCGACCTAATGTATAGCGAAACTCATTGATTTTCCCAAATAAACTTTGTGCATTGTCGAAGGCCAGTTTGACGTCGACATAGTACATTAATCATGGTGCGTAGTTTAAAATCGCCCATTTTAAAACAGATACACAAAAAACAGAAAAAGAGAAATACTATAAATTAACAGAAACACAAATTTAAACTAAATTATAAAAATTAAATTTTTAAATTAACGGAAAAAAAGAATTATAAAAATTAACTAGATAAGATTGATTTTATTTTTTCTACAATTTGTTACAATTTGTTATATACAATCAATATTCCATAGCATTGTTGCCGTCTGCCTGATTGACAATTTGTTAATTCTTTATCATAACTAAGTTACAGTTTAATACTAAAATGCTTCGTTAAGTATTTGCTTTCTGTATCTGAGTGCTGTCTTGCAATTCATTGATAAATTTGTTACAACCATTTCATGAAGTAGGCCAAAAATTTCTTCATCAGATAGATAGTCGCTGCCAAACGTGTACCTTCTTGTTTCCTTGAGTACTCCACCCTTTCCGACAAAATGCAGAACATCTTCCCGCTCTCACATATTGCACAGGCTGCATAATAACGGTAGATCTTCACGATGTGGCATAAAGTTCAAATTAAGTAACTCTCCTCTTAACAGGAACATGAGCGAAATTTGTTCGATTGTATAATCGTCACGGAAATAGTTTCTTTCATTAATATTGTAATCTAGTCTGCTATAAAGCATTCGGTGTAAAGAGATTGAAGCTTGTTCCTTGTATGGATCTCTTGCAGCATCGTCCAAACGGGCGATCAACGTAATACAAAAATTAACTATTAAAGTTAATTTGAACTTTGGAGAATTTTTAAATTACTGAACAATAATTTGTTTAAGACATATAAAAAAAAACAGATTCATCATATGCATTCATCTCCAACAGGGGAACCGAATGTATGTGATCGCTGCCTATGCACCGGAAACACCTCAGCCCACACAGTTTATAACAGAGCTTGAAAAGCTTTTTGAATGCTTAAGATTGAGCTCGGAAGAAAACTTTTACATATTATCCGGTGATTTAAACGCCAAACACATAGATTGGGGAAATCAAATACAAAATATTCGAGGTAACCATTTGTATAATTGGATGGTTCGATGCAACCTTGAGTATCGCCTCGATCTTCTAGCCACAGAGAGGCCATCGTTTCCAAGAAGCGGTGCCTATCTGGATCTATTGCTGAAAGACGCAAGACTAACAATTACTGACACTGTGGGTCAACGACCGAGAAATTGTTTACGAACGATCGATTACGACAGTGCCCACTGCGGATTCGCCGCCGTTATACAATTTCCGAACAAGCTTATGGAGTTGGATGAGTATATGCCTGTGAATACTTACAATTACAATAAGGTGCGCTGGCCACGCTTCTCCAATGCCTTATTGAGTGAATTACGTTCAAATGGTATATCCCCACCAAATGACAGGAACCTAACAAATACTGAAATCGACAGATACTTAGAACAAATTACGAAACGATTCTACGAACAATAAACAGAACAATACCGAAATACAAAGAACGTAACACAACTGACATGTACCGTAACGCGACAATTGACGCACTTCACAGACAAAAAAGTGGACTTCTAACAAGACTAAAACGCTTGTACAGACGGTTTACTGATACAGGAGATCTGGAGATTAGGACACTGAAGTCGTTCATCAAAAACATCAACCAATTGATCAAAGAAAATTATATGTTGGCTATTAATTTGTTCTGGGACAATAAAATTCGTGCCGTTAACTCTAGCGACCCAAGTATGTTCCCAAAAATTAATAAGATTTTTAAAAGAAAAGATCAAAACGATCTTCCGTGTCTTAAGCTCCAGAGAACGACAGAGAAGAGAGACGAACTTCTGACAGCAGGCATAGACCCAGAGGATGCCGTATTGGACGATGACCTCTATATAATCGAAGATCCGCAGGAGAGAGTGGATGCTGTGGGGGCTGCTTTCCAGCAAGTGTACTAGGTGAATGCTAGCATTCGCCCGAATCATGACCTGGAGAACAGAGCTCTGCTTCATCACTTATGCCTCCGGAACGATATTACCGAATGGCGATCTTAGAACCTTGGTTTTACCAGGTTTAATGATGAAGATTTGGCAAACGCCATAATCGCCGACCGAAATGGGCCCAGTCCCTTGTTAATTTCGAAGAATGAGCTCCAGCTCATCTTCGACTCATTAAAGAAAAAGAAGTCAGCAGGAGTCGATGGTATATCCAACGTTGTGCCAGGACATTTGCCTCAAGAAGCAGTTGACATTTATACCACACTGTTTAACAACGCGCTGAATAATGCATATTATCCAGTGCGGTGGAAGACAGCTGTGGTGCACCCTCTCCCAAAAAAGGGAAAGGAAAACTCCAATCCGGCGAATCTCCGGTCGATAAGTCTTCTTCCGAGTATCAGCAAAGTATTTGAAAAGGTTATTAATAGAGCCCTGTTCAAGTGGGCGGAGGACAAAAATATCATGCCGGATAATCAGTTCGGTTTTAAGGCGGGACATGACAAAATTCATGCCGCGTCTAAACTGGTTTCTGATATCTAATGGAACAAAACTAAAAACCAGTGTACATGAGCCTGCCTGGTTGATTTGGAAAAGGCCTTCGACACAGTATGGCTAGAAGGTCTTTATATAAAGCTTTCCAGACTAGGTATAAGTAAACCTCTATTGTATATGCTTTATTACATGCTAAATGGTAGAAAGTTTGTTGTCAAAAGTGGCAATGTAACTTCTACCGCAATTTTTAATATTAATAATGGTCTTCAGCAGGGAGCGGTTAACTCGCCGATTCTCTTCAGCATTTACACCAGCGATCTGAAAGGTATTCTAACTCAGGCAATTGCGTACGCCGACGATCTAATTGCGTACAGAACAGCTAATACAGTTGAGGTCGTCAATATTCTTTTGCAGAGTGACTTCGACAAGATTCAGCGATATTGTGATGACTGGAAGTTGAAAATCAACTTCCAGAAATCAGAAACTATTTTGTTTAGGACGCAAGCTGGTGATCGTAGGGCCACATGGACATCCACTGGCGAGTAAAAGTGCAGTAAAGTACCTTGGCATCTAGTTGGATCAGTGCCTGTATTTCGACAGACATATAGGTGCTGCTTTGGCCAGGGCTAGGGGAGCCTTTGCCTTGACAAAACGACTATTTTATAGCAGCCGTCTTGACAGCAGGGTGAAGGTGATTTGCTACATGGCCCTCATCAGGCCGATGATTGCCTACGGATACCCGGTGTGTATCAACGTTGCCCCACCTCAAATGGAAAAGATACGGGTGTTTGAGAGGCAATGTCTTAGACGTTGCCTTGGCTTACACAGAACACCAGAGTCGGAGTACAAAAGATATTATTCCAACCAGGTTCTATACAACGGAGCCAAAATAAACAGAATAGATAATTTTTTGCTTAAGCTGATTCGTGGTCACACTGCAAGAGCGATGTCGTCAACCAACAGCTTAATTTTTTCGGGCTTACTACCTCAATAATGAATATTTTGAGAGTGTGCGGTTAAGTGGCTACATCCCTCCCGAAGTATTCCTCTATTTAGACAGTCGAGGGCTGATACAGGATAGAATGGCGGTTCCGCTTATCTACCACGTCAGCCGTAAAACTGTAGATAGGCGACTCCTGTATGGTCGAGACGTCGTCGCTCAAGGTGAAGAGGAGCGCCTTCGGCTTAGTAGGACTGTATCCGATCGGGACCGAAGGGATAGGGCGAAACAGGAGAACCACTTCTGGTGGCTCTCTGAACAGCATCGTGATATTTAAAGTCGATTAAGATATGTCTTGGCCGACTTACATACATTTAGGGTAATTAGGTATAAGGCACAGTCGGGGTGGCACCAAAAAAAATTTAAAATATGTATGTATGCGGGGCATACGTGCATCTATCTGTGTGTCTGTACATGTATGTGCGTACGTATATGTATGTGCGTATGTACATGTATGTGTGGGTTGCATGTTGTTGTGTGTCTGCATTCATAAAAAAAATACGCAAACAAAATTTAAAAAACGAAAAAAAATGCTGCTGTGGCTGTTCTAGTTTTTAAGTAGTTTTAAGTGGTTTTGGGTATTATTAGGTATCTTAAGTAGCTTAAGTTATTTTTAGTTAGTATAAGTTAGTTGTACATAGTTTTAATTATTTTTACTCTAGCTTTAGGTAGTTTATAAGAAAAAATTAAAAATATGATATGATGCCGAGTTTTTTTTTAAATATGTTTTCTTGGTAAAATAAAAATAAAATAATGAGAATTAATTAAAATAGATTTAAGGTCGAAAGACATTAGTATTAAGAGATATAGTTTAGTTTAGAGCGCCCGTAAAGGGCCAGTAAATTAGTTGTAGGTTATTGATAATCAGGCTAGTTTTAAACATTTTGGTCTAGCTTTAAAATAGTTATAAGTTAAGATTAAATAAAAATGAATTTATAAAAAATCGATTCGAATAAAAAAAAAACAAATTTGATTGTAAAGGTCTTCACTTGAAGCTGTAAATAACCGACTGACTTTGCTGGAATCAAAACAAAACGAAATTGAAGCACTAAAAGACGAGAACAAAGAACTTAAAGAACAGCTACAAAAACACGACGAGGCGATACAAAAAATAAAAGTTCACGTAGAGACTAACGACGAAAAACAACAACTAAAAGAGACAATGAGCGATGCACTTTTACACGGAGTACCACTGCTACCGAATGAAAATTTACAATTTCTTTTTAATGAACTCTGTGCTAGGTTAAAACTTAAGCCACCAACAATTAAAAACTTATACCGCCTCAAATCGAAAGATAAATCATTTTCACCACCGATAATGATTAAATTTGTATCGCCAAATGATAAAAGTCTTGTTCTGAGGTCGTCGGCAACCACCGAAAAACAACTAAGACGCAGCTTTCCCTTCGAGATCTTGGCATGAATGATGTTGGAGAAAATAACACTAACAGCAAACCTATTTACCTCCAAGAATGTTTAACTGTTAAAAACCGTACTCTTCTACAGCATGCACTAAAATTGAAGCGAGAGAAAAAAATTGTATCAGCGTTTACTTTTCGTGGCCTTGTTTACGTCAAAGTAACCAAAGAAGAGGATGCTAAACTAATTGAGACTTCTGATGATTTTGCCGTTTTTTCCACAACGTTATGAACAACAACAAAACAACTGTAAAAGATGACAACAATAATCCACAAACAATTTAAGTTAGTTATTCTTATTACTAGGTACTCTTATCTTGTTATATTTTTTCATCTCTCTATTTTTTTTTTCTTATTTTTCCTTTTCTCATAATATCTTCCTTTTCTCATTTTCTTTTTTTTTTTGAATTCGAAAGCTTGTACGATTACTTTTTAATACTTCTATATTATAAATGCCTTTCATCATCATATTCTTTGTCGTCTTGCGAATTGTTTTTCTTTCCGAATGATTTTTTCAGTATATGCATCCTTTATGAAAAGAGGTTGATTTGGAACCTCCTTTTCTTAATTTTTGAGAATGGTCGATTCCAGTAGATTGCAAAACAGAGATGCCACAGATGTTATAAGCCAAAATTATTCAATGAGAACAATGGTTAATGTTTTATGCAGTCAGCACATTGGATTGCATATTTGTCATATTAATACTCAGAGTATTTTACCAAAACTTGATGAATTTAAATACTTATTTGAAAGTTCAAAGGTTGATGTGGTTGTGTATCAGAGACTTGGCTGCCAAGTGACATAAGTGATGATGTGTGTTCGTTGAATGGATTTCATAAGCCTTTTCGATCTGATAGGGGTGGTAGAATTGGAGGTGGTTCTGCGATTTTTGTCCGCAAAGAATACGACTGTAAATTTATCCGCAAAGCTTCTCTTGGGAGTGATATTGATTATGTGTTTCTGGAAATAATATGCAATGAAAATAAAATCTTACTAGGCTCAGTGTACAGGCCAAACAAGAATTTTATACTATTTCAATATTAAATTTTTCTTTAATTAATTTCATTTAAAATTAAAAATGGAGTAGTAATTTTTCTTATATTATTTTCTTAATTTAAAATTCACTTTATTAGCTATATTGTTATTTTTTAATTTTTTTTGTTGTTGTTGTAACTTAGGACACATCATGTAAATTAAATAATTAAGTTTATACTGCCTAAGAAGATATTGTATCTAATTGTATAAATCTATGCGAATAAATATATGAATATGAATATGAATATGAATATAAGATCCTCTGGTTCTGGGGTAAGGAGTTTAGTTTTAACACAGTAACTGGGCGAAGTTTCATAAAGTTAGCGAAGGTCATACCAAGGATTCTTGAAACATATTGTCAAACATTATCATAACGCCGTAGCTCATAAAGCGTGGCGCGATAGTTGTGTGCTCGCCTGTCAACCTCGTGATAGCAGGTTCGATTCCTGCCGTTGTCTATGGCTTCTTATATTCCATTAAAAACCAATTTTAAAAGTTGTCAATAAAATGAGTTGCTGGTTTACTCATTACATGCTGTTCAGGCATAACACTCACAACATGTGATTGAGTAAACTAGCATAAAAATAAATATGGCAACGAAATAAATAAAATAATGCGAATTATAAGAGACATAAATAAATAAGATACGGTAATTCTCTCCGCATTAGTTCAGCCGCCATCCCTTGAGATAAAATCTGAGACAACAACCAGCTCTAGTCTCAGAACATAGCGCCACACATCTTTCCTATCCTTCTTTCTCTTCTTCCACCGGATGCCCGCGCTGTGTTAAGAAACACATATAAAAGGTATTCATAATCCCTTGAGCGCGTGCAAAGTTATAAAAAAAAAAAAAAACATAAAAAGGGTATTCATAATCCCTTGAGCGCGTTATGAATTAAAAAAAATTAAAAAAAAAATTTTTGCGGAAAATTTCGCAACCATAGGTTAACAGCGGCAAGAATATAGGTTTCAGTCTGAGCAATCTTGTTTTAAAAGGGATTATGTGCTGAATAGGCCAAAGTACCCTTAATATGCTATAAGCTTTAGCGACGGTGCTTTTAACATGAAGGTCCCACGTAAGATCAGGATTGAACATTACACCCAAGTTCTTAGTAGACCTAACGTAAGCAATAGTCCTTAAGAAGTAATTGTGGGAAGTAAGACAGATCAATTTTGCTCCTAGACACAAGACATTTTGGTTTCATTGGGTTAAGCAGTAAACCATTTTTAGTAGATCAACGGTCAATAAAATTTAAGTCTTCATTTATTCAGGCTGAATACTGCTCAATCATTCCAGCGTACATGCGAATTGAACATGGTCTTATGACGTTAGGAAGTTCATCAACATACACTGAAAAAAGCAACGGACCTAGTATAGAACCTGCGGAGCACCACTAGTGACAGGCAGAAAGTCTGATTAGATTTTATTTAGCTCGACTGCTTGCATTCGATTTGTTAAATATGAGAACCAAAGCTTAACTGCGGGAAAGGAGAAATTGAATAGCCGGCATAGTTTTTCGCAAAGAATGCAATAATTCAACATATCAAATGCTTTAAAGAAATCTAGTAACACAGGAAATGTAACATTATCTAGATGGATTGCTCTTCTAATATATTCAGATACGCCCAGTAAGGCTGTTAAGCAGCTATTTTTCTTTCAAGCCCAGCCGTTTAGATGTCAGCAAGCTGAAACGCACACGAAAAATATTAATTTGTTTTTGAATTACTTTTTCAAGAACCTACGACAAAAACGGCAGTATTGGAATTGGTCGAAACGCGTCACCTTTTGAAGTCTTGGGGATAGGTACTATTTTCGACCTCTTCCATTGTGTAGGAAACTCACTTGTACTTAAGCGCGATTTAAAAATATGAGTAATATGAGGCAGAAGTATGGGAAGTAGAATTTTCAAAAAGGTGAAGTGTGTTTTATCAAGCATTAGACTTGACAGATAGAAGCACCTCAACCACATCCTCTGTGCCTATAGAAGAAATTGAGGAACAATATGAATTTGACCTTGGAGCTGACAAACGTATATTTGCAAATTGTTCGCAAACTCAAAGACTGTTGACGGTTGGGTTTGTGACAAAGCGCTTGTTAAGATCCTTAATATCCAAGTTTTCAAATTTTTCACAAGCAGACTTTCCAACACCAATATTTTTCAAATGTGGCCATACTTGCTTACTACCTCCTGAAACGTTAATGCGAGTTGAGTATAAACGAGCCTTAGCTTTTACGGATTTCTTGAACAGTTTTGTTGCTCAAAGTGGTATAGATTTGATTAAGATTGTCAATATGAAATGATTTCCATCGCCTATATGCCAAATCACGTTGTTTCGCCAAAGAAAAAATATCCCTAGTAAGCCAAGGTTTGTTTTTGAGGCACAGTTTTTGGTTCTTTAAGGTAGACGGCTACCGAAAGCCAGTTAACTTTATGATTTTGAAATGCAACTTGCCCAGAGGGCGAGGGAATTCCCAGGATATAATTCTAGTTTACAAAATGTGTACCAATTTCAAAAGCAGGATGATTAAGTGAACACATTCGGTGGTCTTAAGAAACGGAGAACCAACTTTCATATATCCACCACGTCTTATTTTATTGACGTCACCAGAGATCGAAATCCATTAATGCACATCGGACAAACAACAACAGTTTCACTATTTTTGATCTCTGGTGACATCAATAAAATATCACAAAACAAGATGTGTCTTATTTTTTAATTTGTTTTTTTTTTATTCATGCCTCGACCTAAGTATCTTCAAATGTATAGCGAAATTCATTAATTTTCCCAAATAAACTTTGTGCATTGCGAAGGCCAGTTTGACGTCGGCATAGTACATTAATCATGGTGCGCAGTTTAAAATCGCCCATTTTAAAACAGATACACAAAAAAAAACAGAAAAAGAGAAATACTATAAATTAACAGAAACACAAATTTAAACTAAATTATAAAAATTAAATTTTTAAATTAACGGAAAAAAAGAATTATAAAAATTAACTATTAAAGTTAATTTAGACTTTGGAGAATTTTTAAATTACTGAACAATCATATCTTTAAGACACATAAAAAAACAGATTTTGAACACTTCACATTTGAAGATTAGTCTACGTTTTATGATATTTACTGTCCGACACTAAGGAACAGTAAATGGCTGATATATTTTGTGTGTCTTGTTTGCGGTTCATATTATTTTTATTGTTAATTATATGCAGTGTCTTTAGTGTGTAACGTTTAGATGTATGTTTTTCTGTTGCAAGGATCTCCACTCCCTCGAAGCTTGGTGTGTGACCCGTATCAATGCTGTGAGAAGCTAGTGCCATCTTCTCAGAACTTTTTTGCCGAAGGAGTGAGTTGTTTGGTGGTGCCGATGCAGGAAAGATTGCAGGATTCATCCGTTTTCCCTTGGCAATTTGTTTTATAAACTAAGTTTGAACGGCGATATGGTTGTAGAATTTTTAGCTTTACGAATCATCCTTGTGATGGTTCGTTTTGACCATATCCAGTACGATGGAAGGGGATCCAGAACGTTGGTATGAAAATGAGACGACGATGGTTTACGTTCCGTATAATTTTTTCATGTAGAACTGGGCTATCAATACCACCATTCAAAAGCTGATGTATAAAAATTATATCAGCGTTATCACGACATCGGTATAACGTTTGTAGGTTTATTACCTTAAGACGATTTTCGTAAGGAGGTAAGTTAAATGGGTATTCCCATCCAAGCCCGCGTAAAGCAAACATTATGAATCTAAGTTGAACAGCCTCAATACGCTGAATATGGACGTGATGGTAACGTGAGTAGTCTTGGGAGAGATATTCAAGAAGAGGCCTAACAAAGGCAATATAAAGGGATTTTGTGACGTAGGGATTTGAGAATTCTCTTGACCAGCGTTTAATGAACCCAAAAGTAGAATTTGCCCTAGGGCGGGCGTTTTCGGGCATAGGTAATCGCTTGACATTTACTTACCTTAAGCTTGAGGAAGTTATGTTGACACCAAATAAAGAAGCAGTTTAAATCTTTTTGTAACAAATGAGCATCTATGATGCATAAAATGATATCCGCATATCATCTGCGTAAATCTCAAGGTCAGATCCTGAGAGAAAAGGCTTCACATCATTAATTGTTAACAGGTAAAACAAGGGTCCTAAGTGACTTCCTTGCGGGACGCCTGATGTTGAAATAATAGGGTTAGAAGTGCATGATCTAAAAATAGCTGTGTATTGGCAAGCGATCGCCAGACAGGACTGGATCCAAGATATAAACAGGAGAGGGAACCCGTATGCTTAAAGTTTGAAAAGAATAATATTATATATTATGCGAGATCTTATCAAATGCTTTGTTAAAATCAGTTGCAATTGCATCAACTTCATGACCATCTTCTAAAGCACAAATGGTATTAGAAACAAACTCAGTAAGGTTAGTGATCGTAGACCTTCCTTTAAGAAGGTCTATCGAAAAGTTTAGGTATGCAAGAGAGTTGGCAATAGGTCGATAGTTAGAAACATTATTTTTACATCCTTTTTTATGAACGGGGATAACGAAAGAGTTCTTCCATTGTTTTGGAAACACGCCATATGAGATAGATAGTTGGAAGAGAGCTTTTACCGGTTGGTCTAGTTTTAACACACATTTTTTAAGGACAATAGGAGGAATCCCATCGGGGCCAGACGAGAAGTCTTCCTTAAGTGGGTGTATTTTATCAACTACTGATAATCGATGATGAGGTAGTTTTAAGGCAGCTGTTCATAATGTTAAAGTAGTTATGATATATATCTGTGTTATATGAAGAATATCCCTGACTTAAGAAATTAGCGAAAAGGTTAGAGATAATTTTTGGGTCAGAAGACGAAACATCGGCGTATTTCAAAGTAGAAGGGTAACCATCCGATTTTCTTTTAGAATTGATAAATTGAAATAAGTGTTTTGGATTAGACATAAGATCAGATTGAGTTTGGATTATGTGTCTGGAGTAGAGAGATTCACACAAATTTGAAAAGCTTGAACGGGAACATATGTTAGAAAGTTTTGATTTGACTTCGACCTGAGAAATTGCTTCCAAAGCTTATTTCCTTTGCTACGAAGTGAACGAAGGTAAAATGTTTGTTCCTTGTGAAAAAGAAATTTGTATATCGGTATAAAAGGTGTCAATTACAATGTCAAAATTAGATTCATTAGATATAAATTCAAAATTGATGTTACCAATAAGATCGTTAAGCTTATCAAAGTTCGCTTTAAAAAAATTGAAATTTTGAATCAAGAGAGAGTAAGGCTGGATAATATCACATTCGTAAGCGAACGTTAAAGAAATGGGAGGGTGGTAACTGTCGAGCTTTAAAAGCAGATAAATACTTTCAATGACCTCAGTATTATATACGTCAGATGAGAAGGCCAAACCTAATTGTCTCCCTAAATAATTCTTAACAACACTCATTTGGGCGAGATAAGAAGAAACAAGACGGCCAGTAAATAAAATTTCTTTTTCAGAAAAAGCATTGGATGAGACGAAACAAATCTCATCAGAAACATCCCAAATTAATCGAGGAAGATTAAAATGATGATTATGTCATCTTCCGAGCTTCTTTTGATTCCGTACGAGCGCGAGTTATATTGTTATGTTATTAGTATTGAAAAAAAAAACGATTCTCTCTGTTTCCCGGGTCGATTGCGACTGCCGGTCGTTTTATTATTATCAACTAATCATTAAATAAAATGTATAATACAACATAGGTCAATGCATCCACTTTCCGATGGCCTTCAGATATGTACATTTTCCCATCGTCGCCGGAAAGTGGTGTTGCATTACTTTATTGGTTGCGAAGCAACACAAATGTTCCGTCGTCAAGTTTGCTGACTTGCATTTGTGTAACTTCAGCCCCCTTTAGTTCAAGATTCTCCCGAATTTTGTTTTCATTGAATTTTGTTTCTATATTTTTTATAATTATTTTAACATTTTTGTTTTTTCTTTGAATTAAGAAGATGAGAACTCCAATTATAATTACGGCTATGATAAAAATGAAGATTGTGATGGAACTTATAATATAATTGTTGTTTTTATGGTACTTTAATTCATTTATGTGGTTAAGGTTTTCGATATGATACATTTTTAACATTGTTTCAAAATTTAATTTTTCTTTTACAATTACATTTTGATCTTCTTCGTAGGAAAATTTATGAACAAAACCTATATTAAAATCTGATATTGAAATGTTTCTTATGTTTATTGTACAATTATTAATATTTATTATAAAATTTCCACTTAAAATTAAATTTCGATCGTCACAACCGTTATTTACAATTTCTCCTTTAAGATTTTTACAAATTACAAAATTTTCTTCGATATTTAAAATTTCAGTTTTGTTGTTTATTTTAAAATTACATAAGCAATCAATCAAACAATTATCCATTTTAATCAAGTCTTTTATATAAATATTATTGGGATTATAATTAAATTTTATTTTATTTAGATCAATAAATTCTGTAGGTAATAAATCAATTTCTTTAAAATCTTTGTTAGGCATTGGTATTATCATTTTTAATTGGGTTTGGATGTAACTTTTCGGAAGTTTAATAGCTAGAATTAATTTTGTGTCATTAAGCTTAAATTCTCCTGTTTTGGAATGTTTTAGTTTGAAAAAGTCTAAATCAGAAGCCACTATTTCTGCTCCTGTTAACATGCTAGGATGTAAAATACACTTTTTGGCAGATGCTATATTGTCAAGAATATTATCAATTTTATCTTCTAATATTTTTAATTTTAAAAGTTGGTCTGTTTTCAAAAGTTTCAATGTTAAATTTTGTTGACTATCTACTACGTTATTGTAAATTTCCGAAATATTTTTTCGATCTTCTACAATGGCATCATTAAAATTCTCAATATTATGCATAATATTTCTGTTGATATCTATTTGCTTATTTAAATTCTTAATGGCATTTCTGTTATTAATATCAACAACTTTAAAATGATCTAAAATATCTTCCCTATCATTGTCATCCATGGTTCCGAATAACCATTTCTGACCTGTTCCGATAAAGTTTGCTAACCCTCTCTTTTGTCGGAATGTGGAAACTACGGCCTTAACTTTTAATTTGATGTTGATAATCTCTGTTAATATTGGAATGTTATTTTCCAAGTGCAATTTTTGCAAATTTACTTCGAGTCCTTCAATTACGGTCATTATTTTACCCGAATCTACTCGTATTATGTGAACAATTGTCTGGGTTTCGTTAATCAGCTAAACTGTTCCTCGATTGATGACTGTAAATCCTTGGCTAGTTTGTACTTGGGAGATTAGAAGAGCTGGGTCCGCCACCGTTGCTGTCATCATAATTGTCCACAGCATGAGCCAGACTAGAACCTGCAAATTTATTAGGCCTTTTAACTGTTGTTGGATGAACATTTCGTAATTTATTTTTTCTGAAGTAAGGTTCATTTTTGTGACGTAAATGCTTATAGTTTCTAATAAATCCTTCACTTCTAGCGTCATGAAAATCTTCCATATCTAAATTTCTTTTATTTACAATATGTTTCTTACGTTTATCGGCTTTCATTTCAAGACTCATTTCAAGAGTGGAGTGGTACCTATTGTTATAAATTTTAACTGCCTTGTGAAGTGTTTGATTAGTGGTTAAATCTTTAGTTTTGATAGTTAACAAAATTTCAAGTAGCGTAGAATGAAACCGTTCAATATCAAAGTTTCCTGTATGAGAGTTCGGCTTAGTGAAGTGAATTTGAATATCTTTTTCTCGGAAGAATTCTTTTATGTTTTCTGAGTTGAATTCATTATCGCAAACAATTTTCTTTGGGTTTCCGAACTTAGAAAATTGTTCTTCAATACATTCAAGTTTGCTTACCCAATTTTTACTATTTAAGCTATAGATATAAGCTTTTTTGGTAAGTTTATCCAAGAAAGTAAGATAAAAAAGTTTATTAAAATGGTATATATCCATGTGAAGTATTTCATTAGCTTCTGTTGGTGTTTCAGAAGTCTTGAATTTAGGTTTGATAGGTTTTCTGTCATATTTGCCTTCTTGGCATGTCTGCCAATTTCCTATTACCTTTGAAATTTGCTTCACTAGACCTGGAAAGTAAACTTTATTTTTCAAAGTTTTGTAGGTTTCAACAATTCCGGAATGACTACTCTCTTTGACATGGTATAAGGAAATTTGTTTAAAAATGTCTGCTTCAGTTCTTACTTCGAGAGCTCTAAGTTTGCATTTAACAAATGTCAAGTTTTTATCATCCTTAAAAAGTTTTATTAAACACTGTTGAATTTTGTTAAACTCATGATACGATAACTCTGTGTAAGTTCCTACTTTTCCTTTTATAAGAGTTCGTTTAAAGAGATCTTCCCAATATAACTGATTTTTAGTCATATCTACATGGATGATTCTCCTACCATGACACATTTCGACTTCTGTTGAAACAAAATTAGATAAAATTATTTGTGTTTTATATTTATTCACTATTTCTTCCTTTATTGGAAAATGATCCAACTGTTGTTCTGGTGCTGAGTGGACAGTTGCCACATTTGAGTCAGATTCACCATCTATTTGGTCAACATCTTTGATGGGGCTCAAGAAAAAATTGAGTGAGCACTGCCCCAATAGCGAAGTTGGAAGCGTCAGTAAATAAAGTAAAAGATTTTTGAAAATTAGGAAATCTAAGTATAGGGTAGTTAGTGATGTTTCGTTTCGAAGTTTCGAGAGCTTGTGTGTATTCTGTGTCTCTTGTATTAATTTTTGAATTTTTCTTTAAATACGCAATCTTCGAGTAATTTTTTACAAATTTTCGATAAAATCGTGTTATACCCAGAAAAGATTTCAGTTCTTTCTCTGATGATGGTAATTTGTAATCCAAAATACATTTGACTTTTTCTGGATTAGGTTTCATACCTTCTTCAGTCAAGATATGCCCTAAAAATTCCGTATCTTTTTGAAGGAAGGTGCATTTGTCAAACTGGACCTTAAGGTTATGTTTGGCAAGTGTGCTAAAGATTGTGGTGATAGCAGTAAGATGTTCTTCTAGACTAGTCGAAAATATAAGAATATCATCAAAATAAACTACACAGATCTTATTTATGTGTTCCCTTAGTATTTCATTCATGAGCCTTTGAAACGTCGCTGGGGCGTTTTTGAGGCCAAAAGTCATCCGAGTAAACTCATATAAACCATTTGGAGTAACAAATGCAGTTTTATGAATATCTCTGGGATGCATTTTGATTTGGTAATAACCTTTAGCCAAATCCAATGTCGTAAAATACTGGGCTCTCCCTAACTTATCTAATATACTATCTATATTAGGTAGAGGGAACTAGTCATCTAAAGTGATTTCATTCAATTTCCTATAATCCATACATAGTATAAACTTCTGCTCACCTGATTTTCCAATCTTTTTCGGGACAAAAATAATGGGAGAAGAGTATCCCTGCTTTTCCATTTCTAGTACTTGTCTCCTAATTTCTTCCTCATGTTTTGGAGGCAACCTATAGAGTCTGGAGTTAATTTGTTGTTCCGTGTTTGTTCTAATCTCATGTACTATAGAATCGGTATTCGTAAGCTTATTATATAGATTAAATTTTGGTACTGTTTTATGATTTTACCTACTTCTTCAATTTCTTGGGAATTTAAGTGCGATAGATCTACTTGATCTGCCGTTTCGATTGAAAGTTCATAATGTTCAATATCTAAACTTTCTTCAGAATATAAATAAATTTTTGCCTTATTGACCAATTCTATAAATTTTTTGTTCATATTTATATTAGAAACGTTTCTTCTAATTATATCCATACCAACAAGGAAGTCATAGTCTTTATTAGATAAATTCATTTTATGCCACTTTAATTTACAACGACTTCCCATCCTGAATTCTTTTGGTGTTTCTGTGACGAGAATTTGTATAAATTCCTTGGTTTTGTTGTTAATAGTATTAATAAAAACAAATTTTTCCTCTAGAATCGGAAAACTAGAACAATCTAGCCTAGAAGAGTTAATTAAACTTTTCGTTGAACCAGTGTCTAATAGAGCCTTATATTCTCTATCATTGATGGTAAAATTACAGAATAATTTATTTCCGAGGTTTAGTTCCGAAAATCCGAAGGATCCACGTTATTAATATCTTCATTACACCCTGTCTCTCTAGATTCATAACCGCTAGCTAAATTGTTCACATCCATAGGTTGTGGATTTTGATAACTATTTCTAGCTTCCCCTGGATTGAAAACTTGGGTATTGTTTTGTCTAACTTGTCCTGACCTATTGTTATTTGAATTTCTACTCTGCCCTGATCTATTGTTATTATTAAAATTTCTAGTCTGTCGTGATCTATTGTTTGAAGATAGCCTAACTTGTCCCGACCTGTCCTGGTGGGTATTATTGTTAACCTGACCTGAATTATTCTGCCAAACTCTATTGTTTTGATTTGGATTCGTCCCTAACCTATTCTGGCTAGTGACACAATTAGTTCTGCTATAATTTTTCTTTAGATTCCATTCACTATCTGGAATGTAAGTTCTTAAAATGCCTAAAATAGAATTTAGGTCGAAAATGTTTCTTATCTCCCTAGACAACTGACCCACAGTAAGCTCTTTTATTTTTGCTATTAGGAGCAGCTTGCCAGAACTTATTATTTCGATTTTATTACTTTCATAGAGTGCATATTCGTGACACTCTTTCAAAATTAATTCTATTTTATTGCATAAACCTAAAATACTATTTACCTTTAGATTATTTATTTCAATCCAAATGCTGTTAACGTCGATTATTGGGCGGAAGTGTTGAACAAGCTCGTTTCTAGTCTCTTCCCACGATGTCAACGGATTTAAATATAAAAGGTTTTTGGCTTCACCTACAACTTTTATATTATAGATCGCCTTGAATACCTCTTCTTTTCTGTCTTGCGGGTTAGCTGCCAGATGAGCGTCAACACAGGTGAGGAATTGTGTGAGTTCGTTTCTCGCTCCTCCAAACTCTTTTATATGAGCTATGCTTTTATAAAGCGATATCGTTGGTGTAGCTGCTGCTGCCGCTGCTGCTGGTGCTCTCTGTTGAAGCTGCTGCTGCTGTTGTTCAAGCTGCTGCTGCTGTTGAAGCTGCTGCTGGTGGGTAAGCTGCTGTTGTTGTTGTTGCACCTTAGTTAAAATATTAAGTGCGTCGACGACACTTTGTAAAACTTGCTCCATTGTTAAATTGGCGAAGTTAATACCACGATTGGTATCGAACTGTTTATCTCGCTTTTTTCTATCAATTCTGATAAAAAGTCCACACAAATCACTAGATTTTTTATAATTGCAACTGATTTTTAGTCTTTTATAGTTTTTGTTTAGTTTATTTGGGTGGAGGTGAGGTTGTGGATGGCAAACAACACTTTTATTTTTTTTTTTATAACCGGGTGGAGATGGTTTAAAGTCAATACTGTATCAGGGTGGTGGAGGGGTTGTGGATAGTAAACAAACAAATATATAAAAAAAAAATTTTCTTTAAAACTGATTTTTAGTTTAGATTTTTTCCACTTTTTATATTTTTGTTCCTCCAGTTCGTTCCGCGACTGCGCCAGTTAAATTATTATGTTATTAGTATTGAAAAAAAACGATTATCTCTGTTTCCCGGGTCGATTGCGACTGCCGGTAGTTTTATTATTATCAACTAATCATTAAATAAAATGTATAATACAACATAGGTCAATGCATCCACTTTCCGATGGCCTTCAGATATGTACATTTTCCCATCGTCACCGGAAAGTGGTGTTGCATTACTTTATGGGTTTCGAACCAACACAAATGTTCCGTCGTCAAGTTTGCTGACTTGCATTTGTGTAACTCGCGCGTGCGATAAATTGTGTTACTTGTTGGTGGTTTTATTGTTAGAGTGTTATAAAGATGTTGAAAGTTTTCCTCATCGAAAAAAGACACACCAAAAAGAAAAGAATCATGGGTTACGGAACGGTTGTTTTGCACATTTTTAACTTTTCTAATGCTCTTCATTGCGTGAGTTTGCATTGCTTGTTTAGATCACCGATAGTCTTCTTTAGTTCACATACATCAGAATCGAGTGTATTAGTTTTTGTGTTTGCATTAAGAATAGCCGTTTCTGGCACATATGTGAAGTTCATTTATACACAAAATTGATACGGGTTTCAATTAAATTTTTACATTTTAATCTCTTTAATGTTGTGCTTGTCTTCATTTAAAATATTTTTAAATAAAAAGGTATTCATTTACTTTATTTATAAATCTTAAATTGTAGGTAATCAACATTTCATTCACTAACTTATTTACCATACATGCGAACCTGGTGAAATTCGTTCGAAATCTCAAAATACTTGATTTAAGATACAACAAACTAAAATATATGGAGTCACCAATTAATCTTCCTAATGGAATTCAGCAAGTCTATTTAAGTGGTAAGAGTCGATTATTTTATGTATGATATACAAGATTTTGACTTAGTTTCACAGGAAATGAATGGAATTGTTCACGCAGCTTAAAATGGCTTTTGGATAAAGAAAATGTTCTTGTTGATAGAAGCAGTATGATATGCTCCGATCATAAGTATCAGGGCAAAAACCTAGAAACAGTGGCATATTACAAAAGAGTAAGTATAAACTATTGCTTCATATTAGGTGTGTCTAATAACGTGATAATTCGTACGAATATTCACATATTGCTGTCAAAACTCATAAGAAAAAACACATGTTTGGGAATCTTGGTGAACATTTCTAGTTACCAAACTGGCATATTATGTACAGTATTGTACTGCAATACAATATCAAATTTAAATTTAGGAGGGTACTCTAGACATGTCTAATTTGTTTACTTGTTGACCCGCAGGGTCAGAAGAGCAGTCTATTTCGGAGACTTAGCGGTCCAGACCGCACCTCACTTAATTAAAGCTGGTAATTTTTGTAATAAAGGGTAAGTTCAAAAATGTCAAATAATTGCGCAGCGATTCAGCATCACTGCTCGTTTCCGATGCTAGTGGATTACATATCTATTGCGGATGCGATGCTGATCGTTTATTTGTTTGACGATGAAAAATAGTTGTTTGTTTCGAAGGACGGATATAATACTATTAAAAGCTTTAATTGATAAAAAAAAAGTGATATTTTTTAATACAAAATGCGTAAAGCGGAGCAAATAGGCTTTAAAAGAAATGATATGTCATTCAAATGCATTCATTTCATTTTCATTCGCTATATTTATACCAGCCGATCACCGGCATCAACAAGTAATCACGATATTTCTTGATGCTTGTTTGTTTAATGTTTGCGCATCAGCATATACAACTTTGCAATAATAAATAGTCGACGTTCAAAGTGATGCGAAAAGTTTGCGTTTGTGAATGTTTGACGCAAATAATCGAGCATCATTACTGCAGTGATGCGTTTGTGAATTTACCAAAATATACGAAAAGAGACAACTTTAATCTTTTCACCTTAGGGTACACGCACAGTAGTGCCATAAAACGATGCGATACCAAAAGCTGGTAGGTACGTGATAAACATAGTGCAGAAGCAAAAATTTTGTGTGATGTTGTGGTGTAAGTCTCTTGTTCTTATTGTTGTCTGTTTGTTTCTTCAGGCGCCATTCACTGCCGTTGTGTACGACTTCCTCTATTTGGCATCCGTAATATTTGTGATTATTAATAATATTCCTCATCTTTTTTTAGTTTTGAATTTTCGATATATGAATTAACAGTTTTTCTGATTATTTTGTTTCTTGCGAGTGGTTTTGCATTTAATTAAATCCATTTTGTTCTCTTTTACTCTTGTTGAATTTTTAATACAAAATATTTTTTTTGAGTGTCTTGCAAACGCCGATATTCATCGTGCTCGCTTACACCCACAGTGAAGGCTCCTTGATTTTGCTCTGTGTCTCCCGGTGAGTGCAATTTTTCTTGTATATATTCTGCCTACACGAGCAAGATTTTGATGCTATATATTAACAAAGAAAAACATCCCAATTTCTTTCTAAAGTTATACTTTGTTCTGTGTTTTATCTTGAGCCTGGGGTGCTACATCCGTTTTTAGAAGACCCATCAGCTTATAATCGGTCAACCTGTCGCTGCCTAACTTTCCTTTGGTGCATTAATATAGTTGCTGTCAACTCCCTTTAACATACCTTGACTGCTGCTTATCCGTTGCATTTGGACATACCTACCTACTCGTCTCAGTTTAATGATATTAACATCTAAAACTTAGTTTTTTCCCGAATCGGGGTGAGTGCAATTTGTAGTAGATGTTTTGTATGTATTCTTGTTGATACTATATAAACATAAATGCATTTGATTCTTTTTCGGACTAACTTAATTAACAAGTACATCTGTAATTGAGATTATAATAACACTTCGTTACCAACAACACTTCGTTATCGACACCTTCATCTAGCACTTGCACAAACCAATTTTCTGCTAACAACACTGCGTTATCCTAATTTATTTTTGCACAATGAGGGCAAAATACGAAGTAAGCAATTTACTGATGGATAAACCCACAACCTGTGGCAACACTGATTGTACTCTCATTGAAAAAAAAAACAAATGATTGGGTTAATTGTAAGGGTATTTGTAATTAATTTTTCCACCCTGCCTAAGCAAACGTCCCAAAGCTTATCTGCCAGAATACTTAATTCATTTTAATTTTTACTGTGCAGGGATCTCACACATTCTGCTTGCACTAAAATGTAACAATGAACGGGTATCCCAATTATTCAATACTACAGGGTGTCCACCGGGAAGGTATATACTTTGTTTTGCCACCATTTTGGTAAACATTAGTCTCGACAATTCATATTTGGCAGTCGTAAACTAAACACGTGGCAAATTTATTATGGAAAAACATTCGATAAACCAACGCGTTTTAATCGTTAAAACATTTTATGAAAATCAATCATCGATTACTGTGACGAAGAGAAAGATGCGTGGAATTTTTGGGAGAAACAACGTGCCAACAAAACGCACTATTTATCGTGTAGGGAATGATTTGGAAGAAAGAGGGTCTGTAGGTGATAGGCCCAAGCATGCACCATAACATACTGCAAGATCGGCTGAAAACATTACTGCTGCTCAAGGAAGTGTTCAAGACAATCTATCAACCAGAATTCGACGTCGTGCTCAGGAGCTTGATCTTCAAAGAACAACGTTGGTCACAATTTAACTCTTTTATGAACATTAACCTTTCCACCTTCTTTCTTAATTTTCATGAGCTCTCCCAAAGTGTGAGTGAGATAAAAAATGATCTAAGTGCTCTCAAATCGGTACTTACCATTAACTCTCCTAAACGAAAAACTGCAAAAAAAAATTCTAAAATTACTGAGGAAGAAAATGAATCCCCTTCCCCCTACATGAGTCACCATCACGATTCCCAAAAGGCTGATCTGCCATCATCCGCCCCCAGCCTGCCTATGGTAGTGGAAAATGTGCAAAACCCACCAAAGGTATCATCTGCCTTATCTCAATTTAATTCTGAACAGCAAAATCCAACTAATTCCGACCCTCAATTCCCTGTTCTAAATAAAAACAACTGTGAATGGAAAACAGTGCATTCGAATAAAAAGTCAACAAAGCCAATTTATACAAAAAAAATAATTGGCACTGACACTTCAACCTCTCTCTGTGCTTTACCCAATTATAAATGGCTTCACTTATCTAAATTCAACAAAGACACAAAATCTGAAGATATTATTAGCCACATATCAAAAAAAAACTGATATTCCATCAAATCAATTTAAATGCTATCCGTTAATTAAAAAAGAAACTGATTTATCAAAACTCAAATTCTTAACATTTAAATTGAGTGTTCCTTCATCCAAATATTCGATTATCATGGATTCCTCTATCTGGCCATGCTTTGTCCAAATAAAAAAATTTGTCTCGCGAGAAAACAATATAGAATTAATTAAACGCTCATCTCAGCCTACGGGAACTTCTTCGTCATCATCATTATCACAGTCAACATTGCCGTCGTCGTCGCCACCATCGTCATCATCACCTCCACCATCACCATCACCACCACCACCACCGCCCCCTCCATCAACTCAACAGCCTCTACAACAGCCGCCACTCAATGTCAATTGACAATCAAAATCTACAACATCTTCTAAACTAAATTGCTCTCCTTCGCACTCTTATCAGCATTCCGGTAATCACAATCAGCTGTTCGGCTATTACCAAAACGTTGGAGGAATGCGCACAAATATTCAACAAATGTTCTTGTCTCTGTCATCTATTCAGTATGATTTCGTTGCACTAACCGAAACTTGGTTATCCATTGACCATCTTAATGCTGAAATCTGCAACAATAATCATTATGCTCTTTTTCGTAAAGATCGTTGTTCTCAGACAACTGGTTTGGAAAGAGGGGGAGGTGTGCTACTTGCTGTTTGCTCTACACATGTTTGCATTGAAATGAGTTTGCCTTCTTCTGCTTCTTCTTGTCCGTACGACATTGACCAAATTATAATTAAGATCATCTTTGAAAATAAATACGTATTATTTATTGTTGTAAGTTGTATTCCACCTAGAAGCTCACTTGACTTGTATAAAATTCATGTAAACAATTGCAATTTCTATTTATCAAAACTAAAAAATAATGAACATATAATTATTCTTGGAGATCTTAATCTTACAAATGTTGAATGGGTTTTTGATCCCGAAGAGCTACAACTGTTTTCATTTAATATTAATACAGATTTTGAATGTGAATTAATTGATTATTTTGCAAGTTATGACTTGATTCAACTTAATTGTTACAAAAATAATTTACATCGTATTCTGGATCTTGTTTTTGTCGATAGAGAATTAAATATATCAGTTGATGAATCACTTAATCCTATTTTTCCTAACTCTGTTCACCATTTGGCTCTTAATGTTAATTTTTCATTTTATGACTATTTCAAAAGTACAAATTGTTGTAAATTTAAGTTTAATTACGCAAGAGCTAATTACTCAGACATTGCGAGTTATTTGTCGGGTATACCGTGGCACTTAAATTATAGTTCTATGAATTTAATTCAATTTTATAATTTTTTCATTGATAATCTGAAAGCGGCAATTGATATGAATGTACCAAAGGTAAAAATTAATAAAAACTCAAAGCCTCCTGGGTTTAATAAAAGGCTTTCTAGCTTAAGTAATAGAAAAAACAAAGCTTACAAACGGATACGCACTTGCGAAAATAATACTGTCTTAAAAGAGGTTTACGTTCGGTTAGCGCGGGAATTCGATGTTCTTAACAAATTTTTTTATAAAAATTACAGTTTGTCAATTGAATCGAACATAAAAACAAATGGAAAATGTTTTTGGTCATTTATTCAAAGTAAAAAATGTCAAATGGTATTCCTAGTAGTATGAAGTACCTTGGGTCAACATATTCGGATCTTCCCAATATTTGTAATTCGTTTGCCCATTATTTTGAATCAAACTATATGAAATCTAATTTAGATCATTTAAGTAGAGCTGATTTAAATAATCAAAATTATAAGGTTGACATTAGTCAGTTAGAGATTAATATATCCGAAATCGAAGAAGGTCTATTAAATTTAAATAGTGATTGTAAGCCAGGCCCTGATGAAATTCCACCAATTATTTAAAAAAAATGTGCATCTGCTATATCTGTGCCCCTTTTTTACATTTTCAACACCTCTCTTGTGAGTGGTGAATTCCTTTCAGTTTGGAAAAAATCATTTTTATCTCCAATTCATAAAACTGGCCCAAAGCAGGAAGTAACCAACTATCGTCCTATTTGTAAACTATCGAGTATACCGAAACTTTTCGAGAAAATTATATGTGGAAAATTGACATTTCTTCTTAAGGAGCATATTTCACCATTTCAACATGGTTTTGTTGCAGGTAGATCTACAGCCACTAATCTTTCAATTTTCTCCAATTTCATCTTAAGTAAACTCGAAGAAGGATACCAAATTGATGTTATTTATACTGATTTTGCGAAGGCTTTTGATCGAGTCAGTCATAGGATATTGATTGAAAAATTGAAACTATTTGGTTTTCACTCAAACATGTTGCAATGGCTAAAATCCTATCTAAAGGGTCGTATACAGTTTGTTTCTATAGATCAAGTGCTGTCAAATCCAATTGTAGTAACCTCGGGTGTCCCCCAAGGTAGCCATCTTGGCCCCCTTCTTTTCCTAATCTTTATTAATGACATGGCTGATATCTTTCTGAACTCCAGTAGGCTTCTATTTGCAGATGATTTGAAGTTTTTCAGATGCGTTAAATCTTTAAATGATTGTATTCTCTTACAAGACGATCTCCATAAGTTGACAGGATGGTGCTCAACTAACCAATTACTCTTGAACGTTAAGAAATGCCAATTTTTTTCTTTTTGTCGCAATTTTTCAAAAATTACATTTGATTACACATTTGACACGTTTGTTCTTGAAAGAGTTTTGGAGAAAAAAGATCTTGGTGTAATATTTGATTCAAAACTAAGTTTTACCAAGCACATAGAATTTATTGTAGCTAAATCTTATTCAATGCTAGGGTTTTTTAAACGAAATACCAAAGACTTCAAGGACCCTTATGCCCTTAAATCTCTTTATAATGCCTATGTTAGGTCTAACTTAGAATACTGCTGTGTGATTTGGAATCCTTACTACAATATTTATTTAAACAGAATAGAAATGATCCAAAGAAAATTTACAAGGTATACAATCCAGAAATTAGGTTGGAACATCGAAATCCCGTCATACTCAACTAGATGTAAACTTCTTGGAGCTCAATCTCTCGAAAATAGAAGAAAAATGATGTCTGTAATGTTCATTAGTGATATTTTGTCACATCATATCAAATGCCCTATGCTTTTATCATTGATTGATTTGTATGCTCCGTCGCGTCAGATAAGAGAACGTTGTCTATTCGGAGAAAAGGAACACAGAGTAAACTATGCTCGTAATGAACCAATAACTCGTTGTGTCAGAGAAACTAATCTCATTTCAAATTATATTGATTTTAACTTTCATAAAAGCAGATACATTTTAAAAATTAATTTAATTTTGTTCTTTTCAAATTGATTAATCAAATTATGATTACACAATTTATTGTATTAAATACTTAATGTAATTTTGTTAGATGTTAAATGTTATACCTATTTATCTCTTTTTTGTAGTCTAATTGTAGATTTAATTATCTCTAATTGATGTAAATAAATAAATAAATATAAATATAATTTTGCACAGGGATTTGTTTCCATTTAAGATTCAGTTGACACAAGATCTTCTTCCACAAGACCATTTACGCCGCCGTACATATGGCAATAAGATGTTACAGCTAGCCCATAAAAACCTCGATTTTCATGAAAAAATCATAATGAGTGACGAGGCACATTTTGAGTTGGATGGATGTGTGAATAAACAGAATAGTGGGTTCTGAGCAAAGGCAAACCCTCAAATTATTCATCAGTCACATTTGCATCCACTAAAAGTTACAGTCTGGTGTTCAGTTTGGTCAGGAGGAAGAATCATTCGACCTCACTTCTTTGAAAATGAGAACGGAGTAACGGTAACTGTGAATAGGGAGGGATATCGTGATATGATTGAAATTTTTTCATAAGAAAAAACACATGTTTGGGAATCTTTGTGAACATTTCTAGTTACCAAACTGGAATATTATGTACAGTATTGTACCGCAATACAATATCAAATTTAAATTTAGGAGGGTACTCTAGACATGTCAAATTTGTTTACTTGTTAACCCGCAGGGTCAGAAGAGCAGTCTATTTCGGAGACTTAGCGGTCCATACCGCACCTCACTTAATTAAAGCTGGTAATTGTTGTAATAAAGGTTAAGTTCAAAAATGTCAAATAATTGCGCAGCGATTCAGCACCACTGCTCGTTTCCGATGCTAATGGATTACATATCTATTGCAGATGCGATGCTGATCGTTTATTTATTTGACGATGAAAAATAGGTGTTTGTTTCGAATGACGGATATAATACTATTAAAAGCTTTAATTGATAAAAAAAGTGATATTTTTTAATACAAAATGCGTAAAGCGGAGCAAATAGGCTTTAAAAGAAATGATATGTCATTCAAATGCATTCATTTTATTTTCATTCGCTATATTTATACCAGTCGATCACCGGCATCAACAAGTAATCACGATATTTCTTGATGCTTGTTTGTTTAATGTTTGCGCATCAGCATATACAACTTTGCAATAATAAATAGTCGACGTTCAAAGTGATGCGAAAAGTTTGCGTTTGTGAATATTTGACGCAAATAATCGAGCATCATTACTGCAGTGATGCGTTTGTGCATTTACCAAAATATACGAAAAGAGACAACTTTAATTTTTCACCTTAGGGTACACGCACAGTAGTGACATAAAACGATGAGATAACAAAAGCGGGTAGGTACGTGATAAATATAGTGCAGAAGCAAAGATTTTGTGTGATGTTGTGGTTCTTATTGTTGTCTGTTTGTTTCTTCAGGCGCTATTCACTGCCGTTGTGTACGACTTGCTCTATTTGGCATCCGTAATATTTGTGATTATTAATAACATTCCTCATTTTTTTTTAGTTTTGAATTTTCGATATATGAATTAACAGTTTTTCTGATTATTTTGTTTCTTGCGAGTGGTGTTGCATTTAATTAAATCCATTTTTTCTCTTTTACTCTTGTTGAATTTTTGATACAAAATATTTTGTTTGAGTGTCTTGCAAACGCCGATATTCATCGTGCTCGCTTACACCCACAGTGAAGGCTCCTTGATTTTGCTTTGTGTCTCCCGGTGAGTGCAATTTTTCTTGTATATATTCTGCATACACGAGCAAGATTTTGATGCTATATATTAACAAAGAAAAACATCCCAATTTATTTCTAAAGTTATACTTTGTCCTGTGTTTTATCTTGAGCCTGGAGGGCTACATCCGTTTTTTGAAGACCCATCAGCTTATAATCGGTCAACCTGTCGCTGCCTAACTTTCCTTTGGTGCATTAATATAGTTGCTGTCAACTCCCTTTAACATACCTTGACTGCTGCTTATCCGTTGCATTTGGACATACCTACCTACTCGTCTCAGTTTAATGATATTAACATCTAAAACTTAGTTTTTTCCCGAATCGGGGTGAGTGCAATTTGTAGTAGATGTTTTGTATGTATTCTTGTTGATACTATATAAACATAAATGCATTTGATTCTTTTTCGGACTAACTTAATTAACAAGTACATCTGTAATTGAGATTATAATAACACTTCGTTACCAACAACACTTCGTTATCGACACCTTCATCTAGCACTTGCACAAACCAATTTTCTGCTAACAACACTGCGTTATCCTAATTTATTTTTGCACAATGAGGGCAAAATACGAAGTAAACAATTTACTGATGGATAAACCCACAACCTGTGGCAACACTGATTGTACTCTCATTGAAAAAAAAACAAATGATTGGGTTAATTGTAAGGGTATTTGTAATTAATTTTTCCACCCTGCCTAAGCAAACGTCCCAAAGCTTATCTGCCAGAATACTTAATTCATTTTAATTTTTACTGTGCAGGGATCTCACACATTCTGCTTGCACTAAAATGTAACAATGAACGGGTATCCCAATTATTCAATACTACAGAGTGTCCGCCGGGAACGTATATACTTTGTTTTGCCACCATTTTGGTAAACATTAGTCTCGACAGTTCATATTTGGCAGTCGTAAACTAAACATGAGGCAAATTTATTATGGAAAAACATTCGATAAACCAACGCGTTTTAATCGTTAAAACATTTTATGAAAATCAATCATCGATTACTGTGACGAAGAGAAAGATGCGTGGAATTTTTGGGAGACACAACGTGCCAACAAAACGCACTATTTATCGTGTAGGGAATGATTTGGAAGAAAGAGGGTCTGTAGGTGATAGGCCCAAGCATGGACCATAACATACTGCAAGATCGGCTGAAAACATTACTGCTGCTCAAGGAAGTGTTCAAGACAATCCATCAACCAGAATTCGACGTCGTGCTCATGAGCTTGATCTTCAAAGAACAACGTTGGCCACAATTTTGCATATGGATTTGTTTCCATTTAAGATTCAGTTGACACAAGATCTTCTTCCACAAGACCATTTACCCGCCGTACATATGCCAATATGATGTTACAGCTAGCCCATAAAAACCTCGATTTTCATGAAAAAATCATAATGAGTGACGAGGCACATTTTGAGTTGGATGGATGTGTGAATAAATAGAATAGTGGGTTTTGAGCAAAGGCCAACCCTCAAATTATTCATCAGTCACATTTGCATCCATTAAAAGTTACAGTCTGATGTTCAGTTTGGTCAGGGGGAAGAATTATTCGACCTCACTTCCTTGAAAATGAGAACGGAGTAACGGTAACTGTGAATAGGGAGCGATATCGTGATATGATTGAATTTTTTTTAACGCCACAACTGCATGCTTTAGGCTTGAGTAAAATGTGGTATCAACAAGACGGTGCCACATCGCATACAGCCAGGATTTCAATGGAATTACTGTGAGACCTCCTTCCACAGCAAGTTATTTTAAAAATGGTGATGTTGATTGGCTTCCACTGCCGCATGATTTGGCTGCTTCGGACTTCTTTTTGTGGGGATATCTGAAAAGCAAGGCTTATGCAAGCAAACCAGAAACCCTTGAGCAACTCAAACAAAATATTCGTAATGAAATGAATAAAATACCGCGTGAAATGTGTGAGAATGTAATAAAAAAGTGCTCAAAAGGACTCGCATTTGTGAGACAAACAGAGGCGGACATTTACCTCATATTGCATTCCATACATAATTTCCAACATTGAATAAAACATTTATCTATATAAGATCTATTCTCTTTCATTTAATCAAAAATTATAAACAAAGTAGTATAAATTCCCGGCGGACACCCTGTATCAATGAACTGAAAAAAGAATTTCGGAGCAGAACTTATAATACTAATAATCTCATGGCCGAGAATAACGAATACACTTCTAAACGTCTTGAGAACCATCACTTTATATTCACCACTCAACTTTCAAATATTGCAAGTCTATCCAAACAGGCCCTGCACAAATTCACAGAACGCGTTGAAAATATTAATTTGCTTCCAAACCACTTCAATACCCAATTTGAAAAAGTAAAGAAATCTATTGCTGCCATAAATCCCACAAAAGAATTACCGACATGAAGCGAATATATAACCTTGATGAAGGAAAGCTTGACTGAAAATGAAATATTTTTACACAAACAAACAGATGCAATAAAATAAATCGGTGTAGACTTCGGAGCCCCTTATGATCAAATCATTGGTGATTCACTAGCATGGGGTGACGTTTTGGTAAAGGAATCCACTACCGCTGGTGTGAAAGTATCCGACGAAAGGAAACGTGATCATCTAATCTAAGAGGTTACGCCTCTGCCAGAAAGTGTTGACTTCTCCAGTACTTGAGAGCGTAAACGATTTTGTGGACGTGCAATTGCTAGTGTCCTCAAAGACCTTGATATACACGAATCTGCTGACCCGGTTAGTATCCCTCCCATCCTTCTGTAGAGGTATTCTCCAACGCTGGCAAAACTAGTACGTAAGCTTTTTCATCTGTTCTATTCTACAGGTCTGTTTCCGAGTGGATGGAAAACAGCATTTGCCCAGCCTGTCCCTAAAAAAGGCGAATCCTCTTCATCCTTTAATTATCGTCGAATTGCATTTGCGTGCCTTCTTTTCAAGGTCATGGAAACGCTAATTAATTATCAGCTTAAGAAATATCTTGAAGAACGAAAGCTCCTTAATGACCGGCAGTATGGTTTTCGTAGCAATAGGTTCACTGCTGATCTGAAGATTATTGCACTTAAAATTTCAAAAACGTTTGATAGGAATAGCATCAAGCTCACCTATCGAAAATTCGTGCTTTTGATGTCGATGAATCTCTTCTGCGTTCGATTAGAAATTACCCTTCGCACCGCTCAATACAAGATAGTACCCTCAGCTTTTCATATTCGGTTGCATATTCACCTTGTTCTTGGGATGTGGAACAGCAACGGCAGCGTATGATAAGTTCATTAAATTCTGATCTCCACAGCATTGTCAAATTGGGAATAAGAAACCGTGTAGAAATTAATACTTCAAAAACTCAGTGCTGTCTTCTGTCGTTAAAGCATAAACCACACCCCATGCCGCTCTTCAATAGCGGCCTTGCATTGAACAAACCGATCGTCTTTCAGTTCTTGGTATGTGCATCACAGACCAACTTTTGTGGAACAACAATATATTTGATGTTGCCAAAAATGCTGCAAAGTGTGTGTGCTTTCTTCGAAGGTGCAAGAAATTCTTCTCCCCATCTGCTCTGGCTATAATCTCTAAGGCATTCATGCGTCCAAAGCTGGAGTATAACTCATACATTTCGACAGGAGCTTCCAAAACTCATTTGCATCTTTTGGATTGAATTCAAAATAGAGATCTAAGAATGATTGCCGATAGAACTATAGTGGAAATATTTAGATTTCTAGAACAGCGTCGAAATGTTATATGTCTTTCACTATTTTATGCCTATTTTTACAACCAATGTTCTAGCGAAATAGCCAATTACATTCGTCCCCTTAAACTATTCAAACGTAATACTAGCGCTCCCAGGAATGCTTATTAGTTTACCAATGAGCCTAATTTCTGACATACTGACAAATACAGAGATTCAACACGTGTCGAGCGGTGAAAACTTTGGCGATCGGGATAGGCTAGTTAGATACATAAAATCTGTAATCAGTTACAGAAAACAACTAATCGATGAATTTAATTAGTATCTACTGCAAAATAAATATATTTATATTCTATTGAGATTGTGAATTATATTCAAATTGTTTGTTAATACTTAAGATCTGGGTGGTAACGCTGGTTCGATAGTGTAAGTAAGTGAATAATTTGGGTCTATACATAAAAAATTAATATTGTCATTTAAAACGCAATTAAACAGCAAACAATTATACGAAGCAATTAAAGACAAATAGAAGCCTCATTTTTTTATATGAAAGGCAAGTTTATATAATAGATCTATACATCTTTTCTTTAACCAAAAAAATTTTCGTTCATACGATTTTACCGACAAATATAAGAAAAAGCGATGAAGGGGCGCTCGCACTCACAGCTCTCGCCGTAAGAAGTGGGACTGGCAGCCAAAAGAGGTTGAAAAGAAGCTGATCTTGTAGCAAACATGACCGTTGCCGATCTTAAAGTATTGCTTGATCAGACGATGGAGCATCTTGCAACTAAAGATGATGTAGAAGATGGTCGACTAGATATAAGAGCATTAAAATGAGAAAACGATGTCCTTAAAAATCATGTAAGCAGACAAAGGTTGAATTATAGGAAAGACAACTGGAGTATCTGCAAATGTAAGCGTCTGAAAAAAAATCTTTTTGTCAATGTTGAAGCCAATGATAGGCAAGAACAAAGCAAACAGGTGGCTGAAATCTGTTCTCAGATGTCAAATGACAAAAACAACAACAACGTTGAAGAAATAAAAGAGGTTAAATTTTGGTATGCCAAGTCTAAAAATTTTATTGTAAGATTAAACACAAAGAATATCTTTTACAAAATCTTAAAAAATACAAAACAACTAAAAGACACAATACTTCTATACAGTCACATTATCCAACAAGTATACGAAAGAGAAGGGCGCATTTTTTACACGTCAGAAAAATTGTCAAACACGGTTAAACACATTTAAAGACTGTAGTACGAGACGATAAAATTTTCGTTGAAAATCATGAATTTACATGGAAAGATGGAGAAGGTTTGAAATATGGAAAAAACTGTGGTAGTTGTTCAACCATGTCGTCAAAGAATGGAAGCAGGTGTCAACAAAAACACTATCACATCCTCAAACTCATTGACAACTAACAGTTTAGAGCAAGATGGAAGAGTGATACCAAGTTGCTCAAAGAATTAGAACGGGCATGTCATTGAGGAAGTAAATACAAATATATTAAGCAATTACAAGATAGTTTCATATAATGTTGGTGGATTAAGCAGTAAAATAATTTTTCCTGGATTCTTTAAATATTTGTATGGTTTTGATATTATTTTTTTATTGCAAACACATGCAGAATACAACAAAATTCAAAACTATGAAGAATCCTTTTCACTCTATGAATGTTTTTGGACCCCCGGCGAAGAGAATATCGAATAGAGGTAGAGCAAGTGGCGGAATACGAACTGCAAATAAAGAGAGACATATCAATGAAATACAAAATTAAAACCTTCGATGAAACGATATACATCGAGCTCAAAACGGTTATAATTCATTTATTTATTAGAAAATAGTGTTCATCACAGAGCACTTGAGATTAAATTTAATTTTTCTGTTTTAATTGAATCACAACTTTTTTCCAAAATGGCACAGAACTATGATATTCAAAATACCGATTTTGTATCCATGAATAGATATTTTGAATCAGTAAATTGGCAACCAATTTTAAATTGTACTAACCTAGAGATAGCTTTCACTGTGGTTAGGGACATATTAGATTATGCTATTTTCAATTTTTTACCTATAAAGACGATACGAAATTCAAAAAGCACAATTTGGTTTAATAAAATTGTATCTAGATTGAAAAATGTCATGAAAAAACTTCATAAGAAAAGTAAAATTTCGGTTGCTCTCGCGAACAATTTTATAAAACTAGAAAAGAGTACGAGTTTTTAAAATGATTTACTTACAGGCAATATATTTGGTCTCTTGAGTCGAAAATCAAGGGCAATTCTAAATTTGTTTGTACATTTTTGAACACTAAAAGAAAATCAATTGGAATTACATCTTATGTATCTTATAAAGGTGTTTCTTATGAGAATATTAGAGATATATGTAACAATTTTGCCCAGTTTTTCCAATCTAATTTCTCTGACCTGAAAATTAATTACAGTCATAATTTTAATAATTTTAATTCTATTATAAATGCTGGTAGCCAGTGTTTATCTATAGATGATGTATTGATAGCTTCATCATCTCTTGATAATAGTTTCTCTGTTGAACCGGATAATATCCCATGACTTGTACTGAAATTGTGCAAATACAATCTATCAGCGCCACTTTGTTATATTTTTAACATGTCTTTGAAACAAGGTATTTTCTTAGATACCTGGAACCATTCTCTGATAACTCTTTTACACAAATCTGGTTCTAAGGGATCTGTGGAAAATTAGAGACCCGAAAGATTTTTAGAAGTTGATTTAAAACCTTTAGTAATGAGAAGAAAACTATAGTCGGTACGCTTTAATTTGATGTTCTTAATTTTAACATTGACTGTTCAAATTTGTTGGCAATCTTTAATATTCATGTACCTTCTCGTAGTTTGCGTCCTAGAGATGGTAGTTTTCCATATGTTCCTTTTCACAGTGCAAAATATGCAAAACACAATCCAATTACTGCTTCTTGTATTGCCTACAATGAATTTGACCGTTTTATTGATTTTAATAAAAATAGGTTAGATGTTAAGAGAAAGTTATTAAAATTGATTTAATTTTTTATTTTAAATTATTTAATTTATTTTTTTTTGTTAAATCCTAATATTTAGTATGTGGAGTCCATAAAGTCATGTAACTTGAAAGACGAAAAAATAAATAAATAAAATAAATAAATAAATATATTATATATTGTGCCGTTCTATGTAAACTATAACCATTGGAAGAAGCTGTACGACTGTTTATGTTCTCTTAAATCACAAAATAATAATAACAATTGGAGATTTCAATGCTAGAACGTCGGATTTGGAATATATTTTATTACAAAAATATAAGCGTAACTCCAAGGACAAAATAGTAAATGCGGAAGGAAGGAAAATTCTAGATTTGTGCACTGATTTTGATTTATGCATATTAAATGGAAGTACTGACTGTGACAAAGGAGGGGAATACACCTTCATTGGAAAGCTGGGCGGCTCGACTATTGATAATGGTTTTTTAGGCGGTGACTGGAATTTATTCTTCAAGGATTTTGAAGTGGGAGATGCAACATTTATCACTATAAACTTAAAAAACTATTACACATCAGACCCATTACAAGTTGTAACCTCCACTGAAAGCAGGTCTCTTAATTGGAACATGCGTACGAAAAATGAGTTACAAAAAAATGGACGATATACTTCAAGAAAAAAAACAGGGTTTAAGGGCTTAGTATATGCCCTTATATGATCTGCAATCAATTATTTGCGACGCAGCGAATTTAGTACAAAAACCACTTACTCTACGAAAAAATCCGATTGGTATTACTTTGAATGCGAAAAATTAAGGAAGAGATGCTTAGCACTTCTAAATCTACTAAGGAGATATGAATCGAACAGTGTTAAAATAGAACATGTTGAAGCCAACAAACAATACTTGTGGCAACGCAAAGTTCAACACTTACATATAATTATTGCGTTTAAGTATAATACAGAGCACACGTGTTTTATTTCATTTATAATTTTCTCCGCGGACTTCAAGATCCAACAGTGGCGACGAGGATGGAGGAACTTAATAAAAATTGATTGCAATTTATTAAGCTCCAACAGGACCAAAGTAAAATACAACAAGAAATTATGGATAAATCACATCAAGAGTTCTTGCAACAATTGGCAGCAACGTTGAGTCGCGGTGGCGGAGACTCCAGCACAACTCGAACACCAGCTTCTGCACAGGCAGACAGCGAGTTCCGCATGGAAAGTTTGGGCCAGAGTATCACCGAGTTTGATTACGCACCCGACAACAATATAACGTTTGACACGTGGTATTCACGTTATGAAAGCCTTTTTACAGAGGATGCTGTTCATTTGTCGGATGAGGCTAAAACACGATTGTTGCTTAGGAAACTAAACACCCGGTGCCATCAACTGCACACTAACTCAATTCTTCCGCAGTCGTCGAAAGAAATTTCGTTCAACGACACAATAAAGCACCGCAAAAGTATCTTCGGAGTACACGAATCAGTATTTAGCACTCGCCATAAATGCCTACAAATAAAAAAAATCTGATTTCGAAGATTACAACGAGTATGCAGCGAACGTTAACAAACACTGCGAGAATTTCAAACTTTCCGAGTTAACACCGGACCAGTTTAAGTGTCTTGTTTTTGTATGTGCACTTCAGTCGCACCAATATTGTGATATCCGCACAAAGCTACTTTCCACAATAGATGGACCAAACCACTCTCCAGAGCCTGGTAACCGAATGTCATCGTATATCCAGCCTCAAGAGTGACACCGCACTATTTGAGGTCAATAACGTCAACGCGGTCCAGTGCAGAAAGCAACAGAAACAAAAACCCCAACAGCAAGACATTCCAAAACAAAAGAACTTTTACAAGAAGCTAGCCTTTTGCTTCTTGTAAAAGTTCTTTTGGCTTTAGGCTATACCCAAAACCCCTTGCTGGTTTTGTGGCGATATGCATTACTCAAGACACTGCACATATAAAACACACGTGTGTCGTACATGCAACACAAGAGGTCATCGAGATGGATTTTGTGATGTCTTAAATGAAAAAAAGCGCGCAAAGTCATCGACATACGCGAACGTCATCACAAAAGCCAACCAATTACAGGTCGTAAGTACATCAAAGTACTCATCAACAATAGAGAGTATAATCTTCAGATCGACACCGGTTCGGACATAACTTTGATCAGCGAGAAGATGTGTAAACCAGTCTCTCCGAAATGCATCCGGCAACGTAATGGAAATCAACTCTGAGTTCAAGTGCTCCGTTCAGTTCGGCCAACGTTCATTCACAGGTACCTGCTACCTTACCACGATTCAAGATCTTAATCTTCTCGGCATTGATTGGATAAATCAACTCGGAATCTGGGAGGTGCCAATCAACTCAATTTGTAATGCAGTGAACAAGGTGGACGTTGTCGTCGACAGTCATCGAATCACAGAGAATATTAAGTCTAGGTTCCCAAGTGTATTTCGGAACAGCCCAGGCCTGTGTACAAAGTTTAAAGTTGAACTTCGGGTAAAACCTGATTCACAGCCAGTGTTCCGACCAAAACGACCAGTGGCATTTGCAGCAATTGCCGAAATAGACAAAGAGCTCGAACGACTCCAAGAACTCAGTGTCATCAGTGCAGTGGATTACTCCAAGTGGGCTGCACCCATTGTTACGGTTCGTAAGAGTAATGGTTCAACGCGTATCTGCGCAGATTTCTCAACTGGGCTTAATGACGTTCTGCAGCCATATCCATATCCACTGCCCACTCCAGAGGAAATCTTCTCCAGGTTATCCAATTCTCAATTATTTAGTCTCATTGATCTATCCGATGCTTTCTTTCAGGTCCAGGTACATGAAAATTCCCGAGAGTTCCTGACAATAAATACACATCGTGGATTATTCCGATACAACCGCCTTCCATTTGGTGTCAAAGTCGCTCCAGGTGCATTCCAGCAGGTCATCGACATGATGATAACAGGACTTTCGGGAACATCAGCCTACCTGGACGATATCTTAGTGACTGGAAAAAGCATCGAAGATCACAATAAGAACTTAATACGCCTGTTTCAACGCATCAAACTTTTTGGATTCACGATTAGGGCTGAAAAGTCCACCTTTGCAATGCGTGAACTTGAGTATTTGGACCATATCATCAACAGCAATGGCATCCGTCCAAATCCAACTAAAACTCAAGCAATTTTCCATTGCCAGCACCAACAGATTTAGCGACATTGCGAGCTTATCTCGGAGCAATTAATTTCTACGCCAAATATGTAAACCAAATGCATGAGCTACGTCATCCACTCAACGAATTACTGAAAAAGAATGCGTATTGGTCATGGACTCCAGAGTGCCAGCAATCTTTTGAGAAATTCAAGCAAATTCTGCAGTCAGATTTGCTTCTCACATATTTTAATCCAGAGCTAGAACTTGTTGTCGCTGGTGACGCATCCAACAAAGGTATTGGTGCATGTATCTTACATCGTTTCAAGGATGGTTCACTCAAAGCGATTTACCATGCATCAAGGACACTTACCAGCAGCGAACAAAAATACAGCCAAATAGAGAAAGAGGGACTCGCCCTCATTTTTGCAGTAACAAAATTTCATCGAATGGTGTACGGACGAAAGTTTGTGCTCCAGACTGACCACAAACCTCTCCTGGCGATTTTTGGCTCCAAAAAAGATATACCAGTCTATACAGCCAACCGGCTTCAACGCTGAGCTTTAACGTTAAAGGCCTACGACTTCGAAATTGAATATGTTCAAACCGGCCATTTCGGACATGCAGACATATTGTCAAGTATACACATGAAACGAATAAAGAAGATATCATCGTCGCATCCGTAACACTAGAAGATGACATTCGTTCAACATTAGTCAATGCAATATCAATATTTCCATTGACACACGCAGATATTATTCGTGGAACTGAACAATCTGCATCATTCCAGCTTGTCATAAAATAATTGACATTTGGTTGGCCAAATAAAGCTGAGATCAGTAAAGAAATTGCCCCGTATTATCATCGCAGATTATCACTCTCGGTTTCCAACCAGTGCCTTATGTTTGGTGAACGAATTGTTGTTCTATAGTGCTTTCGTCCACAAATACTAGCTCGACTTCATCAAGACCATCCAGGACAGTTCCGAATGAAAAGTCTAGCCAGAAGTTTCGTATATTGGCCCAATATAGACAAGGAAATAGAAGAGTATGTAAAGCTGTGTGCCAAATGCACCGAAGCCGGCAAATCACCTATACTTGTGCCCCTTCACCCATGGCCTAAATCAGAAGGACCGTGGAGACGTATACACGTCGACTTTGCTGGCCCAGTCAAAGGTCGATTCTACATCATTATCGTAGATGCATACTCCAAATGGCCGGAAGTATTTGCTACAAAGACAATAACCACATCGTACACCATTGACGTTTTATCCAATCTGTTTTCAAGATTTGGAAACCCCGAAACCATTGTAAGCGACAATGGAACGCAGTTTACAAGCGCTCAGTTCCAGATGTTCTGCAGGAAACTTGGAATCAAACATATCCGGACCGCAACGTATCACCCACAGTCAAACGGGCAGGTGGAACGGTTTGTGGATACATTCAAGCGCACGCTTAAAAAATTTGATGGGGGAGAAACACCACAAAAACAATTGAATTCTTTCCTATTAACCTATCGAGCTACACCGAATCGCAACACAGTTGATGGAAAATGTCCTTCAGAAATATTTATCGGAAGTCGTTTACGTACAACACTCGACTTACTCCTACCATCTAAGTGCCCAGAACCTAATGATGGAAATAGTCAACAGTACGCTGAGCTACAATATAACCGGAAGCATGGTGACAAGCAGAAATCATTCCAGGCTGGTGACTCAGTCTTTGTAAAAGTTTATTACTCAAACATGAAATTTGAATGGACACCAGGCACAGTAATTGAGCGTATAGGTCAAGTGATGTACAACACTCGCATCGTAAACCAGAGACGACGTCAAAATGAACTCATCCGCTCTCACATACATACACCAAATGATGCCCAGGACTACGGACAGACAGAATCTCTCAGATCTCCAAATACCATTCAATATATTAATGGATGCTTTTGAGCTCCAACCACAACAGATCTCAGCTTTACAATCATCGAAGCCCTTATCAACGGCACCTGTAAGATACTGATACGAGTACTGCAACTACTCCAATATCCAGTATTGCTGTGCCTCCAAAAGTAAGCATAGAGCTGAATCCAACAGTCAGACGGTCTCAACGGGAACGAAGAGCACCAACATATCTTAGAGCTTACGAGCTTTTTTGAGGGGGAAGATGTTGGCAACGCAAAGTTCAACACTTACATATAATTGTTGGCAGCACTATACCAAACGACAGATGTCAAATAGATTATGTCATTTTTTTTGTTTTTCGCTGGTGCGATCGCCATCTTCTTGAATAAACTTTTTTTTTTTTTGGGTTTAAGTATAATACAGAACACACGTGTTTTATTTCATTTATAATTTTCTCCGTGGATTTCAAGATCCAACAAATAGAAAATGATATGTAAAGCAAAGAAAGTAGCCCATGGAGAAAGATTGGCACTTCAGTAATGTTAAAGCAGAGATTCTGCTGAATTCTGGTCTTTAACAAGAAAGCTGTCGGGCAGTATTAAATCAAAAGAAGCAGTGGTAATTTCTGTGAATAGCCTTCGTGAACACTTATACTCCCTTCTTTACTTGCTGAATCAAATTATTTGGAGTTATGCACAAGCCCTGATAAAAAAAAACAATTTTTTAGATGAGAACATTAAACTGGAAGGAGTTGAAATAGTGCTGCATTCATTGAAAGACGGCAAAGCAGCAGACTCAAATGGAATTCCAGCTGAATTCCTTAAATACAGTTCAAAAACTTTTAAAGAAAATTTAAGTAAGGCACTTGACATAATTTTCAATTTTGGAACTCTACCTGAAAATGTTTACGAAACGCTGATGTTACCTATTTATAAGAAAGGTGATCCGTCCGATCCAACAAACTATAGAGGGATATCTTTTTTGAACTCGGCGTTAAAAGTATATACAGTGTTATTATATAAAAGACTGAACTCTTGGGAAAATGCTTATAATAAACTTATCGAATTCCAGGCTGGTTTTCGAAGTGGCTATTCCACAGTAGGCAATATTTTCGTCCTTCAATCAATAGCTCAAATTAAGCTGATCCGAAGTAAGGAATTATACACATTTTTTGTCGATTTCAGAGCAGCTTTTGACTTGATCAACCGAAACGCAAGGTTCTATAAGCTTCACAACATAGGATTTTCTTCATAATTCGTACGCGCACTTGAAAAATTATATCAACAAAGTACGGCAAATATACGCAAGGGAAACGAGCAATCGGAACCATTTGAAATAAACCGCTGGATAAATCGGGGCTGCAATCTCAGCCCCCTGATATTCGCATTATTTCTAAATGATCTTGTGGAACGGCTTCCATGTTGTGTAGACATGTTCGGCTTAAAAATAAAAGTAATTATGTACACGGGTGACCTAGTCATGTTAGCAGATTCACCCAGCACACTACAGATGATGATCAATAAACTTTATGAATATTGTGCGTTGTGGTGCTTTGAAGTAAGCGTTGATAAGTCCAAAGTAATGATTTTTCAAAAGGGTTCTGGCAGGATAGCAAGAGGCGAAAACTGGAAATATAGTGGACATCAATTAGAATAGCTATTAGCTCGAAATATAGTGTGTTTAAAGCAATGGCGCAGTCGATTCAGTCTTACGGTGCTCAAGTTTGTGGAGGTCAGCGATTTGAAGTTGTAGAATATCTGCTTCGTTTCTTCCTCAGAAAAATTTTGTACCTACCAATCAACACCCCAAAATATATATATCAACTGGAGTCGGGGCTTCCAACAATGATTATCTCGTCTCTAAAATTAAATGAAGATTGTATTTCAAGAATCGGAAAGATGGATGAACACAGACTACCAAAGATGATTTTAAAATATGCACTAAATACTTAGTCAGTTTTTGTTAAAAATTGGACTTAATAGGCGGCAGAGTGTGGCATAACAATGCACTTATCGGAAAATAACGCGAACAAATGGAAAAAGATGTTCTATGAGGTTATTAGCCTAAATGACGAGAATGAAAGATACACTGTTATCGATAAAGCTCGGGAATCAACAGAGAGGCTTGATTACTCAAAAGTCAATTATTATCTAAATGAAATCAACTAATTTAATAGCGATTACTCTTGCTTTACAATTGGAACAATATTTAAGATAAGAGGAGAGTTAATCAATCTAAACCATTCACCACATCGAACGGAAGGTAGTTTTAATTGTAATCTCTGCAACTTACAATTAAAAGTGAGAGAAGATATTTTTCATTTCACTGGCATATGCCCTGTTCTTCGGAGAAAGTACTCTCCAGGTTGATGAACTTAAGAATTACCTAAACGGCTTTAACTGGAATCAGCTGTTTGACTATTTTACCAAAGCCATTTGTTATAGAGCACAAATCATCTCAGGAAACTCTGAAAATTGAATAATTTTGTTTTGACTAAACGAAAAGTGTTTTTAAAATTGAAATATTGTTATACATATGTATGTATTCCTATTTTGCTTTAGCTACACTAAAAGCCCTTCCAAAATTTTAACATGTACTTAATATTTGTTTATTTGTATAAACTTAACTGAAAATTACTGCTCTAAATTTAAATCAGGTCCTTTTGCTTTACTTGTAAATTCAAAACTAACACAGTAATAATTTTATATTTATCTATAGATTAAAAATATTGTAAAACCTATCGAAATGTTCCTTAATCAGGAAGACGACAGAAATGTCATGCCTTAAGATATTCAAGTAATTTCTCAATGACAACAATTGTACAATTTGTAAAATTTATTTGAATTATAAAATGTAAAATCTCTTTACAAACGAAATACATAAATTCCTACATAGAATGCTTGACTGCTAAATTAGACGTGTGGGTTCGATCCACACACTAGGCAGCATTGTTTTGTACACCTCTAATTTTAATTGGATGCCGCCCGTTGGTTAAAATGAGATAGTAAATACCTAATTCTTAAATTCACAGTGCCAAACAAAAATTCTTTCCTATCTTTCATTCCTTCTTACTAGTGTCATGCAATTAATGATTCATTTAAAACACTTATAGGCATAATTAATTATAATCATAATTATATTATGTTATATATTAATTATAATTATAATTAAACTCATTGTCGTTGGTTTATATTTTTTACAAGAAAATTAAAAAATTGTAAAGCAAATTCATTACCTTATTTTAAGGTTGAAAATAAAAAACAATTACAATATAAATACAATTACAATACAATTGCTACATCTTCCAAATTATATTATTTACTTCTTGGTTCTAAATACAATAAACAACAAATTTCAGTTTCCGCATATATCTAAAAACACCTAACAGGCAATTTACCTTCTTTAAGATTCTGCTCATTAGGTATCAATCTTGCCGCTCCTTTTTTAATGAAAGCTCTTCAATAGATATTATCATATCAGTGCTGACGGACGGTGGAAGGACGGTGTTAAAAATCAAATTTTCGTATCTTTAATTGCTCAAAATACTATTTTCGGTACCTTAAACAAAGCATACATTATATGGTTTTCAGTCAATGTTTCCAATCTTATTAAGGAATTTTTAGCTAAAAAATTAATGAGTTTTGGGAAGGAGAAGAAGTTTTTTTTTTTTTTTTTTTTTTTTAATTTTAACTATATGCTTGTAAGACCAAAGGTCTTTTAAATGCAACCTTAATTGCACTTCATTAGTTTGACATAGTGGATTTGAGAACCAGGTATTGACAGTCTCATTTTAACTCATGGGCGGCATCCAATTAAAATTGGAGGTATAGAAAAGAATGCGCCTAGCGTGGGGATCGAACCCGTAAGTCGAAGTTAGCAATCAAGCAATTTATCCACTGCGCCATTGCCATCCACAAGTTACGGAGTGTAAAGTTCTTAATGTGTCCGAGAAATATTGTACAATGTAAAAATTACTATACAGCTACGACTATCAGAGATACCAACGGTCGTTATGTAATAAAAAAGGCACAAACACCAATTCTGGGTACTGCCAGAGATATAACTCGCAGACAATTCCTCCGAAATGAAGCCAATTTACTTACTTATGAGCCTTGAAATAGAAAACGAAGATAACAAATATATTCAAGAACAAGAAATAATGTTTTATTATTGATTTTATATTTTAATTTTTTTTATTTTCAACTTTAAAATAAATGAATTACAATTGTTTTAAGTTTCTTGTAAAAAATTACACCTAAGACAATGACTTTAAATTTAATTATAATTAATATATAATATTATATAATTATGATTATAATTAATTATGCCTATAAGACCTAAGGTGTTTTAAATGAAACATCAATTGCATGACACAAGTTAGAAGGAATGAAAGATAGGAAAGAATTTTTTTTGGCACTGGATTTAAGAATTAGGTATTTACTATCTCATTTTAACCAACCGCCCAATTAAAATTGGAGGTGTAGAAAACAATGCTGCCTAGTGTGGGGATCGAACACACACGTCTAATTTAGCAGTCAATCACTATATGTAGCAATTTAAGTATTTCGTTTGTAAAGGGATTTTACATTTAATAATTCAAATAGATTTTAAGTAAATTATATTTAGATTACATTTATTCAATATTAAAAATTGTACAATTGTTGTCATTGAGAAATTAACTTGAATATTTCAAGGCATGACATTTCTGTCGTCTGCCTGATTAAAGAATATTTCGATAGGTTTTACAATATTTGTAATCAATAGATAAATGTAAAATTATTACTGTGTTAGTTTTACAAGTACAGCAAAAGGACCTGATTTAAATTTAAAGCAGTAATTTTCAGTTTAGTTTATACAAACAAACAAATATTAAGTACATGTTAACATTTTGGAAGGGCTTTTAGTTAAGCTAAAGCAAAATAGGAACACATACATACGAGTGTGTATAACAATTTTTCAATTTTAAATTATTCAATTTTAAAAGTTTCCTGAGATGATTTGTGCTCTAAATATAACAAATGGCTTTGGTAAGATAGTTAAACAGCTGACTCCAGTTAAAGCCGTTTAGGTACTTCTTAAGTCCATCAACCTGGAGAGTACTTTCTCCGAAGTAAGACCGTCTTATCTCTTTGAGCACAGGACATATCCCAATGAAATGAAAAATATCTTCTCTCACTTGTAAGTTGCAGAGATTACAATTAAAACTACCTTCCGTTGACAATTAAGTCCAATTTTTAACAAAAACTGACTTAGTCTGCAGTGCATATTTCAAAATCATCTTTGGTAGTCTGTGTTCTTTCATCTTTACGATTCTTGAAATATAATCTGCATTTAATTTTAAGGACGGGATAAACATTGTTGGAAGCCCCGACTCCAGGTGATACATATATTTTGGGGTATTGATTGGCAGGTAAAATTTTTTTCTGAGGAAGAAACGAAGCAGGTATTCTACAACTTCAAATCGCTAACCTCCATAAACTTGAGCACCGTAAGACCGAATCGACTGCGCTGTTGCTTTAAATACACCATATTTCGAGCTAATAGCTATTAGTTTATTGCTGAAAATTGTCTTCCAATTTACGCATATGGTTGTTTTCGATTTATCTACTTTGGTTTTAAGGTGATTTTGCATGGTTAGGTTGTATGTAAGCTCCATTCCCAAGTAAGTGTATTTTTTAACCAATTCCAATTGATGTCCACCATATTTCAAGTTTTCGGCTCTTGCTATCCTGCCAGATCACTTTCGAAAAATCATTACTTGGACTGACTTATCAACGTTTACCTCCAAGCACCATAACGCCCAATATTCATAAAGTTTGTTGATCATCATCTGTAGTGAGCTGTGTGATTCTGCCAATATGACTAAGTCATCCGCGTACATAATTACTCTTATTTTTAAGCCGAACATGTCTACACAACATGGAAGCCATTACAAAAGATCATCTAGAAATAATGCGAATATCAGGGGGCTGAGATTACAGCTTACCCCACGGTTTATCTCAAATGTTTCCGATTGCTCGTTTCCCTTGAGTATATTTGTCGTACTTAGTTGATATAATTTTTTTTCAAGTGCGCGTACGAATTTTGAAGATAATCCTATGTTGTGAAGCTTATAGGACATCAAGTCAAAAGCTGCTCTGAAATCCACAAAAAATGTGTATAATTTCTTACTTTGGTTCAGCTTAATTTGAGCTATTGACTGAAGTACTAAAATATTTTCTACTGTAGAGTAGCCACTTCGAAAACCAGTTGGAATTCGCTTAGTTTATCATTAGCATTTGTCTTACTTTTAAGGCCGAGTTCAAAAAAGATATCCCTCTATAGTTATTTGGATCGGACGGATCACCTTTCTTATAAATAGGTAACATCAGCATTTCGTAAACGTTTTCAGGGAGAGTTCCAAAATTGAAAATTATGTCAAGTGCCTTACCTAAATTTTCTTTAAACGATTCTGAACTGTATTTAAGGAATTAAGCTGGAATTCCATTTGTGTCTGCTGCTTTGCCGTCTTTCAATGAATGAAGCACTATTTCAACTTCTTCCAGTTTAATGTTTTCATCTAAAAATAGTTTTTTTTATCAGGGGTTGTGCATAAGTCCAATTAATTTGATTCGGCAAGTAAAGACGGGAGTAAAAGTATTCACGAAGGCTATTCACAGAAATTATCACAGCTTCTTTTATATATTTTACAATATTTCCCGACAGCTTTCTTGTTAAGGACCAGAATTCAGCAGAATCTCTGCGTTGACATAACCGAAGTCCCAATCCTTCTTCACGGGCTACTTTCTTTGCTTTACATATCATTTTGTATTGTTTGTTGGCTTCAGCATATTCTATTTTAATATTTTTCGATTCATATCTCCCTAGTACATTTAGAAGTGCTAAGCATCTCTTCCTTAATTTTTCGCATTCAAAGTCATATCAATCTAATTTTGTTCGTAGAGTAAGTGTTTTTTGTACTAAACTAGCTGCATCGCAAATAATTGATTCCAGATCATATAAGGGCATATACAGCCATTAAACCCTGCTTTTTTTCTTGAAGTATATGGTCCATTTTTTTTTCATTTTCATTTTCATTTTTTCATTTTTTTTATTTTTATTTATTATATTTCAAATCTTTTACAATAGATCGTTAAATCTTTAAAGTTGCAAAAGTTTATAAGCATGGTAATTAGTTAACAATGAACTTAGAAAATTGAATTTTAAGATTTACTCTAGGGTAAGCAACTGTTTTTCGACTATTTAAAATATTTAACTTATACTAGAAAATTACTAAATCAATCAAAATAAAACAAAAACTTGAGAAAAAACTTAGTGGTAGCACACTCAAGTTGTTGTTGGGCATTCAAAGCCATCAACTAAAACAAAAACTACTATTCATTTTTCAAATGCAAAAACAAAACATCATACAAATTACGTGCATGGTACTGTCTTCTTATACTAAGGGGCAATGAATTCCATAAGCGGATAGTGCCCACGAAAAACTGACGTTCGGAGGATAAAGAGTTGAAAGTGGGTTGTATTAGAACTAATGACCGCGAATATACAGAGAAGCTAATTTTTTCATAGAGGTATGTTGGTTCTTTGGTTACTATAATCGTGTGTAAGGACTTTAAACTACAAAATTTAATAAACGTTTCTAAATTACAACCGAGAATGATGTTTGTATAACATGAGATATGATCTTAACGCTTAAGATCATAAACATACTGACAAATGTTATTAAGGGCCACATTAAGTGTCTGAACAGTTATAAAAGATTATTTGACATCCATAAGTTATAATGGGAATAATACGAGTTCTTCCAAGCATTAGTCGTGTGGAAAATGGTGTATAGTGTTTAGACATACACAGGCACCTTAGACACCCGTACACTTTTCCAATAACGCCTCTGACATGGTCATCCCACCTGAATATAGAATTAAACAAGACTCCAAGATTTTTTACTTTTTCAACATATTCAATAGTACGCAAGGGAAATAGCTGGGAAATATCGTAAGTCCAGTTTATTTCTATACACAAATAAGCACTTCGATTTCTTAGGATTCAACTGCAAACCATTTCTCTCAGCCCTGTCCACAATATTTTGTAGCTCGCTGTTAAGCCTAACGACACCATCTTCAATTAATCGAAGCTTGCAGGAAAAATAAAGTTGCACGTCGTCTGCATACATATGGACTTTTGCTTCACTGATACATTGTGGCAAATCATTGATAAAAATTGTAAAAAGCAGTGGGCCTTAAATGGATCCTTGAGGAAATCCACTCAATATACTCAATATATCAAGAAACTATGAATGATCGTTTAAATACACCGACTGTTTTCTTCTGCAAAGATAGGATTGAATCAAGTGCGCAGCATTACTGGAAATTCTGAAATTGTTTTTCAGCTTAGTTACTAAGAACATATGGTCAACCGTATCGAATGCCTTCGAGAAATCCAACAGAGTTAAAAAACGTTACCAAATCATTACTTACTGCAATTCTAATATCATCAGATACTTTTAACAACGCCGATACATAACTATGTCGAGGCCTGAATCCAGACTGATTTTCACATAAAATATTGTTCGTTTTCAGAAAAAAAGGATAATTGAAGATGAAGAAGTTATGACTTTCGAAAGATAAGGTAAAATTGATATGGGTCTGTATTCAGGCTCACATAGTCGATTACAAGGCGTTTTAAGAATAGGAACAACTTTAGCATTTTTCCATACTGCAGGATATTGAGATGGGAGGATGATTGAGTTGAAAATATAAGTCAATACTGGTAAGATATGTGGTAAAATAATTTTAACAAAAAGTGGATGGATATCGTCAAGACCAGCAGATTTAGATTTAATGCTCAAGACTGCTTTAACAACACCTGTTTGTTCAATTCTCGAAAACTGGAAAGAATTCGCACTGATGCTATCCTAAGATGTGGTTGTTGCAGAAGTACGTCTTTGAGACTTTAAAAATGTAGCATTTAGTTCATCCGGATTGATTGCGTCCAAGTCTTGAGTTTTGTTTCATTTATTTTTATTAATTTTTTCCACAAAACTGAATGAGGGTTGACTACTATCTAGCCGCTTGGAATAATATAGCTTTTTAGCTTGCCTGATCTTGGATTTCACTTGGTTCCTCAACAAACGAAAATCTTCATAAACCTCTGGCAAATTGAACCTTTTCCATCTTTTATATATAGAGTCTCGTTGGTTTTTTAATCTCTGTATATCAGGAGTAAATCAACAATTGTTTGGAAAGCTAACAATTTTTGTCTTGAGCGGTACATGAAAATTGAACAGATAACGTATTTTATTTTGGAAAAATTCAATTTGTTCATCTGGAAATATCATAAAATAAATATCTTGCCAACTTACTTGAAAGATATCTTGTTCCAAGTTTGCAGTGTTTAAATTTCTGAAGTCCCTAGAAGTATAAGTAGAAGGTGAATATTGCAAATCATTTAACGTCATGAAGATTAGATCATGTTTTGAAAACATTGGCGTAGATAGTTGACTATAAAATTCAACATTGCTACGTTCACTTACAAGAAACAGATCCAAAAGAATTTCATTCGTGTTTGTAAAATGAGTAGGTGTAGTTGCATTAACAGGATACAAATTAAGCGAATGCATTGATTGAATGAAATCTACGGAAGTTTCAAGTACAAGCAGATTACAATTGAAATCACCGCTGATTAAGATTTAAGAGAAAGAAGAACATATGTATTTAAGGATAGTGTAAAAAGGATTTAAATTTATGAAGATGTGTGTTCTAAACACTACACCCAACAAAGTCTTATTTCTTCCATGCATAATTTCTAAAAAAACAATATTCAATAGCATCTCCTGCATTTGAAGAGCAGACCATTTTCCATGTATTTTACTTTTGATGTAAATAGCAATACCCCCACCATTACTGTGTTGCCTGTCGACACGAAAAACCTTATAGCCTTTCAGTGAATAAGGAACATTACTTATCCCAGGTTTAAACCATTTAGCTCATTTTTCGTTCGCATGTTCCAATTAAGGGACCTGCTTTCAGTGGAGGTTACAACTTGTAATGGGTCTGATGTGTTATAGTTTTTTAAGCATATAGTGATTGGTAAATGATCTGCAAATGTTGCATCTCCCGCTTCAAAATCCTTGAAGAATAAATTCCAGTCACCGCCTAAAAAACCATAATCAATAGTTGAGCTCCCTGCTTCCAATGAAGGTGTATTCCCCTCCTTTGTCTCCGTCAGTACTTCCATTTAATATGCATAAAGCAAAATCATTGCACAACTCTAGAATTTTCCTTCCTTCCGCATTTAATTTTTTGGCCTTGCAGTTACGCTTTTATTTTTATAATAACACTTCCGTTTCCAAATCCGATGTTTTAGCATTGAAATCTCCAGTTATTATTATAGTTTGTGATTTAAGAGAACATAAACAGTCGTATAGAACTTCATAATCTTTCTGCCAATTGTTACAGTTTACCTAGGCAGGCACAATGTATAATGCATTATAATAGTTTTGAGCTCGATGTATATCATTTCGTCGAAGGTTTTAATTTTGTATTTCATTGATATGTCACACTTTATTGCAGTTAGTATTCCGCCGCTTGCTCTAACTCTATTTGATATTCTATTCGCTGGGGTCCTAAAACATTCATAGGGTGAAAAGAATTTTTCATAGTTTTGAACTTTGTTTCTTCTGCATGTGTCTACAATAAAAAATAATATCAAAATAATACAAATATTTAAAGAATCCAGGAAAAAATATTTTACTGCTTAATCCACCAACATTATATGAAACTGTCTGGTAATTGCTTAATATTGTATTTACTTCCTCAATGACATGTCTGGTCTATTTCTTTGAGCAATTTGATATCACTCTTCCATTTTGCTCTATACTGTCAGTTGTGAATGAGTTTGAGGATGTCATAGTGTTTTTGTTGACATGTGCTTCCATTCTTTGACGGCATGGTTGAAAAACTACCACAGTTTGTTCCATATTTCAAAAATTCTCCATCTTTCCATTGATTTTCATCAATAATGTTATCGTCTCGTACTACAGTCTTTATATGTCTTTGACCGTGTTTGACAATTTTTATGATGTGTAATAAATTTTAAGATACTCCAGTTGATTTCCAATAGTTCAACCTTTGTCTGCATATTGCTAACATGATTTTTAAGGACATCGTTTTCTCGTTTTAATACTCTTATATCTAGTCGAACATCTGACATCTGACATCTTAAAGGTGTCTGTCAGACGAAACGCCCCACTGTAGGAGTTTGACAAGTACAAAACACAGTTTGAGACTCTATCCCCTTAAACATATCAAAAAACCAGCTATGATCAAATAACGCAGCTGAGAATGCACTGTTAATCCTGCATATCTCTGTAAAGTCTGAGCTTTGAAAATTCGGAAAATTGTCCATTCGTTCTTATTTACTTTGGTATCTGTTCACAGAAAAAAAATCAGCTATGATAAAATGACGTATGATAAAATGATTCCAATACATTTATTTCTACCAAATTATATTTCATTTTAACGCATTTTTTGCGTACGTCACTAAATACCTAGATTACATATTATGTAGGCTCTTATACATTTCTATACAATTATCCCTAAAAATTCTCCTGAATATTATGTTATTGCCCCTATCATACAAGTTTATATACTGATAACATAACCACCTGCATGCTTAACTTTCATTTTATTTGTAAATACCTAGGATCAATCTATATATGTAGTTTACATAAGTAAAATCCGTGATCTAGCCCATACCCAAAGATTTTCGTTTTTTTTCTAAGATACAAATGTTGAAAAAAAATCCGTGAAGAAAACTTTTTTCTCAAAATCGCCTTTAAGAAATTAAAAACGTGTGTGTTCGTTATTTAGGTACAATCCAATTTTAAGTGAATAATATTTTACTTTGCGTTCTCTTTGATGGTACTTCCCATGGATGCACTTTTAATATTTTCGAATTTCACACTAATAGGTGAGCCGATTAAAATTATTTTTCCCTAAAAATGTTAATTATATTGCATTTCCAAATTTTCAAAAAATGTTATATCGATTTTTAGAAAAGAAATATGTTTAAAAAATTTAAATTGTTTTAAAAATTTTTAACATAGAAATTTTTTTTTTTTTACAAACCGCACCAAATATTTTATATTGTATATCATACATTTATTTCTAACTAATTATATTTCATTTTACCACCACCTACATCCTACACTTTCATTTTATTTTAGATACCTAGGATCCATCTACATTATGTAGCTTACATAAGTTAAATCCGTTATCTAGCATAAAATTTATGAAGGCACTTCCATTTTCCTTGAATAATCTATTAACAAAAAGCCGCCCGTATAGTGGTGGAAAGGTCGTCAGCCGACGTCATCAACATGTTGCGCGCCCAGTTGATCTGAATGTTACTCAGTCACGCATTTTAACCACACAAACATTGGGCTGATGGCTAATTTTTATTTGTTAATAATCAAACAACCTGAAAGTTACTATTTTCATAGGTATAATATTAGTATCATATTATTTCGTCACTTCTTGTCGGAGATAACTGAATTAGTTAAGTAAACGGATCTCTTAAAAAAAGATAGTTACCTACCCTAAAACAAGCCGGATATTCCTAAATTTTTGATATGGTGTTAGGTATTACTGGTAGATAAAAAAAAATAATTACAAAACCACGCTCCCTCCGCTCCCTTCACTATCCGCCAAAAATCAATCGGATAGTACACCAAAAATTATATACCATTTTCAAGTTTTTGTCAAAGACACAAAAACTGTAGGTACATTTTTGGCGTAAATTATCTACTACAAAAATAAAGTACACTAAATTTCCTACAAAATTCATTCCTCAAAAAGCCAAAATTTGCAAATTTTTTTTAAACCTGTTTTCTCGAATTTTTTCACTCATAATTCAAAAGCTATGCTTGTACTTACAAATATGGCTAAATTTAGTAAAATTGCATTAAATTCTCTATGAAACAAATACCTACATATATCACTTTATTTGACCAAACCGTGTTGCCGCTAAAGTACTTTGAAATTATATATGTCAAAACTAGAAAACGTAGTTTTTTCATTTACCCACTCTTTTGCAGGAAAGTAAAATATGTAAATAATAAAAAAGTAAATATGTATGTATAATGTATACCTAGATATACATATCACCTACAGTTATAACAAGCCCTGTATTTGCCCTTTAGAACAGGCCTTCGGACTAAGTTTTATAGATTCCCTACATTCTCAACACATTTATTCAACTAATTTTTTTAAACTTAAATTATAAAAACACTTTCTTAAATTATTTATTAGTCTTAATAAGATTTTGAAAGACAAGGTACATACATAAATACTTCCTTGGATTTTTTAAATAACTTCAATTCTTTTATTAATATTTTAATACTTTGAAAAAAAAAATGTTCTAGAATTTTTTAATAGATACTTACTTTTCTTTCAATAAACAATTACAGCCCTATCAATAAAAAAAGCTTAATCTACCGCAAGTTAATGGCTAAACTATACATTACAAAAACATTTTATATTTTATTGATTTATATATATTGTTTACAGAAACTACTGTAACGATCAATTTTTTTTTCATTTTTAATGATGTCAATGTCATCCGCGCCTGATAAAGCACATGGTGTTAAAGCGAGTCCAAGCACAAGATATGCTTAAATAATTTAATTATAACGGGTGATTTTTTTGCTACTTGGTTTTTGACGTTTATATTTTTGACAGATCACACATGACAAATTCCACGAACATCTGACATTTTGATTCAGTATTGTTTGCCATTTCATCATGAATAGACTTACGCCTGAACAACGTTTGCAAATTATTGAAATTTATTATCAAAATTCGTGCTCTGTGAAAAATGTGTTTCGCAAGCTACGTCCGTTTTTTTTCCGCTCATTTTTGGCTAAATGGATACGTGAATAAGCAGAATTGCCGTATTTGGAGTGAAGAGCAGCCAGAGGCAATTCAGCAGCTACCAATGCATCCCGAAAAATGCACTGTTTGGTGCGGTTTATGGGCAGGCGGCATCATTGGGCCGTACTTCTTCAAGGACGATGAAGGCCGCAGGGTTACGGTCAATGGAGAAAGGTACCGTTCGATGATAACAGATTTTTTTTTTGCCGAAAATGCAAGAATTGAACTCGGTCGACATGTGGTTCCAACAGGACGGTGCCACATGCCACACTGCACGCGAAACCATGCATCAATTGAGAGGCGAATTTGGTGAGCAGTTGATCTCACGTTTTGGAGCAGTCAATTGGCCAACACGATCATGTGATTTGACCCCGTTAGACTATTTTTTGTGGGGCTATGTTAAGTCTATTGTCTATGGGGCAAGCCAAACACAATTGCTGCCTTCGAAGCCAACATTGAACGCGTCATTGGTGAGATTCCGGCCGAAATGTGTGAAAAAGTTTGCCAAAATTGGACCTTCAGAATGGACCACCTGAAGCGTAGCCGCGGGCAACATTTAAGTGAAATTATTTTTAAAAAGTAAATAACAGAAATTGATTTATCGATCCAAATAAAAATTTCATTCACTATTTACAAGTTTCTGTGTTTTTTTGAATTTTCAAAAACCAAGGTCTTAAAAAATCACCGTTTATATACTTTATTGTTATTGGGGTATACACCAATCCCCTTTCCTTTGATTTTGAAACTTAAACTAAATTACGTACTAAGCCATAAAATTCTAGATGTTGTATATTTATATATACAGATATAAATATCCATGTGTATTTGGATACATATGTATATTTGCCTATAACTAAACCTAAATCTAAATCCTAAATCTAACAATCAAAGAAAAGGAAATTTTGCCCACTTAAACTCCAAGCGTCCCACTGTCCCTCAATTGAAATGGTTCGTCGAGACACTAGAAGGCCTTGCCAGATGTTGTCGGCAAAAGCTCGGCGTGCCCACCCTTGTATATGAGATACAACCTTTGCTATCTCCTTGGCCATGTTGTCGGAGATAGCCCCTAACATGAACCTCCAATCGTAAACTACAGTAACTTGTCCGAAAAATCTGTCTTCATCTCTGCTTTGAAGTCATATACGAGAAATAAGTAAGTCGGGTATTATGTGTGATAGCATATCTTAAACGGTAAGTTGATAACAAAATAAATTATTACTATTCGTCGAGGTAAGTATTTAAGTTCATAAGTCATTGTTTAGTAAGTATGATAAGTAAGGTAAGTAGGGTAAGTATATGTATGTAAAAAGGTTTGTATAATCCATAGAGTAAGTAGGTAATTAGTAAACGTAGGTCTAGTTCATAGTCAAACCATATGTTTTGTAAAAAATATAATTAAATAAAGTCCTAAGTATGAGAGTGTAGTTAGGTTGTGAAGAAAATTAAGTATAGTAAGTGTAGTTCGTACGGTGTGTATATAGAATGTTTAAGGTAAGTATAGTCAGCATCGATTCATTGTCTACCCAAATTCCAATTTATCCTCCGCCATCGCCGGCTCAGCCGAACTTTCACACACCTCTTGTTAAAATTTTAGCACACCATTATTATTTTAATTCTAATCAGAACAAATAAAAATTTTCATATATGTTCACTTTTATTATAATTCTCATAAAATATAATTTATTTCAAAATTCCAAATCAAATAAGAAAATAAAATAAATTAATTAAAGGAAAAAAGAAAAAAAAAACATACAAAAATTCAAAAATGTAGATATTCTTTATAAAATTTTAATTATGAATTTCTGGGTCTATCTAAGCGGACCGTAGTGTAAGTATTTTTACCTCCACTCTATAGGACTATTTAATTAATTCAGCAAAAAAAATTTAATAATAAGAAATATTGTCTTTCATTTGACGTTCCGGAGTGTGGGTACTCTCACAGATTTATCAGATCATCATAAAAATCATGTAAATATATAATTATGTATTTGCATGTGGTTAAATTCAACGACTTACTGGAATGTATGTATGTGGTTTAACTTCCCTCGCTGTGCTGCCGACAGAACTGTCCAGGGTATTGAAGGCTTCAATAGTACAGCCCAATGAATATTGGTTATATATATTTAAATGATTGTTCTATCAAAATCAATTGAACATTTACCACACCGACACTTCACTTCAATTTCCTTTTTTTTTTTTTTTGCTCTCAAATCTTTCCTTCACCAATTCAGCATTCGTTACTATTTTTTTTCTTTTCTTTTACAACATTAAATGCAAAAAAAAATTTTTAAAACGCAAGAAAAAAAATGTCTAGTAAATTCCAGAAGGGAAAAACAAAACACAAATTTAAGCAAGTCGGTGCGACAGGCGTCAGTACCCTTAAGGGTACTCCTTTGCACAATTGCAGTCTCAAATCCTGCCAGCCACACCTAGTTGGCTAGGCACAACCTCCCTAACGATCTGGTGCAGATTGTCACCCTCAGCACTTTGAGTCGGAATGATCTTTGCAATTTAGCTAAATGAGCTTTTGCTAAAAGCTTTAGCCTATTACAAATGTAATCCAGACAGATGTCGTTTATAATTAATTTATTTTGTAACGTTTTGTCGGGTTTGTTTACTTTTTATTTTGTGTATTTTTTTATAGTGCAAATATAACAATAAAACTAATAAAGGAATTTAAGAAAATTAATTCGTAGTTTAATAAAAAAACAAAACAAAAGGAGCTTAAGCTAATTTTAAAGAAGAGTAAAAAAAACAAAACAAATGCAGTCATTATTTTCCCGCAAAGTAGGTATGGCTGTTTTATTTTATTTTTAATTTCTCATGGAATCTATTATTTTTTTTGTCTGATCAATGGTATTCAGATGATCGGCCAATCGGCTCCGTAACAGGCTCGGCGACAGTTTTGGAGTGGTCGTGACGAAACTGTGCCGTAAAAAAAAAACAAACGAAGCCGATTGTTACGATAAAGCCGTTCAAACGTGTGGCTCGTCCCACTCCCTGACTTCGTTTCCTGAGTCATGTGTCGGGCAATTTGTTTATGATTTTTTTTTATTTTAAGGACATACATATATTGTTAAGGTGGACTAGGACTTGTTATCAGTCTTTTGCTCTCTACTTTAACATAAATGAAAATTAACTAGGACATACAGTATGGTTGATAAGTGTATGTATATACAAATATAGTTATTAATAAGAAAATTTTAAAAGGTACCACAGTAGGGCTTATATAACGAGGTGTATGTATGTATGTATGACTTCAATAGGTCTATAAATAAATGAAAATCTCTACTATAAATAATTAAATAAATCTATACTATATATATATAAATAAATCTCTAATAGAAATAAATAAATAACTGTATAAATAAATCTCTATAAAAACATAAATATCACAGAATGTATAAATAAATAAATATATAAATAAATAAGTAAATCTCTAATATAAACATAACGAAACATAAATATCACATATTGTGAGGACGTAGATAATATATATATATCTATATATATAAATACCTATGTAATAAATAAATAAATAAAATATCAATAAAAATAAATAAATAAATAAACTATATAAAAATAACTAACTCTGAACTATAAGCTAATTATCACAGATAAAAAAAACGTCAATAGCAACTGAGTGCGTCTAATATTATCAAATATGCAAATCTTTGGCATGAAAAATACCTACTTTTTCGCCACTTAGGTTACCTATCTCGTAAAGCGAGTTTCCAATAGGTCGGAGAACTATTGATTTTATAAACTTATGACCTAGTTTCGCATTATAGTGATTAGCTTTATCAATCTGTTTAAAATTCCTTCTAAAAACTATCTGGCCAATCTGACAATCAATATGTTACGTTTTTAGAGCTTGTGTTGTAGATTTTAGTTGCCTTGTTGTGAGCTAATTTTAAATTATCGAAAATTTGATTTCGTATCAGAGCTAGTTTGTCAGTTTTGTATGAAATTTAAACATCACTATCCTTCAACATTTCGAGCTTTCTCAACAGTTCGTAAGTCTCGCCGCTTTGAACCATTTGTGTTCCAAAGACGGCATAATATGGTTCGAAGGTGGTAGCATCATGTATCACGCTTCGAAGAGAAAATGCAGTATTGCTGACGTTGGCTTGGGGTGAGTAAAAGGCCGTACGAACATGTTTAACACCGTATTTTTTTAAAAAGCTTGAAAACAATTCAGATATAAATTGTTTTCCGTTGTCAGAATGTATATACTCTGGCACACCAAACATATGAAACACACTTTCTTCGAGAAACGTAACTACCTCAGTTGCTGTTGCTTTACGAACGGGTTTTAAAAATAAATATTTACTAAAATGATCCAAGACTATAAAAATGTGTGTGTATCCGTTCTTCGTTCGTGGGTATGGTCCTAAAAAGTCAATGTATAGTCGTTGGAAAGGTCGTTCTGTAATTGTCTGTTGTCCCATGGGCGGCCTTGATGTAGCGTTCATGGGTTTGCTACATTTGCATGTATCACAGTTTTTTACGTGGTTTTGTACTTCGACTGTCATGTTGGGCCAGAAATACCTTTGCCTCAATTTAGACAAGGTTTTATGGATTCCGCCATGACCAGCAGCAAAAGAATCGTGTGCAGATTCCAAAAGGCTTATCCGCAACTCCTTCGGAACCCATAGTTTCCAGGCTCTGTCTTCTTGAATGGGGTCACCCGTTCGTCTATCAGTCCGTTTGTATACCAAACCATCGGATATTGTTATGTCGGGCAGTTGGTCTTTGTTCTCTTCTATTGTCTTCTTCAACTCCACATACTCCTCCATTGAGTTGGCAACTCTGGTGTAGCTTAAAAGTTAAAATTGTTTAGCTCTTGAAAAAAAGTTTTTTTTTAATTAATCCAAACAAACAAAATAAATAATTTTTTTACAAAGTGCACAATTTAAGGAGCTATTGATCAAGTGAGATTAAAAAATCATTGAATTTTTTGTAATTTAAGTTGCAAAAGTTGGATACGTACCTACCTTAACAAAAAAAAATCGCTCATTGTAAATAAGTTTAAAACCAATACACAATATTAAAGGCTTGATGAAAAATTCAAAAAGAAAAGTTCAAGAAACATCACCCGAAATACATCTTCAATCAATTTCAAAAAAAAGATAAAAGCATGTCGTTGGTTGGTTCTATGACTATCGAGGAATTAAATAATCTGTTTGCCACTAATCTCACAAATGTTGCTACGAAGGATGACATTTCAGACTTGCGCGGTGAACTAAGTGAGGTTAGAAGGGAGAATGTGCAATTAAAGGTCGGTGCACTCTTCCAAAGACGCAATGTCCTTCAAACCGAGATTGATCAGTTAAAGTCAGCTGCAAATGACAACAACTTAATAATTCGAGTTAAGAATGGACAATCGAATCCCATAGAACAAGCTCTAAACATTTGCAAAAATATATCTGACTCAAATACAATCATCACTGCACAAGAACTGAGACAAATCGCTTCGAATGAAGAAGTAGTTACTATTTTGGCAGAATTCAAATCTAAACAAAACGCACAAAATGTTCTGAAAAATGTTAAAAAGCTAAAAGGAACCGGCATCTCCATAAGTCGAGACTACCCATTGAAGATTCGGCAAAAGCGCATCAAACTCCATCAGCTCCGCAAACACATTTACGCCAAACAACGACGATTGAGATTGTCTCTACGTGATGATAAATTGCGTATTGATGATTTGGTTGTGGAATGGAATCATGAGCAGCAAGTTTTTGTTACAAATAAGGAGCATGGGCTGCAAAAATTGGAAGAAACACACACACTTGGGGAGAATTTCTTTCAAAATGTTTGTTTACAACTTTTACAAAATGAGTCAATTGCCAGAAACGTCAATGTCATCCATCGGCGAGAAATGTCAAATGAGATTGGCAGCGGTCCATCAACATAAATTTCGGCTACAAACAAAACGAATTCTGCTCTTTCGGATCTAGGTGTTAACAAAATAGCACATTCTGATTATAACCACTGTAATTAGGTAAAAGCCGTCTGTCAAATTTTTAAATTAAGTAAAATTAGAATTATAAGTTATAATATTGGAGTTTTAAAAAATAAGATTGCAGTTTTAGATTTTATTCAATTTATAAATGAGTATGATATTATTATATTAATTGAAACACATGTAACTGAACAGCATACACAAAATTTTGAATCAAGTTTCGTCGAATACAAACTAAAATGGATACCAGCACTTAAAAATCACCGAAAAGGAAGGGCTAGTGGAGGAATTCTCATGGGTTTTACACATAATCTTAAAGGCGTCAGTTGCAAATACAAGCAAGTAGGAGACACACATTTCATTGAAATTAAAACTGATCGATCCTTATTAATCTCATCCCTATATACTTAAATTGCAACAGCTGGGAAAGTGACTTCACTAAGCTTGGTGACATTTTATTTGATATGGACATTAACAATTTAATGCTTATTGGAGATTTCAATGCCCGAACCGCAGCGCTAGAAAGTGAAGTAAGCTTATAGAAAATAGGAATCGTAGTTCAAAAGATACAACAATTAAAAGAGAAGGTAAAAAAGTTATCGATCTATGTAATTCCTTTGGATTGAGTGTTTGCAATGGTACTGCGGAAGAAGACAAATTAGGTGAGTTCACTTTTATAGGACCACAATGAAACTCAGTAATCCACTACGCAATGGTGTCAGGAGACTGGAGTGCTATGATGGACGATTTTGAAGTCATAACAGAAATACATTCCGATCACCTCCCAATCCAACTAACAATCAATCTAAACAGAAACCAGAGGCAACCAGCAGACTTAGTAACTCCGGGAAAATTCGGGTGGAAAAATGTTTTTGCCGATAGATACTCACATTGTTTGAATAATAGTCTTCTCCTTCAAGCGACATCATCTTCAACATTTTGTCTTAGCTTATCGGAGCTGGACAATATTGTCCTTAAGTCTATTCCGGTGCAATGTCAGGTAAAAAACAATTTTATCCATTACCACGAAAAATGGTTTGATAATGATTGTATGGTAGCTCGTGGAAAATCTTTTGCTTGGCTAGGATTACTAAGAAGTTTTCCAGAGAATGACTTTTTTAAAGCGCAATATCTTGCAGTTAACAAACAATACAAAGAGCTACTAAGCTATAAACGTCAAACCTACTCAAGAAAACTTGCTCAAGACCTTGCAGCTGCTGAGTTTTGGACAGTAGTTGAAATCGAAGACCTTGCTAAGCACTTCAAAACGTTAACAAAAGACAATTTCTCTTCCACATTCCAATTTGCCAAACCTTTTTATGAGAACGAAGAGTTGGATGCACCTTTTTCCTGTGCAGAGGTTCAACTTGTATTGAAAGAGCTCCAAAACAACAAGTCTCCAGGATCGAATGGCATACCTCAAGAGTTCTATAAAATAAACACTTCTATTTTTATAGTGACTCTAACAAAAGCTTTAAACCACGCATACGATTCAGCTTATTTACCGTTCTATTTCAAAGAAGCCATCATTTGCCCAATTTTTAAAAAAGGTGACAAGGAAGATGCTGCCAACTACAGAGGAATATCATTGCTGAATTCATCTATGAACATTTTTACGAAACTTCTCTGCAAACGGCCTTATGATTGGGTTCATAACAACAACTTACTAAGCGAGTCGTAAGCTGGGTTTCGAAAGAATTACTCGACCATAGATTAAATCTATTCGCTTACCAATATAGCTGAAATCTTTATAAAATCTAAAAGAAAACTTTACGGCTTTTTCATCGACTTCAAGGCGGCATTCAATACCATAGACAGGAAAGCACTTATGCTAAAGCTGTGTAACAAAGGAGTATCGTCAAAGTTTTTGAACGTTTTGGAAAACCTCTATAACTCAACAACTTCTGCAATCGCTTTTGGATCCAAACAATCCGAACAATTCGAAGTGGAAATAGGAATGAGGCAAGGATGTAATCTGAGTCCTTTATTATTTGCTCTATTTATAGATGACTTAGAAGAGGTATTGCAGGGTGGAGCACGTGTTTCAGCGGATCTTTTAATCAAGGTACTAATGTTCGCCGATGATATTGTGATGCTAGCGGAGTCGCCTGGTAGTCTCCAATTGATGATCAATAGATTGTTCGAGTACTGCAACAAATGGAGGCTCCAGGTAAACCTAGAGAAGTCTAAAGTCATGATTTTTCGTAGAGGAGGCGGCCGAAACGGCCGCAGTGAAACCTGGAAATTTGCAGCTCAAAACATCGAAGTCGTAAATGAATACAACTATCTTGGTATGCGGATATCTAGAAACCTGAACTGGCAAAATCATATGATTGATAAGTTGGCCAAATCGAAGCATGCATTAAACGCAACATGGAGCACTGTGGTTCACTGTAAAGATGTTCACTACGAATCCAAATATCGTATTTTTGAAACCACAGCGAAAGCGATCATGTGTTATGCAGCTCAAGTTTGGGGCCATAAGGAGTTCGATGAAGTTGAGCAGCTTCTGCGCTTTTCTTAAAAAGAAGCTTGAAACTACCTAATAGTACTGCGAATCACATACTAATGCTAGAGACAGGTCTACCACTTTTATTTATTTCAACTCTGAAAATACAGATAGACTATATTTTAAAGACTATAGCAATGGATGATAGGAGACTACCAAAGAAAATTACGATGCTTGTGATTCAAAAACAAATATCATGGTTCGAGTCATGGAGAGATCTAGCAGAGTACTGTGGACATCCACTATTACTCCGAAGCGATAGGATGGAAACGTGGAAAAGCGAACTCTATAGCCTCATATCGTTAGTGGACGAAAGAAAGAGAGAGGATTATACTATGAAAGCCAGAAGTTCATTACACAGGGACATATATGCAAGGCTAAACTATAACCTGTTACGAAATAACTACTTCAGGGCGGAGTATCCAACCGATCTCATGTCACTGGTTTTAAAAGCAAGAGGGAAGATACTTCCCCTGAACTATGTTCCTCATAGGAGTGATTTGGAAGAAATGTGTGGATTATGTAACACTAGAGAACGCGAAAACGTGTTCCACTTCGTGGGAAGATGTCCTGTTTTGGTGGAAACCAGAAGGAGTACACTTGGAAAAAACTACCTCAGTGAAGAGGAAGTCATAGATGTTTTAAACGGAGTTTTAGACTGGGAATCCCTTTACAACTATACCAAGCTAGCACTTAACTACAGAAAACGGATCTTAGAAGAACTTTTTTAATTTTATGTTTCAGTTTTGTATATTAAACTAAATTAATTAATTAAGTATTAATAATTGTCAACTGACAGACGGCGTAAGCCATGTTTGAAAAATGAATGATACACTAAACTTTTGTAATTTGTATGAAATAAAATAATTTGGAACCTAACCTACTCCTCCGAAGAAAATCATGGTGAGTTGAAGTCAACTTCCGGCATTTCGGTAACGATCTCGTCCATATGGACTCGTGAGAGAGTATCCGGGACTAAACTGAGGATACCTTTTCTGTGTTCAATATTGACATCGAATCCTTGGAGTTTGAAACTCCAACGCGCTAACCGACCACCCAAGTCTTTTTGTGTCATTAGCCACTTAAGACTTGCGTGATCAGTGATAATACGAATGCCGTAATGGCTTCGTCAGTCACAGTAAAGTCCTTCCCTTTCTTGAGACAGTCTGTCATCGGGGCTGGTATAGACGCCAAATTGGGTATAAAGCGCTTATACCAACCCGTCATCCCTAGAAACCGACGAAGTTGCTTTGGAGTCTTTGGAATCGGAAAATCCCTAACCGCAGACACTTTTTCAGGATCTGTTCGTAGACATCCATCGCCGACGAAGTAGCCTAAGTATTTGATCTCCTTGAAACAAAACTTGCTTTTTTCGATGTTTATCGTCAACCCCGCTTCACGCAAGCATTTCGCTACCTCTTTGAGGACGCTCATATGGGTTTCAAAATCTGGAGAGCAAATTAAAAGGTCATCGAGATAGACAAAGGCATTCTCTCTCAAACGATCGGGAATGACTTTGTCCATGAGCTTACACATTCTCTGTGCGGCGTTGCACAATCCATACGGCATCACCGTGAACTGGTACAACGGCCGTATAGGGACTGTGAAAGCCATCTTCTCTCTTGATTTGAGCTCCAGAGGAATCTGCCAAAAAGCATCCTTCAAATCGATTGACGAAATGAAGTGTGTGTCGTGAAGTCGATTTAAAATCCCCTCAATGTGCGGCAGAGGATATGCAAATTTTTTTGTTGCCGCATTTATTTTTCTGGAGTCTAAGCAGAGTCTGTTCTTTCCCGGCTTACGTACCAACACGACAGGAGAACTGTATGCGCTATTGCTCTCGTCAATTACACCTAGCTCAAGCATTCGGTCGAGCTCAGCGACCATTAACCTCTGTACGAGAGGTGAGATCGGGTAATGTCTTTGTTTGATAGGAATGGTGTCGTCCTCCATCTCAATAACATGTTCTTCAACTGTCGTCTTACCCAATCCCAATACTGGAAAAGAGGGAAATGCTAGCTTGACCCGCTCCAGTTCTTCAGCTTGTGTTGGTGTAAGCTTTCGCAAGGGATCGACCTCCTGCCTTTCCATCGACGATGGAATATCAAGCGCGCTTATTATGTTGGGAGCGACCTTAAATGTCCTCCAAAAATTTACCCCCAGATAGAGTTGCTGCTGCAAGCTTGGGACAACATACAGTTTTATCTCGTGGGTGTTACCGCCCCATGTGACATGTGTCTTGAAGCGTCCTTTAATGTGTTGGTTCTTTCTGGCAGCTATTTTTATGTCCATTGTCATGTTTGTTATTCTAATGTCATGTTTCCGTATAAAATCTATTGCCCCTTTTCCCATACAACTTAATAAAGCTCCACTATCTAATAGACCTACCATTTCTTCACTTTCCCTACTTATTTTTCTAAAGTTTCTAGTGTTACTTATTGCACAAGTGATTTCAGCATTGAAAATTCGTTTTCTAGCTTCGTCATATTCAGTTAGTCGTTGATGTAAGCTTTTGTACTGTACTGGTTTTTTGGTTTGTTCATTTACTAGTTTTATTTCACGTCTTTGAATTTTTATTTTTCCGGGATTTATTTCCCTGAAAGAGAAACATTTGTCGGTCGAGTGGTGTAAATTGCATATTTTTCCCTACTTATTTTTCTAAAGTTTCTAGTGTTACTTATTGCACAAGTGATTTCAGCATTGAAAATTCGTTTTCTAGCTTCGTCATATTCAGTTAGTCGTTCATGTAAACTTTTGTACTGTACTGGTTTTTTGGTTTGTTCTTTTACTAGTTTTATTTCACGTCTTAGAATTTTTATTTTTCCGGGATTTATTTCCCTGAAAGAGAAACATTTGTCGGTCGAGTGGTCCCGGGTACACTGCCGACCTTGAGGTTTTCCTGACAGGAGGCGCACTTAAATGAAATGTTGCCCTGCCCACAACTGAAACATGTAAGTGCGTGAAATGTTGATGGGCAGGTTGTCGACGTATCGTTTTTGTCTGTACTTGGGTCAGTCTGTCTGTCTCGTTCGTTAATTTTATAGGTAGGGTGTCGTTTTTCGGGTCTTGAGTTCGTAGTTAGTATGTCAGTGCGGTAATGTTGTGCCGCAGAAATATGCATGTCTTGTTCGTCCTCTGAGTCAGTCAAGTAGCGTCTAGTCCTTACTAAGTCATTGTCTTCGATTGCACCTATTTGTCTCTTAAGCTTAGAATCTCTAATCGTCAAGTGCCTAACCATAGAAACTAAATCCTTCTCACTAGGGCGATTCCTCATTTGCAACGTGAGCCTTCTAACATCCTCATAAAATTTATCGAAAAATTCGTTTGGTTGCTGTCGTCTGTCCATAAATTCCCTGAGTAATTCATGGTCCCTTTTACTGTTTCTAAATTGTCTAACTAACTCTGATTGTATGTCATATAGATTCAAAAATTCATCTCCCTGGTTTTCTTCCAGAAACTGCCAATACCATCTTTCGGCGGTTCATGACACTAAGTGATGGAAATTGGCAAATAACTGCTCGTTAGTGATTCCATTTATTTTTTGTAACGTATCTATCCTGAAGATGAAACTTTCGACCGTCATACTTTTGGGTGTCCCACCAAATTTGATACCCCATTTATGTATGTCTACACGTTTAGTGTGATCGACACATGGTCTATTCGTCGTTGGCTCAACGTTGCCTCTGGGTGGAGAATAAACTCTTGCTTGACTTACTTCAGGGTCTGCTAGGAGCCTCTCTTCATTACGCTTTTGTCCTGCGTACAGTGAAAGTGTTGATTTCTCTACTATACGTAGACACTCACTCATAGCAGACATATTCCTAGTCACTGATTCTACTAAGGACTGCATTTTAGCCATGTTTTGCGACTGTTCTGCTAGAACAGCCATCATCTTAAAATGGGTCTCATTTATCGACCTTGAAATCGGGCAGTCAATAACCTTTCTTAAATTCTCTCCTCCCATGGTAATCTCATACTCTTCCTTGTCCTTTTCCATACTTTGCCCTATTGCTTCCCCTGGTTCTAACAAGACACATTCCCCTTGCAACTTCTTCGTTAGCCTATTAATCGAGTCCCTGGTTTCCTCTACGGTGTCCTGTGTCTGAGGACCTAATACCTGGCAACTCAACTCCTGTGACAAAATAGGCCTGTTACCCTCGTTTGTCCCTGCCTTCAACCCGCTGGCCAATTGGCTGAGGTTGACCTCCACCAGCTCGTCAAACGGGTTTCTTAAGGTGCTCTGGTTGAGCCCTGGCTCGGATAGAGTCAGACATGACTCAACCCTGGGTGCCGTACGAGTGAGACGACCCCTACCTCTTGGTCTCACTACAGTGCCTTTCTTGACGGCACCAGTCGCACGTTTGCTCATTTTAATTCAACTTTTTCACAAAAGCACCAGCAAAATAAATTCAAAAAGCAAAAAAAAAATCAAAAAAAAAAACAAAAACAAAAAAATTCTGATATTTAGAAATTCAAAAAAAAATTTTTTTTAAATTCAAAATATAAAAAAATCAAAATTTTAAAAAATTAAGTTAAAATAAAGAAGAAAAAAAAATTAATTAAAACTAATAAAAAAATCATTATAAATGAAAAAAAAAATAAAAAGGCAATAATAAAGTTCTTAAAGTAAAAAAAAACAACAAGATAAAGTTAAAATTCAAATTTAAAAAAAAATAAAACTATGTAACAAAAATTATTAAAAGTAAAAAAAAATAAACCAAAACCAAGAAAATAAGATTAAAAATTAAAGAAAATGGTAAAAAAAATAAAATCAAAAAAAGTTGAAGAAAATTAGTAATCCAGTAAATAAAAAAATTAAACTGTTTAGAAAGTAATAAAAACAATATATCTATAATCATGATGAGGTGTGTGAAGAAACGACTGAGTATCCAAACGAATGTGAGAGGAAAGTAAAATGGTATTATTGTCTAGTATGTTTGTTTGTAAATGTCTGGTCAATCGTCCTGTTAAGTCTTCGTAAGTTCTTGTCTAATGTCAACCAGTCAGTCATGTTTACGACTGGTACCTCTGTAACTCGACGAGTGCTTCGAGTTATCCCTAGTCTTCTCACAACATCGAGCTTTCTGATATTAAACCTAAAAGGTGGTTGGCTAGGAAGCAGAGATAACCTTCCACACACTTGAATTTAAAAACTTCACGTTCACGCCGCTCTATACGCCTGAACACACCTGACCATAAGGCTAGCAATGAACGTTCAGCTTTTCCATTCTACTCTGCTAATTGCACTGTGAAAGACTTTGTTCAACCTCACAAAATCTACTGGTACTAAACCTGTCAGATTGGACAGCTAAGCTCTATCTCCCACTATACAACTTGCTATTAAGGTCTCCAGATTTGTACTTTAAGGATAGGAAAGGTAAAAAAAAAATTTTTTTAATTCAAATGTGAAAAAAAATGGAGTTGAAGATTATCGAGAGTCCAAGGGGATGACCTTAAGATAAAAATCATCTCCTTGGAGTCCCAATGGATCTTATAGCCGTTCGTTACGTTGGGCGCCATTGTTGCATGTCTAGGTTATACCACGGGGCGTCTTCGGTGCGGGTAGAGAGTAATGGCACGCTTGCTTATTGCACGACTAAGCTCGATGGATTGGGGGTAGTTCTTGCTCTCTACCGCCACACCTACTACTCAGCAAAAAAAATAATCTCGTGCCTTTGTATAAGGATGTGGAAAAGGAAGGTGGTGAGGTTGGGATTATAGGGACCTGGAATCAAAATGATAGGAATTGCACAAATCTAGGTACCTATGCCGCTGCATTGAAGAAAGGATGGGGTTAGCTTTGAAATTGAGAGCGGACACCAATCCCCTTTCCTTTGATTTTGAAACTTAAACTAACCAACGTACTAAGCCATAAAATTCTAGATGTTGTATATTTATATATACAGATATAAATATCCATGTGTATTTGGATACATATGTATATTTGCCTATAACTAAACCTAAATCTAAATCCTAAATCTAACAATCAAAGAAAAGGAATTTTTGCCCACTTTAACTCCAAGCGTCCCACTGTCTATCCATTGAAATGGTTTGTCGAGACAATAGAAGGCCTTGCCAGATGTTGTCGGCAAAAGCTCGGCCTGCCCACCCTTGTATCTGAGATACAACCTTTGCTATCTCCTTGGCCATGTTCTCGGAGATAGCCCCTAACATGAACCTCCAATCGTAAACTACAGTAACTTGTCCGAAAAATCTGTCTTCATCTATGCTTTGAAGTCCTATACGAGAAATAAGTAAGTCGGGTATTATGTATGATAGCATATCTTAAACGGTAAGTTGATAACAAAATAAATTGTTCCTATTCGTCGAGGTAAGTATTTAAGTTCATAAGTCATTGTTTAGTAAGTATGATAAATAAGGTAAGTAGGGTAAGTATATGTATGTAAAAAGGTTTGTATAATCCATAGAGTAAGTAGATAATTAGTAAACGTAGTTTTAGTTCATAGTCAAACCATATGTTTTGTAAAAAATATAATTAAGTAAAGTCCTAAGTATGAGAGTGTAGTTAGGTTGTGAAAAAAATTAAGTATAGTAAGTGTAGTTCGTACGGTGAGTATATAGTATGTTTAAGGTAAGTATAGTCAGCATCGATTCATTGTCTACCCAAATTCCAATTTATCCTCCGCCATCGCCGGCTCAGCCGAACTTTCACACACCTCTTGTTAAAATTTTAGCACACCATTATTATTTTAATTCTAATCAGAGCAAATAAAAATTTTCATATATGTTCACTTTTATTATAATTCTCATAAAATATAATTTATCAAATAAGAAAAGAAAATAAATTAATTAAAGGAAAAAAAATCATACAAAAATTCAAAAATGTAGATATTCTTTATAAAATTTTAATTATGAATTTCTGGGTCTATCTAAGCGGACCGTAGTGTAAGTATTTTTACCTCCACTCTATAGGACTATTTAATTAATTCAACAAAAAAAAATTTAATAATAAGAAATATTGTCTTTCATTTAACGTACCGGAGTGTGGGTACTTTCACAGATTCATCAGATCATCATAAAAATCATGTAAATATATAATTATGTATTTGCATGTGGTTAAATTCAACGACTTACTGGAATGTATGTATGTGGTTTAACTTCCCTCGCTGTGCTGCCGACAGAACTGTCCAGGCTATTGAAGGCTTCAATAGTACAGACCAATGAATACTGATTAAATATATTTAAATGATTGTTCTATCAAAATCTATTGAACATTTACCACACCGACACTTCACTTCAATTTCCTTTTTTTTTTTTTTTTTTCTCTCAAATCTTTCCTGCACCAATTCAGCACTCGTTACTATTTCTTTTCTTTTCTTTTACAACATTAAATGCAAAAAAAAAATTTAGTTTCAATTAAAAGGCAAAAAAAAATGTCTAGTGAATTCCAGAAGGGAAAAACAAAACACAAATTTAAGCAAGTCGGTGCGACAGGCGTCAGTACCCTTAAGGGTACTCCTTTGCACAATTGCAGTCTCAAATCCTGCCAGCCACACCTAGTAGTTGGCTAGGCACAACCTCCCTAACGATCTGGTGCAGATTGTCACCCTCAGCACTTTGAGTCGGAATGATCTTTGCAATTTAGCTAAATGAGCTTTTGCTAAAAGCTTTAGCCTATTACAAATGTAATCCAGACAGATGTCGTTTGTAATTAATTTATTTTGTAACGTTCGCGAATGTTTTGTCGGGCTTGTTTACTTTTTATTTTGTGTATTTTTTTATAGTGCAAATATAACAATAAAACTAATAAAGGAATTTAAGAAAATTAATTCGTAGTTTAATAAAAAAACAAAACAAAAGGAGCTTAAGCTAATTTTAAAGAAGAGTAAAACAAAAACAAAACAAATGCAGTCACCATTTTCCCGCAAAGTAGGTATGGCTGTTTTATTTTGTTTTTAATTTCTCATGGAATTTATTATTTTTTTTGTCTGATCAATGGTATTCAGATGATCGGCCAATCGGCTCCGTAACAAACGATTACTTCGATTTTCACTACTTTTAATAAACTCGTATTCGCCCAAGAGAAGTCATAAGATAAGATACTGCATTAAAATCCTAAAAATGTTCCAGAAAAATTGGAAATCAGAGATTATCCTTCGAGTTTCACTATTTAGCCGGGTCAGCTAGTAAATTATATAATCGGAGTTTAGTTTTTTATGAATAGCTATGTTAACATGAATTAGTCTAACGTCATTTTTACGTCAGCGAGTCTACGCGGTGACCAATTACGTTGACCGTGTAACTCGAGCTTTAGAGTAGTTTCTATAAATAACTAGCTGACCCGGCGAACATCGGTCCGCCTACATTCATTTATGCCAAGAAAATAATAACTCCGAGCATGCACAATGCTGTTTTATGTAATGCGGTCAATTAAAATTCTTTATTCTAAAGTTTTATTTAATACAATAAACATAACTAAATTAACAATTTCTATGTTTTTCAAACAAATCAAAATAATTGGCTTGTAGGTCAGCCTTACGCTTTTTTACTGAAGTGCTTTATGGTACACAACATTTTTAATTTTATTTTCGGATGCGTACATGCACGTACAAGCGGTAAGCTTGCCGATACGTTAGCACGCCACATATAATTGACCATAGAAACATGGGAATTCGAGACTTATTGACTGTCATAGGAAAAGCGAGACGCACCGCATATTGAAGACGCTTAAACACGAATGAAAACTCATTCGGAATAAGCCGAATCCGCGGAATGAAAACATCTTCGCCTTTAAATTTTCCCCGCAATATCGTGGCTTGAATTAGATTTGATTTGACGTTCTTTGAATCAAGCGCTTTCCTTTACAAAGGTTTGGTGCATTGAGGTTGCGCAGCAAAATTATAACTGAGCCGACTTTCAATTTTAAATTGTGTGGCGCAAAACCCGGTACAGCCAAAGAATTAAACATCAAATAAATGAAAGTTTACTTACTTATGAGCCTTGAAATAGAAAACGAAGATAACAAATATATTCAAAAACAAGAAATATTGTTTTTTTATTGATTTTATATTGTAATTGTATTTTATTTTCAACTTTAAAATAAATGAATTACAACTCTTTTGATTTTCTTGTAAAAAATATACACCTACGACAATGACCTGAATTTTAATTATAATTAATATATAATATAATATTATTATGAATATAATTAATTATGCCTATAAGACCTAAGGTGTTTTAAATGAAACATCAATTGCATGGCGGTAGTTAGAAGGAATGAAAGATACGAAAGAATATTTTTTCGCACTGGATTTAAGAATTAGGTATTTACTATCTCATTTTAACCAACCGCCCAATTAAAATTGGAGGTGTAGAAAACAATGCGGCCTAGTGTGGGGATCGAACACACACGTCTAATTTAGCAGTTAAGCACTATATGTAGCAATTTATGTATTTCGTTTGTAAAGGGATTTTACATTTTATAATTCAAACAGATTTTAAGTAAATTAGATTTAGAATACATTTATTCAATATTAAAAATTGTACAATTGTTGTCATTGAGAAATTAACTTGAATATTTCAAGGCATGACATTTCTGTCGTCTGCCTGATTAAGGAACATTTCCATAGGTTTTACAATATTTGTAATCTATAGATAAATATAAAATTATTACTGTGTTAGTTTTGAATTTACAAGTACAGCAAAAGGACCTGATTTAAATTTAAAGCAGTAATTTTCAGTTTAGTTTATACAAACAAACAAATATTAAGTACATGTTAACATTTTGGAAGGGCTTTTAGTTAAGCTAAAGCAAAATAGGAACACATGCATATGTATAACAATTTTTCAATTTTAAAAACACTTTTCGTTTAGACAAAACGAAATTATTGAATTTTAAAAGTTTCCTGATATGATTTGTGCTCTATAACTAATGGCTTTGGTAAAATAGTCAAACAGCTGATTCCAGTTAAAGCCGTTTAGGTACTTCTTAAGTTCATCAATCTGGAGAGTACTTTCTCCGAAGTAGGACCGTCTTATATCTTTGAGCACAGGGCATATGCCAATGAAATGAAAAATATCTTCTCTCACTTGTAAGTTGCATAGATTACAATTAAAACTACTTTCCGTTCGATGTGGTGAATGGTTTAGATTTATTAACTCTCCTCTTATCTTAAATATTGTTCCAATTGTAAAGCAAGAGTAATCGCTATTAAAGTAGTTGATTTCATTAAGATAATAATTGACTTTTGAGTAATGAAGCCTCTCTGTTGATTCCCGAGCTTTTTCGATAAAAGTGTATCTTTCATTCTCGTCAGTTAGGCTAATAACCTCATAGAATATCTTTTTCCATTGGTTCGAGTTATTTTCCGATAAGTGCATTGTTATGCCACACTCTGCAATTTTTAACAAAAATTGACTTACACTGCAGTGCTTATTTCAAAATCATCTTTGGTAGTCTGTCTTCATCCATCTTTGCGATTCTTGAAATATAATCTGCATTTAATTTTAAGGACGGTGATTTAGCATGTTTAGGTTGTATGTAAGCTCCATTCCCAAGTAAGTGTATTTCTTAACCAATTCCAATTGATGTCCACCATATTTCCAGTTATCGCCTCTTGCTATCCTGCCAGAACCCTTTTGAAAAATCATTACTTTGGACTTATCAACGTTTACCTCCAAGCACCATAACGCCCAATATTCATAAAGTTTGTTGATCATCATCTGTAGTGAGGTGGGTGATACTGCTAATTTGACATTAATCATCCGCGTACATAATTACTTTTATTTTTAAGACGAACATGTCTACACAACATGGAAGCCATTATACAAGATCAGCTAGAAATAATGCGAAAATCAGGGAGCTGAGATTACAGCCCTGCTTTACCCCACTGTTTATCTCAAATGTTTCCGATTGCTCGTTTCCCTTGAGTATATTTGCCGTACTTTGTTGATATAATTTTTTTTAAGTGCGCGTACGAATTTTGACGATAATCCTATGTTGTGAAGCTTATAGGACATTGCGTTTCGGTTGATCAAGTCAAAAGCTGCTCTGAAATCCACAAAAACTGTGTATAATTTCTTACTTTGGTTCAGCTTAATTTGAGCTATTGAGTGAAGTACAAAAATATTGTCTACTGTAGAGTAGCCACTTCGAAAACCACCCTGGAATTCGCTAAGTTTATTATTAACATTTGCCTTACTTTTAAGGCCGAGTGCAAAAAAGATATCCCTCTATAGTTAGTTGCATCGGACGGATCACCTTTCTTATAAATAGGTAACATCAGCGTTTCGTAAACGTTTTCAGGGAGAGTTCCAAAATTGAAAATTATGTCAAGTGCCTTACTTAAATTTTCTTTAAACGTTCCTGAACTGTATTTAAGGAATTAAGCTGGAATTCCATTTGAGTCTGCTGCTTTGCCGTCTTTCAATGAATGAAGCACTATTTCGACTTCTTCCAGTTTAATGTTTTCATCTAAAAATAGTTTTTTTTATCAGGGGTTGTGCATAACTCCAATTAATTTGATTCGGCAAGTAAAGACGGGAGTAAAAGTATTCACGAAGGCTATTCACAAAAAGTACCACAGCTTCTTTTATATATTTTATAATATTTCCCGATAGCTTTCTTGTTAAGGACCAGAATTCAGCAGAATCTCTGCTTTGACATAACTGAAGTCCCAATCTTTCTTCACGGGCTACTTTCTTTGCTTTACGTATCATTTTGTATTGTTTGTTGGCTTCAACATATTCTATTTTAATATTTTTCGATTCATATCTCCCTAGTACATTTAGAAGTGCTAAGCATCTCTTCCTTAATTTTTCGCATTCAAAGAAGGTCATACCAATCTAATTTTGTTTGTAGAGTAAGTGTTTTTTGTACTAAGCTAGCTGCATCGCAAATAATTGATTCCAGATCATATAAGGGCATATACAGCCATTAAACCCTGTTTTTTTTTTAAAGTATATCATCCATTTTTTTTTCATTTTCATTTTTTCATTTTTATTTATTATATTTCAAATCTTTTACAATAGATCGTTAAATCTTTAAAGCTGCAAAAGTTTATAAGCATGGTAATTAGTTAACAATGAAGCTAGAAAATTGAATTTTAAAATTTACTCTAGGGTAAGCAACTGTTTTTCGACTATTTAAAATATTTAACTTATAGTAGAAAATTACTAAATTAATCAAAATAAAACAAAAACTTGAGAAAAAACTTAGTGGTAGCACACTCAAGTTGTTGTTGGGCATTCAGTCATCAACCAAAACAAAAACTTCTATTCATTTTTCAAATGCAAAAACAAAACATCATACAAATTACGTGCATGGTATTGTCTTCTTATACTATGGGGCAAAGAATTCCATAAGCGGATAATGCACACGACAAACTGACGTTCGGAGGATAAAGAGTTGAAAGTGGGTTGTATTAGAACTAATGAAAGCGAAGATACAGAGAAACTAATTTTTTCATAGAGGTATGTTGGTTCTTTGGTTACTATAATCGTGTGTAAGGATCTTAAACTACAAAATTTAATAAACGTTTCTAAATTACAACCGAGAATGATGTTTGTATAAAATGAGACATGATCGTAACGCTTAAGATCATAAACATACCGACAAATGTTATAAAGGGCCACATTAAGCTTTCTTCTAGTGTCTGAACAGTTAAAAAAGGTTATTTGACATCCATTAGTTATAATGGGAATAATACGAGTTCTTGCAAGCATTAGTCGTGTGGAAAATGGTGTATAGTGCTTAGACATACACAGGCACCTTAGGCACCCGTACACTTTTCCAATAACGCCTCTGACATGGTCATCCCACCTGATTATAGAATTAAACAAGACTCCAAGATTTTTTACTTTTTCAACATATTCAATATTACCCAAGGGAAATAGCTGGAAAATATCGTAAGTCCAGTTTATTTCTATACACAAATAAGCACTTCGATTTCTTAGGATTCAACTGCAAACCTTTCTGTCAGCTCTGTCCACAATATTTTGTAGCTCGCTGTTAGGCTTAACGACACCATCTTCAATTAATCGAAGCTTGTAGGAAAAATAAAGTTACACGTCGTCTGCATACATATGGACTTTTGCTTCACTGATACATTGTGGCAAATCATTGATACAAATTGTAAAAAGCAGTGGCCTTAAATAGATCCTTGAGGAACTCCACTCAATATATCAATAAACTGTGATCTTGAATGCTCGTTTAAATACACCGACTGTTTTCTTCCGCAAAGATAGGATTGAATCAAGTGCGCAGCATTACTGGAAATTATGAAATTGTTTTTCAGCTTAGTCACTAAGAACATTCTCGAATGCCTTCGAGAAATCCAACAGAGTTAAAAACGTTACCAAATCATTACTTACTGCAATTCTTATATCATCAGATACTTTTAACAACGCCGACACATAACTATGTTGAGGCCTGAATTTCACATATAAGATTGTTCGTTTTCAGAAAAAAAGGATAATTGAAGATTGAAGAAGTTTTTTCATGAGTTTCGAAAGATAAGTTAAAATTGAAATGGTTCTGTATTCAGACTCACATAGTCGATTACAAGAATAGGAACAACTTTAGCATTTTTCCATACTGCAGGGAAACTAGATGGGAGGATGATTGAGTTGAAATATAAGTCAATACTGGTAAAATATGTGGTAAAATAATTTTAACAAAAAGTGGATGGATATCGTCAAGACCAGCAGATTTAGATTTAATGCTCAAGACAGCTTTAACAACATCTGTTTGTTCAATTCTCGAAAACTGAAAAGAATTAGGACTGATGCTATCCTAAGATGTGGTTGTTGCAGAAGTACGTCTTTGAGACTTTAAAAATGTAGCATTTAGTTCATCCGGATTGATTGCGTCCAAGTCTTGAGTTTTATTTCATTTATTTTTATCAAATTTTTCACAAAACTGACTGAGGGTTGACTACTATCGAGCCGCTTGGAATAATATAGCTTTTTAGCTTGCCTGATCTGGGATTTCACTTGGTTCCTTAATAAACGAAAATCTTCATAAAACTCTGGCAAATTGAACCTTTTCCATCTTTTATATATAGAGTCTCGTTGGTTTTTTAATCTCTGTATTTCAGGAGTAAACCAACAATTGTTTGGAAAGCTAACAATTTTTGTCTTAAGCGGTACATGCAAATTGAACAGATAACGTATTTTATTTTGGAAAAATTCAATTTGTTCATCTGGAAATATCATAAAATAAATATCTTGCCAACTTACTTGAAAGATATCTTGTTCCAAGCTTGCAGTGTTTAAATTTTTGAAGTCCCTATAAGTATAATATATATATATATATTATTTAACGTCATGAAGATTAGATCATATTTTGAAAACATTGGCGTAGATAGTTGACTATAAAATTCAACATTGCTACGTTCACTTACAAGAATCAGACCCAAAAGAGTTTCATTCGTGTTTGTAAAATGAGTAGGTGTAGTTGCATTAACAGGATACAAATTAAGCGAATGCATTGATTGAATGAAATCTACGGAAGTTTCAGGTACAAGCAGATTACAATTGAAATCACCACTTGTTAAGATTTCAGAGAAAGAAGAACATAAGTGTAAAAAGGATTTAAATTTATGCAGTTGTGTATTCTATACACTACTCCAAACAATGTCTTATTTCTTCCATTCATAATTTCTAAAAAACAATACTCAATAGCATCTCCTGGATTTGAAGAGCAGAAAATTTTTCCATGTATTTTACTTTTAATGTAAATAGCAACACCCCCACCATTACTGTGTTGCCTGTCGACACGAAAAATCTTATAGCCTTTCAGTGAATAAGGAACATTACTTATCCCAGGTTTAAACCATTTAGCTCATTTTTCGTTCGCATGTTCCAATTAAGGGACCTGCTTTCAGTGGAGGTTACAACTTGTAATGGTTCTGATGTGTTATAGTTTTTTAAGCTTATAGTGATTGGTAGATGATCTGCAAATGTTGCATCTCCCGCTTCAAAATCCTTGAAGAATAAATTCAAGTCACCGCCTAAAAAACCATAATCAATAGTTGAGCTATCTGCTTTCCAATGAAGGTGTATTCCCCTCCTTTGTCTCCGTCAGTACTTCCATTTAATATGCATAAAGCAAAATCATTGCACAACTCTAGAATTTTCCTTCCTTCCGCATTTAATTTTTTGGCCTTGCAGTTACGCTTTTATTTTTATAATAACACTTCCGTTTCCAAATCCGATGTTTTAGCATTGAAATCTCCAGTTATTATTATAGTTTGTAGCTTAAGAGAACATAAACAGTCGTATAGAACTTCATAATCTTTCTGCCAATGGTTACAGTTTACATAGGCAGGCACAATGTATAATGTATTATAATAGTTTTGAGCTCGATGTATATCATTTTGTCGAAGGTTTTAATTTTGTATTTCATTGATATGTCACACTTTATTGCAGTTAGTATTCCGCCGCTTGCTCTAAATCTATTTGATATTCTCTTCGCTGGGGTCCTAAAACATTCATAGGCTGAAAAGAATTTTTCATAGTTTTGAATTTTGTTTCCTCTGCATGTGTCTACAATAAAAAATAATATCAAAACAATACAAATATTTAAAGAATCCAGGAAAAAATATTTTACTGCTTAATCCAACAACATTATATGAAACTGTCTTGTAATTGCTTAATATTTTTGTATTTACTTCCTCAATGACATGCCTGGTCTATTTCTTTGAGCAATTTGGTATCACTCTTCCATTTTGCTCTATACTGTCAGTTGTGAATGAGTTTGAGGATGTCATAGTGTTTTTGTTGACATGTGCTTCCATTCTTTGACGACATGGTTGAAAAACTACCACGGTTTTTTCCATATTTCAAAAATTCTCCATCTTTCCATTGATTTTCAACAAAAATTTTATCGTCTCGCACTAAGTCTTTATATGTCTTTGACCGTGGTTGTCTTTCCAATAGTTCAACCTTTGTCTGCATATTGCTAGCATGATTCTTAAGGACATCGTTTTCTCGTTTTAATACTCTTATATCTAGTCGAACATCTGACATCTTAAAGGTGTGTGCCAGACGAAACGCCGCACTGTAGGAGTCTGACAAGTATCAAACAAAGTTTGAGACTCTATCCCCTTAAACATATCAAAAAACCAGCTATGAGAAAAGAACGTAGTTGAGAATGCACTGTTAAAACTGCGTATCTCTGTAAAGTCCGAGCTTTGGAAATTCGGAAAATTGTCCATTCGTTCTTATCTACTTTGGTATCTATTCACAGAAAAAAAATCAGCTATGTTAAAATGACTTATGTCTGCCGGCCCTGGGCTCTTACTCCAATACATTTATTTCTACCAGATTATATTTCATTTTAACGCATTTTTTGCGTACGTCACTAAATACCTAGATTACATATTATGTAGGCTCTTATACATTTCTATACAATTATCCTTAAAAATTTTCCTGAATATTATGTTATTGTCCCTATCATATAAGTTTATATGCAGATAACATAACCACCTGCATGCTACACTTTCATTTTATTTGTAAATACCTAGGATCAATCTATATATGTAGTTTACATTAGCAAAATCCGTAATGTAGCCCCAACCCAAAGATTTTCCTTTTTTTTCTAAGATACAATGTTGCAAAAAAAAAACGTGAAGAAAACTTTTTTCTCAAAATCGCCTTTAAGAAATTAAAAACGTGTGTTCGTTATTTAGGTACAATCCAATTTTAAGTGAATAATATTTTATTTGGGTTCTCTTTGATGGTACTTCCCATAGATGCACTTTTAATATTTTCGAATTTCACACTAATAGATGAGCCGATTAAAATTATTTTTACCTAAAAATGTGAATAATAGTGCATTTACAAATTTTCAAAAAATGTTATTTCGATTTTTAGAAAATAAATATGTTTAAAAGATTTAAATGGTTTTAAAAATTTTTAACATAGAAAATATTTTTTTTTAAAAACCGCCCAAATATTTTTGAATTTTTTTATATAGCTATTCAATCTTTTCTTAGAATTATAATGGTACATCACATTATACCAACTAAACAATCGAAAAATATTTTATATTATATATCATACATTTATTTCTACATAATTATATTTCATTTTACCACCACCTACATCCTACACTTTCATTTTATTTTACATACCTAGGATCCATCTACATTATGTAGCTTACATAAGTTAAATCCGTAATCTACGAGTAGCATAAAATTTATGAATGCACTTCCCTTTTCCTTGAATAATCTATTAACAAAAAGCCGCCCGTATAGCGGTAGAAAGGTCGTCAGCCGACGCGACGTCGTCAACATGTTGCGCGTCCAGTTGATCTGAATGTTACTCAGTCACTCTAAATGATAAACTGACGCATTTTAACTACACAAACATTGGGCTGATGGCTAATTTTTATTTGTTAATAATCAAACAACCTGAAAATTACTATTTTCATCGGTATAATATTAGTATCATATTATTTCGTCACTTCTTGTCGGAGATAACTGAATTAGTTAAGTAAACGGAACTTTAAAAAGATGATAGTTACCTACCCTAAAACAAGCCGGATATTCCTAAGTTTTTGACATGGTGTTAGGTAATACGGGTAGATAAAAAAAATTAATTACAAAACCACGCCCCGCCCGCTCCCTTCAATATCCGCCAAAAACCAATCGGATAGAACACCAAAAATTATATACCTTTTTCAAGTTTTTGCCAAAAACACAAAAACTGTAGGTACATTTTTGGCGTCAATTATCTACTACAAAAATAAAGTACACTAAATTTCCTACAAAATTCATTCCTCAATCAATTTTGTTGGTTAACCTGTTTGGCCGCTAGAGCACGCTAAAAAAAGCCAAAATTTGCATATTTTTTTTTAAACCTGTTTTCTCGATTTTTTTCACTCATAATTCAAAAGCTATGCTTGTAGTTACAAATATAGATAAATTTAGTAATATTGCATTAAATTCTCTATGAAACAAATACCTATATCGCTTTATTTGACCAAACCGTGTTGCCGCTAAAGTACTTTTAAAATTATATATGTCAAAACTAGACATATTTACCCACTCTTTTACAGGAAAATAAAATATGTAAATAATAAAAAAGTAAATATGTATGTATAATGTATACCTAGTACTTTAGAAAGTACTTTTAAAATTATATATGTCAAAACTAGACATATTTACGCAATCTTATACAGGAAAATAAAATATGTAAATAATAAAAAAGTAAATATATATGTATAATGTATACCTAGATATATACATATCACCTACAGTTATAACAAGCCCTGTATTTGCCCTTCAGAACAGGCCTTCGGACTTATTTTTATAGATTCCCTACGTTCTCAACACATTTATTCAACTAATTTTAAAATATAAAAATACTTTCTTAAATCCATAAATACTTCGTTGGATTTTTTTAAATAACTTCAATTCTTTTATTAATATTTTAATACTTTGAAAAAAAAAATTCTAGAATTTTTTCAATAGATACTTTCTTTTCTTTCAATAAACAGTTACAGCCCTATCAATAAAAAAAAGCATAATCTACCGCTAGTTAATGGCTTTACTAAACCATACATTACAAAAACATTTTATATTTTATTGATTTATATATATTATTTACAGAAACTACTGTAACGATCAATTTTTTTTTCATTTTTAATGATATCAATGTCATCCGCGCCTGATAAAGCACATGGTGTTAAAGCGAGTCCAAGGAAAAGATAGGCTTAAATAATTTAATTATATATACTTTATTGTTATTGGGGTATACTCATAGTCAGTATTTAAGCGTTTGCTATGAAAAATTTAGGTTTATTCTATCTAATAAATTTGAACTTTGTCCATGCCATCCTCGATTGTAGTTAGATTAATTTAGCTTGTGCAACCGCACTGATTTAGTGCTAAGCTGTGCTACCGCACATATGACACTTTGGCAGCACCCATCATCTACTACAATCGAGGATGGCAGCCAACGTAAAAGGGAAATAAAAAAAAAAAAAACCCCATTGTAAGTTGGTGGGCATTTCCGGCTTTGCCTCTAAGTTTTTTTCCTTTTCGTTTGTTGGTTGCCAAACCATGCACATCGTGCATCTCAAATAAAGAATAGTCGATCGATATTGTGTCATAAAATTAAATTACAGTCTACAGCGAAACTAAAATATATCTAGCGGTTATAATATATGTATATGTATTCACAAATTATTTTTATTGTTTACAAAAAAAAAACAAAAAAAAGAACAAACTGAAAATAAATAAATAAACACAACCAACCGCTGGCTATTTCCATCGTGTCGCATTCGTAAAATAAAAACACCCCCGTGTTTATTCGTGTTCGTGACGATTGTTAGCCCACTCACGATTCACGAAGCCTTCAGCTTTTGTTAGAGTGCCGACTGGCACATCTGGGCTTACAGATTTAGTCGATTTAGTCCTTGGCTAAGCCCGAAGCTGAGTCACGTTGGGCCAATTCTTGGGCAGAGAAGTCAAGCCAAGACATCATTATCAACCATACGGAGAGACGCACGTCCGCCAGCAAGACATTAATATCATCCATTCGGACAGACGCACGTCCGCCAGCAAAGACATCATTATCATCCATACGGACAGACGCACGTCCGCCAGTAAGACATCATTATCATCCATACGGACAGACGCACGTCCGCCAGCAAGACATCATTATCACCCATGCGGACAGACGCACGTCCGCCAACATTACAACATCTTAACTACATGGACAGACGCGCGTCCGCCAGTGTAAGTCCAAATAAAACCAGGCAAGTACGCCAACATTTGGTCCTTCGAGCCGGATCATCAGATCATCATACCATATTGCATCACATGAATATATTCGTATGTAAAAACCGTTTTATTATTATATTACATATTATGATTATATTACATATTATTATATTACATATATATATATTACATATATATATATATTACATATATATATTACATATATATTACATATATATATATTACATTATCATTAACAAATGTACATACATTTCTTTTTTTTCGTGGCAATAATTACGAGAAAAAAAAATTTTTTTTGTTGGATTTGATAAACGCGTTCTTTTGTTATTGGTCGGTTGAATTTTGGTTCGCGCGGGTCGTACCCATTTTGATAGAAAATTTTCGCTCTGTTTGCACATGTACCACGAGTCGGTCGGTTTGAAATCCGTGACATCAAAATAGTGCTTTTTCGCTCAGGTGACTAGGTTTTTCTTTCTTTTTCATTCGGTACGATATTTTAAGTGTTGTTGTATACACAATTTTCGTGGATTTGGTCAGACAACCGGGCTGCGGCAACGTTACTGCGATTAGGTACACATTTTTCATTTTTCGTTTAGCGGCCGTGTACTCAACAAGAGTACCTTCTGTTGCATTAATAAATTTGACCTAGTTATATCTTAATACCGATTCTTGATTCTTAATTTTTTTTTGTTAAGCGTAAGCTTCGTTTAATAAACGTATTCTCCATTAACATGGCTAGCAACCAAGACCTACGTGAATTCATTCACGCTGCTGATCAATTGGTCAAATATTCCGCAACGGTCAAAGATTTGCCCGAGGCAAAACATTCAGTTTCCACGTTGTCGGCGCGAAAAGAAGAGTTGAAGGATTTATGGGTAGAGGTGAAATCCAAATACACTCGATATTGCTTGAGTACCAACGAGCTTGGCGAGGAGGATTTAGAGACATTTGAGTCTAAATACAAGCTTTCGAATGAGACGTACATTTCATGCTTAGGGTTTTTCTTTGAGTTGATGGCCAAACACACTACTGCTCCAGCCTCCCCTGGTTTTTTTGGAACAAATGTTCCTTCGGCGTCTACGGTTCAAAATCAAACGGTCAACAAGGGTTTATCTAATCAAGTCGCTTCGCCACATTGTATCAAGCTTCCAGCTTGCGACACGGAACTCTTACATGGCGATTACCTTTCGTGGCCGGCTTTTAAAGATATGTTTCAAGCGATATATATCAACCATCCGAGGTTAGGACCAGTTGAACAATTGTTTCATCTTAGGGCAAAAACCAGAGGCGAAGCTTTCAGCATTGTGAGCAAGTTTCCTTTAACGAATTCAAGTTTTTCATTGGCTTGGGAGGCACTTCGTTCTACGTATGAGAACAAAAGGATACTCATCAATAACCATGTCAAAAAGCTACTTAATCTGCCATTGTGTGCCAACGAATCTGCCTCGGTGATTAAGAGGTTACAAAGTCACATTAATGATTCGCTTGCTGCACTAAAGGGCCACGGTGTTTCCGTGGATAACTGGGATCCAATACTTGTGTATTCATGCTGCAGCCGACTTCCAACTTCCACCCTTGCGTTATGGGAACAATCTTTGGACGATCCGTCCAAGGTGCCGAAATGGGAGCAGCTCAATAAGTTTTTAAGCAGCCGTTTTCAAGTATTGGAAACTATTGCCGACACTAATAACCCAGGATTTTCAAGTTCCACAAGGCGATCCAAGTCAATGAAAAACGGTGGTACACATAATCGCTCAAATGTCTATCTAGTTAAAACTCAAGCATCGGGTTGCCAATTATGTTCCAATAAACATCATCTTCGAAGTTGTAACAAATTTTTAGCGATGCCTGTTTCTGATAAGGCTGAGGTTGTTCAGAATCACAATCTGTGTTTTAATTGCTTTTCTCCGGACCATCGGTCACACAAATGAACGAGTCGGTTCTCATGCATTACGTGCGGAAAACGACATCATACCCTGTTACACAGAGGTACTGACAGTACGACTATGGAGCAACAGAACAGCAGAGTTTCAGTAGTCCCATTCAATGGAAGAGTGTCACGTGCTTCCAGCATTGACACTTCCAATCAAACACCCAGTTTTACTCCGTCAAGGCCAAGTTTTTCACATGTCCCCGACATTAATTCTGCAAATAACTTACAGGCTACGCATGTTAGGTTTTCGCCAAATTCAAGTCTGCCACATGTTTCCGACATTGGTACCGCAACAAATTTACAGTCCACTGCTCAAACCTTCAATTACCAATCACACTTAGTCTCTTCTCAGAGGCAAGTTCTGCTAGCGACGGCGCTTGTTAAGATCATTGGTATCGAATCCAATCATACTGTTCGCGCACTTATCGATCCAGGATCAGAAGTGTCGCTAATTTCCGAATCAGTACAAAGGCGATTAAACTTACCAGTTTTGCCAATCAATGTGTCAATCTCGAGTGTTAGCGCTTCACATGCGGCAAGCTCCAGAAAGTTATGTATGTTCTCTATCGCCAATAATGAAGATCCGTCAAATAACATCAAGTGTCATGCTATTGTGTTACGAAAGGTTACAAACGATCTTCCGAGTTCCACCATGACTCATATCCGCTCTTCGCAATTAAAGGCTCTTTGTTTGGCTGATCCCACCTTTTTTAAATCCTCCAGGATCGATTTGCTTATTGGTGCGGACTTGTATCCTGCTATAGTCCGAGAGGGACTGCAGATCGTCTGTGAATCTTTGGTGGCTCAAAATACTGTTTTTGGCTGGATTTTGTCGGGTCCCATCCCACAATCCTTCAACGCCTTCAACACCTTCGTTCATGATCACACAGAAGACAAGTTGGATGAGCAAATCAAACGGTTCTATGAGTTAGAAGAGGTACGTGAAACCAAAAAGATCGCATCGGCCGAAGACCAATTTTGCGAAGAATTGTACAAAAATACAACCTTTCGCCGTATGGACGGACGTTATGTGGTTCGGTTACCTTTTAAATGTGACCGGTCTGCCAGACAACTCGGAAGGTCAAGACATATAGCACTCAGACAGTTACTTCAATCAGAGAAATCTCTAACTCGAAACAAGGACTTACAGTCCACATACTCTAAGGTTCTTAGCGAGTATTTCGAACTGGGGCATATGAAAAAGGTGGGAAGTACGGAAATTGTCAAGGATGGCAACGTGTCCTCATTTTATTTGCCACACCATGCGGTACTGAAACCCGAAAGTTCCTCAACTAAAGTGCGCGTTGTCTTTAACGCATCTAGTGCCTCCAGTAGTGGACTAAGTCTGAATGAACTCCTTTACGCCGGACCCGTTCTTCAAAGGGACATTACTTCGTTGATCGTGCGCTGGCGATTTTACCAGTATGTTTTCAATGCGGAAGTAGAAAAAATGTATCGCCAAATCGCCGTCCATCCAAGTGATACTCCGTATCAAAGGATTCTATTTCGGCAAACACCGGAAGCGCCAATTGACGATTGTGAGTTACTCACTGTGACTTTCGGCATGAATTGCGCTCCATTTTTGGCCATACGTACCCTTGAACAACTGGCAAACGACAACGAAGCAAGATTTCTACTTGCGTCCAGAATTATATTACAAGATTTTTACGTCAACGACGTCCTTTCGGGTGCTCATGATATTTCCACTGCTCAACAGGCACAAGGTGAGTTAATAGAACTGCTGGAATCTGGAGGGTTTCCTCTGCGCAAATGGACATCTAACACCCCGCAGCTTTTAAACGGCCTCCCAGGCAATTATATCTTAAGAGATAATTTTTTAAAGCTCGATAAAGAGAACACAACCAAAACTTTAGGCATTTGCTGGAATGCTAAAGAAGATAATTTTCAGTTTTCGGTTCCCCTTATTCAATTGGCAACCAGCCCAAGTAAAAGAGAAGTGTTTTCTCAGATCGCGCAACTTTTTGACCCAGCAGGGTGGCTAGCTCCAATTATTATCGTAGCTAAAATGCTGATACAAACGATTTGGGTGGAAAAAACTGATTGGGACGAAGCTATACAAGGTCGGAGCTTAGATACTTGGCAAACATTTGTGAAATCCTTTCCCGATATTCAATTTATTAAGATTCCGCGTTGGGTTGAGTATTCGCCGTCGGTAACTGTGCAGTTCCACGGATTTTGTGATGCATCACAAAAAGCTTACGCGGCCGCACTGTATGCAAGAATTCAAAGTTGCGATGGCACTTTAAGCACTCACTTGATCTGTGCAAAAACGCGAGTTGCACCATTAAAGACAGTGTCCTTGCCCAGACTGGAACTCTGTGGAGCTGTGTTACTTTCGAAATTAATTAAAATATACACTCCGCAATTTCCAGTTACTTCGTACCAAACTCATCTTTGGACCGATTCCGCCATTGTAATAGCTTGGTTGCAAAAGCACCCAAGTACTTGGAAAACTTTTGTGGCCAATAGAACCAGTGAGATTCTCGATAACGTCGGAAACCTTCGCTGGAAACATGTGAGGTCTATCGATAACCCAGCTGATTTGGCTACTCGCGGGCTCTCCCCAACTGATCTGCGCACTAATAACCTTTGGTGGACAGGTCCCCACTGGTTGCGCAAATCGGAAGGTTGTTGGCCACACAGTTTGCCAAGTATAGAATCGGAGGAAGAGCTGGAAGTCAAGAAGGTTGCAGCTTTCGCAACTATCTCCGAAGATCTTTTGATGCGATTCTCGTCATTACCACGAGCGCTTCGAGTTTTGACATACGTGTTCCGCTATTACTATCGTCTCCGTCGAGATACTACTACTATGTTCGCTTCAGATTTGTCGTGCGTCTCTCAAAAAGAAATTAACTTCGTTAAAACCCGTTTAATCATTCAGAGCCAAAAATTGCATTTTCCCCGCGAATATGAAGCTCTTGCTGAAGGAAAACCAATTTCAGCCTCAAGTTCAATTCTGTCTTTGAATCCAGCCCTTGATTCAAATAACATTTTACGGGTAAATGGTCGCCTCGTCCATGCAAACCTTACTTGGCATGAACGTTTCCCAATTATTTTACCCTACGGGTCACAATTTACTTCGCTTCTGGTTCAATTCATTCACGATCTCACTCTGCATGGTGGAAACGCCCTAATGCTGCAGCTCATCCGGAATCTGTTTTGGATTCAAAAAATCAAGAACTTGATTAAACTTTGCGTTCATCGGTGTAAGACATGCTGCATCCACAAACAAAAGCTTCGCACGCAATTAATGGCAGCTCTTCCTCCAGAAAGAGTAACGTTTTCACCCCCCTTCCACTACACTGGGATCGATTTCGCTGGCCCTTTTGAAATTAAAAGGGCTCGGTTGCGAGGCTGCCGCTTGACAAAGGGATATGTGTGCCTTTTCGTCTGCTTTTCCACCAAAGCCATCCACCTTGAAGGGACTAGCGATCTTTCCTCGCGTGTATTTTTAGATGCGTTTGCTAGGTTCGTTTCCAGAAGAGGTCTACCCAAAGCTGTCTTTTCAGACAATGGGACGAATTTTGTCGGGGCAAACGTTCTGCTAAGACGAGAATTTAAACAATTCTTACAATCCGCCTCAAGCGATATTCGGGTAAAATACGGGATTCAAGGGCTAGAATGGAATTTCATTCCTCCTGGGGCACCCCACATGGGTGGCTTGTGGGAAGCGGGTGTGAAAAGCTTAAAAACCCATCTGCGAAAACTCGGTAAAACTTGTCACCTCAGCTTCGAGGAATTCTCTACGTTGCTCGCGCGCATCGAAGCATGTCTTAATTCTCGACCGATTGCCCCAACATCGAACAATCCTTCAGATCTGTCGGCATTAACCCCGGGTCATATCCTTCGCCCTCTGTTATCATTCCCCGAAGAGGAAATCGAAGCACAACCACTTACGATTATCAATCGGTATGAAAGATTAAAATGCTTTCAACAACAACTATGTCGACGATGGAAGGAAGAATACCTCAAGGAACTTTATAAGCGACAAAAATGGCGACAGCCAAAAGAGGATGTCAAACCGAACGACTTAGTAGTTATAAAGCAGGAGAACCTACCGTCAATGGAATGGCGGCTGGGACGCGTAATAAAAGTAAACCCTGGCACGGACGGGAGGGTAAGAGTCGCGACAATCAAAACTCAACTCGGCGAAATCACACGACCAATAGTTAAACTTTGCGTTTTACCCTGCCTTTAACTCAGTTAATGGGGTTTCCTCCTTTTCCGTTTCGGTTGAAGTAACCTAAAACTTGGGTGCTCAAAATTTCAAAAAAAAAAAAAAAAAAAAAATAAATGTATCGATAATATTATTCCTAAGTTTAAAGTATTTGTTGGCATAATCTGCCAAGGAGGGCCGGTACGTCCATGCCATCCTCGATTGTAGTTAGATTAATTTAGCTTGTGCCACCGCACTGATTTAGTGCTAAGCTGTGCTACCGCACATATGACACTTTGGCAGCACCCATCATCTACTACAATCGAGGATGGCAGCCAACGTAAAAGGGAAATAAAAAAAAAAAAACCCCATTGTAAGTTGGTGGGCATTTCCGCCTTTACCTCTAAGTTTTTTTCCTTTTCGTTTGTTGGTTGCCAAACCATGCACATCGTGCATCTCAAATAAAGAATAGTCGATCGATATTGTGTCATAAAATTAAATTACAGTCTACAGCGAAACTAAAATATATCTAGCGGTTATAATATATGTATATGTATTGACAAATTATTTTTATTGTTTACAAAAAAAAAAAACAAAAAAAGAACAAACTGAAAATAAATAAATAAACACAACCAACCGCTGGCTATTTCCATCGTGTCGCATTCGTAAAATAAAAACACCCCCGTGTTTATTCGTGTTCGTGACGATTGTTAGCCCACTAACGATTCACGAAGCCTTCAGCTTTTGTTAGAGTGCTGGCTGGCACATTTGGGCTTACAGATTTAGTCGATTTAGTCCTTGGCTAAGCCCGAAGCTGAGTCACGTTGGGCCAATTCTTGGGCAGAGAAGTCAAGCCAAGACATCATTATCAACCATACGGACAGACGCACGTCCGCCAGCAAGACATTAATATCATCCATTCGGACAGACGCACGTCCGCCAGCAAAGACATCATTATCATCCATACGGACAGACACACGTCCGCCAGTAAGACATCATTATCATCCATACGGACAGACGCACGTCTGCCAGCAAGACATCATTATCACCCATACGGACAGACGCACGTCCGCCAACATTACAACATCTTAGCTACATGGACAGACTCGCGTCCGCCAGTGTAAGTCCAAATAAAACCAGGCAAGTACGCCAACAAACTTCAATTTATTTATTTAAAAGAACACTGTCTAACACTGTAAGATACAATGCCTTATAAATTAGATTTAACATTGGTAAAATCGATGCTTATGCATATAAGCTGAAAAGGACCGAATATGTCCCATTAATAATAAGTTCTGCAAGAATATATATATCTATATATATAAAAGATAAATGTCATCCGTGTGTGCGCGCACAACTCGAGAGCGGATAGCTCGATTTTCAGGATTTTGGGCTTGATGAATTTGTATTGACCTAAGGTAGGACATAGAATACTGTAGGAAAATCCCGAAAAATTTGGAGGAAAATTGGAAATCAGGTATCATCCTCTTTTCATTGCATATCTCTAGAACGATTACTTCGATTTTCACTACTTAGTGCTTGATAAACTCGTATTCGCCCAAGAAAGGTCATAAGATAAGATACTGGATTAAAATCCTAAAAATGTTCCAGAAAAATTGGAAATCAGAGATCATCCTTCGAGTTTCACTATTTAACCGGGTCAGCTAGTAAATTATATAATCGGAGTTTAGTTTTCATGAATAGCTATGTTAACATGAATTAGTCTAACGTCATTCTTACGTCAGCGAGTCTACGCATTGACCGATTACGTTGACCGTGTAACTCGAGCTTTAGAGTAGTTTCTATAAAAAACTAGCTGACCCGGCGAACTTCGTTCCGGCTACATTCATTTATGCCAAGAAAATAATAACTCCGAGCATGCACAATGCTGTTTTATGTAATGCGGTCAATTAAAATTCTTTATTCTAAAGTTTTATTTAATACAATAAACATAACTAAATTAACAATTTCTATGTTTTTCAAACAAATCAAAATAATTGGCTTGTAGGTCAGCCTTACGCTTTTTTACTGAAGTGCTTTATGGTACACAATATTTTTAATTTTATTTTCGGGTGCGTACATGCACGTACGAGCGGTGAGTTTGCCGATATGTGAGCACGCCACATATAATTGACCATAAAAACATGGGAATTCGAGACTTATTGACTGTCATAGGAAGAGCGAGTCGCACTGAAAATTTAAGGCACTTAAACACGAATGGCAAATCATTCGGAATAAGCGGAATCCGTGGAATGAGAACATCTTCGCCTTTAAATTTTCCCCGCAATATCGTGGCTTGAATAATATTTGATTTGATGTTCTTTATAATCAAGCGCTTTCCTTTACAAGGGTTTGGTGCATTAAGGTTGCGCAGCAAAATTATAACTGAGCCGACTTTCAATTTTAAATTGTGTGGCGGAAAGCCCGGTACATCCAAAGAATTAAATCATCAAATAAATGAAAGTCTACGAAGAAGAAGAAACGAACTTCGTTCCGCCTAAGTTCAATTACGTGAAGCAAATAATAATTCCGAGCATGCACAATGCATTGTGCATTTCTTTGCATTTATTTGATGGCTTCTCTGATTATTATTGCGTTGTTGTCTATCTCGGTCTCCACTTAGGACGACGGCATAATGATATAATATTTCTCTAATTTGGGACATGTTCTCTCAATTGCGTAAATTTCGATCTGTTCATCTGTAGTTTCGTTTGCACGAACAGTCACCATACGTTGTGCATTACGTCCGCGACGTGAAATGTTTGACCTTCTAACTGGTGGCATGATAACTTAAACAAAACCTAACCAAATTAATATTCATCGAAAAAATGGAGTATAGAATAGGCAGTTCATTGTTTGTTGTATTTTTGAATGTTTTTTTTTGTTGAGTCGAGATAGTTCGAATTAAAATGTTAATTCCTTTTAAGAATACTCACCCATATAAAACGTCTTTCATTTATGAAGATAAGGTTAAGCAAGTAATAGGTAATTTGAAGGTATCGGGTATAGGGTAATTTAAAGTAAGAACAAAGGAGGAAAATTATAGATACGTACATACAAAAAAAAAACAATTAATTTATAGAACAGCATTTTAGATTAGTTAGAGATTTTAGGATAGAGTGTATAGATAGGATTGATATATAAAATACGAAATAAATAGACAAAAAAAGAAAATATTCAAGTAGAGTAGTTTCTGTAAGCTTATGTGTTTAGTATAGTCTTCGTTTACCTAGATATATTCGGTCTTGTTATTTGTTAGCTTAGGAGTTAAGCATAGTTTGTAGGAATAGAATAAATAGAATAGATATAAAATTAAAACAAACAAAAATAATCAAAAAAAATTAATAAAAAAAAGACATACTAAATAAGTAGATTAGTTTCTGTAGGTTAAAGTTATATAGGATTTAGTTATTAGTTTAGTAGATAGTGTCATTCATTGTTAGTTATTATTAGTGCTAGCTTAAGAATTTAAGGGTAGGTAGTAAATTAAAATTAAGTTAGGTGCAGAAAACTGATAGAGATAAATACAAAAAAAAATTATATATACAAGAATTTAATTTTTTTTTATATTTTTGTTAATTTTTGTTTTGGTAGGGTTAGCCATGTAGCTGAATTGTTGTGAGAAAGAAGATTTAAAATTTTGTATTCTGTTTGTAAGTTAAGTTAAACGTAGTGGCTGGTGGCTGGTCATCGTTTTTTTGTTCTTCGTTATTAGGTACTATAGTTTTATGTATTTTAGTATTTTCAGTTTGAGGGCTTTTGATTGCTGTATAACCTTAGGGGTAGGCGGAGAGTATTAGCTTCCAGCAGTCCTTTTTTAGTTGTCATGAAACGGCAAGAAGAGGAAATCATAGAGGAAGAGATTAATTGTGTGAGGCAATTTGTAAAGGACCGAGTACTTACTCGGGCGCTGCGCGATAGGCTTTTGCAAGATTTGCCGGAAATGTCGTTCGTCAAAGATTCACCGATTAAAAAGAAAGTTACTGAAGCACCTATTATGCCGAATGGTGAATTTGCCAGCGATAGCGCTCGCCAGCCGCACAGCTTGATAGGGCAAGGTTTCGGCGAGGATTTTAACCGCACTTATGGTGGAACCAGTGGGTCCGATGTTGCAACAGGCATAACCGATGTCGAACATCACCATGGTGATCCCTCCGGAAGTGGTACTGGATCCAAAACGGTTTCCGGTCCTCCGTACAGCGATTTGACCGTAGGTGGTAATGGTTTACCACAGGCAACGAACCAACTAAACGCTAGTGCGGGCTCCGAAGCCGCAGGTGACAGTAGGCTTCCGCGGAGTGAAAATGTTACGTTAGATCCAGCAACGCTAGGCTCTTTAATTAGTGCGGAAGTGAGACCGGCGATGGAACATGCTAGGTCTGAGCAACTGGAGCTATGCAGAAGCTCCGTAGATAGGGAAGTTTCGGATACGTTGAGGGACGAGATTAGGCGACAGGTTTTGAGTCTCCTGAAGGAAATGAGTACGACTCTTCATGTTACTCAACCAGATGAAGAAGGTTTCCGACAGCCGACGCGGAAACCAGCAGTGGCACCGACGCCAGTTCCGCAACAATTTGCCGAACCTTCAAGGCATCCTCAGCGGGACCCAAGGCGGAGGTATTTTCAACCAAAGGATCATAATCCGAGACCAGTTGGAGAATGTGGATACCCCCCAAGTGGCGAGCGATAACCGAGTCCTTTTCAGGATCCTCACAGCGAGGCGAGGGTTCATAATGGTAGACGGGCTCCACTCCCAAGTAATTCACCTCATTATTACCCACATTCTACCATGAGAATTCCCATCAAAATGGACAAGTGGGGTTTATAATTTGATGGCAAGGCCGATTCCCTCAGTGTATAGGATTTTGTATTTCAAGTGGAGACCCTACAATGCCAATATGAATGCTGCTGGGCTGAGATCATGAGAGATTTCCATCTCTTACTCTCAGGTGCTGCCAGTGAATTGTATTGGTACTACCATCGTTCCAACGGTCAACCATACTGGCCATGTTAAGGGATGCGTTGTTACGCCAATTTCGAAGTTCAAGGTCGGACAAGGAGGCAATCCGAGAAATTATGGAACGTAAGCAAGGCATCTGGGAGTCCAGCGATGAGTATTTTGCGGCCATAACGAAACTTCGATCTCGGCTCAGGGTGCAGATTCCCGAAAATACGCTTGTGAGAATCCTGAAAAGGAACCTGAATGAGCGGTTGGAAAGGTTTGTGTATCCGCTAGCAGTATACTCCGTGGACCAGTTGAGGATGACTTGTAAGGAGGCAGAAAATGCGTTCCCGAAGAAGGACCGGGATGGACCAAAGCAATATAGAGCTTCGTGGCGAATGAGTTAGAGCAGTTTTATGAGCCAGATATGAGGCCGTCACACGACGAAGAAGTGAACGCTCTACAACACTTGGGCGTTCGCCCAAAAGTTTCGAGTGGCCAAAATGAAAGCCGTCCCGGGGTTTGTAGGAACTGTAGGTTGCCAGGACATTCTTTCGTGGATTGCCCGTCGACCAAGAGGAACATTTTTTGCTGTCGGTGTGGGCAAGAGGGTGTTATTATGCCGAAATATTCGTTGCACTTCGGAAAACCGCCACCGGAACGCGATGACTTCGGGGGAGTCGTGTTCGACTCAAACCCCCCACACGGAGAAGTAAAGAATGCGGAGTCGCAAACTTGTTTCGAGGAAACTAAGGTCAGAATCCTAGCAAGAGCGAACAACGATAGGGCTGAGGAAAAGGAAACCAGAAATCGTTTTGTGATTAAGCCTTTGCATGAGAGAATTAAGAACTATTACGAAACAAGAGAGACGATATTCGGAGGTAAAGTAAGCGCAGTATTTAAAAGAATAAGTAAAGCGAGGACTAGATACAAATTAAGGAAACAAACATGTATGAACATTTCTGCTTCAGTTATAGATACTTACACTGACCCTCGCCCTTACGCTAAAGTTCAAATCGCCGACAAAATTGTGTATGGATTGTTGGATAGCGGGGCCAGTGTGAGTATTCTAGGGAAAGATTGTTTGAAATTTCTGGATGAGATTGGAGTGGAATTTCATCCCTTCAAGTATGGGGTTAAAACAGCAGACGGTAAAAATCAGGCGATAATAGGGAAAGCTAATTTGAAGGTTAATTACAAAGGTCGCGAAGAATCAATTACGTTCTATCTGGTGGCCAATCTCGATCAGGAATTGTACTTAGGAGTGAATTTCTGGAAGGCGTTCCAAATCGCTCCGAATGTTGTGAGTGCCGTGTCGATTTTAGAGGATAACGCAGATTTAAGTAACGCACACGAACTTTCGGTGGAACAACGATCTCGATAGGAAGCGGTGAAGCAGAGGTTTTTTGATTTCGATCGCCACGGTCTTGCTAAAACAGAACTAATTGAGCTCGTCATCGACACCGGAGATGCGGAGCCTGTTAAGCAGCTTCATTACCCTGTTTCTCCAGCGGTACAAGCCTTATTATACCAAGAAATAGATAGGATGGTTCGGCTCGGCGTTGAAGAGGAGAGTGAAAGCCCATGGTGCTCGCCTGCTGTTCTTATAAAGAAGCCAGCCATGGACGGTATCATTAAGTATCGTTTCTGTCTGGATTCTCGTTAGGTCAATGCGTTAAGCAAAAAGGATGCTAACCCTCTCCGCCATATCGATGGGCTGATCAGTCGTCTACCTAATACCTGTTTTATAAGCAGTGTAGATCTAAAAGAAGCTTTTTGGCAAATACCGTTGGAGAAGCAGAGTAGAGAGAAAACTGCGTTTGCGGTACCGGGAAGACCCTTATTCCAGTTCACTGTCATGCCCTTTGGGTTGTGTAATGCAGCTCAAAGATTATGTCGTTTAATGGATAAGGTTATTCCTCCACGACTCAGGGACGACGTCTTTGTGTATGTAGATGACCTGTTAATAATCGCTTCGGATTTTAAGACACATGTCACCCTGCTGGGAGAAGTAGCCGAGTGTTGAAGAAAGGCAAACCTAACCATCAACCTTAAAAAGTCCAGGTTTTGCTTTAAGGAGCTAAAATACCTGGGTTATGTCGTTGGTGGTGGGAAGGTGAAAACGGATCCGGCGAAGGTCGAAGCGGTCGTCGACTTCCCGATGGCAAAAAATGCTCGACAAGTCCGTCGGCTGCTTGGTCTAGCAGCGTGGTATAAGCGATTTATCAAGGACTTCTCCAGTTTAACTGCTTCCTTGATTGATACGTTGAAGAAGAAGAATACGAAGTTCACTATGACAGATGAAGCTATAACCGCGTTCGAAAATTTGAAAAAGGCCTTAACGACAGCTCCAGTGCTTTCGCACCCAGATTTTTCGAAACGGTTTCATGTGCAGTGCGACGCGTCAGACTCTGGAATCGGCGCGGTACTCTTTCAGAGGAGCGAAGCGGGAGAAGAAAGGCCGATTTCCTACTTCTCACAAAAACTGAATTCTTGCAAAGGAATTATAGTGTGGCCGAGAAGCAATGCATGGCCCTATGTCGAGGGTATGGCTTTTACCATAATAACGGACCACTTAAGCATGAAATGGTTAATGACAATGAAAGACCTTAGTGGCAGGCTAGCTAGGTGGTCGCTCGAATTACAATCGTATACCTTCGACATAGAGCACCGAAAAGGCTCACTGAATATCGTGCCAGATACACTTTCTCGGGCACACTAAGATAGCTTGGACATAGGATAAGTAGCGCCATTAGTTGATCTAGAGTCAGAAGAATTCCACTCCGAAGAGTACAAGGATCTGATCAACATCATTCGAGATCTCCAGACAGAGTTGCCGGATTTGAAAGTTGATGATTCATTCATATATAAACGCGCGCTACCCTTAACTAGTGACGATTCAATTTTAGAGAATACCTGGCGGCTGCGGATACCCTCAGGGTTAACTCAGAGCATAATTATGAAGGCCCATAATCCACCTTGTGCCGCGCATGGAGGGGTAGCTAAAACTATCTACCGGATGCGTGAATATTTTTATTGGCCAAATATGACCGTTCAAATCCGACAGTTTGTGACCAAAAGCGAAATCTGTAAGCAATCAAAGTCTCCCTAAACAGGAACGGCTACAGATAATACGCGCGAAAATCAAAGAAGGTATTTTAAGAGCGAACGAAAAGAGTGCAAAAAATTACAATACACGATCCCGAAATATTCGCTATGTGCCAGGGCAAGAAGTTTACAAAAGAAACTTTGTTCTCAGTGACTCCTCTAAGCGCTTTTCTTCGAAAATCTGTCCTAAATATGTAAAGTGTCGCGTGGTTAAGTCGGTAGGCAAAAACATGTATGAGCTAGAGAACCTATAAAATAAAGTTCTTTAAGAAATAAAAAAACACCTTATTGACTTTGCCAATTGAATTTAACGAAATTTTTATTTTGTATTTACATTAAATGTTATATCGGATGCATTTCGACTTATTGTCATCCTCAGCGAGTACTTTTAAACTAGTCTCAAATTGTTACACATTGTTGTTTTATAAAGAAAGAGGTGAAAACAAAAGAAAGTACTGACAGAATAAAAGTGAACAACAACAAAATTCTTATCATAAAGATTTGTTTGTTTTTAATATTATTTATACTAATACTAATTAGACATCTCTAAAGCTTTAAATAAAGTTGACCGTATTGGTGCCTCCATGGTGTTCATTGCTATGTGTCTATTCAGGTGCATATAGATGCTCTCGTATGCGTCAAGTTTGTATGGTTCGTTCACTTGCTTCTTCAGTATGATGTTGTTCGTGTTCCAGTTGGTGTGGTTGAATTCTAATGCATGCAGTGCCACTGCTGATTTCGTTGCTTGTTTTTTGCTTATGTTGTTCAGATGTTCTTTAAATCTTGTGTGAATATTTCTTTTGGTTTGTCCAATGTACTTCTGTTCGCAATCAGAACAAGTAATTTCATATATTCCTGACTTCTTTAAATTTTCCGTCTTGTCTTTTAAATTAACTAATAAATTTTGCGTTTTTCCATTACTTGAATGGACAATTTCAAATTTATGTTTTTTGAATATTTTTTTGAAATTGTTTGTTATTTGTGGAATGTATGGGAGACTTATCCTCTTTTTTTGTTCGGTGTCTATCGAAAGGGTGGTTATTTTGCGTTTTTTGATTTTATTTGAATGTAGCTTAACCATCGATTCAATCATTTCTTCAGTAAAACCGTTCAAACGTGCTGCATATTTTATATTTTTCAATTCTTCCATGAAGTATTTTATATTTAATGGAAGTCTACACAGGCGAAAAATCATGCTATGAAAGGCTGCTTTTTTGTGTGTCATTGGGCAGTATGAATCAGCTGGAATGTATCTTGGTGAATTAGATGGTTTCCTAAACACTGAAAATTCTATATTACCATTAATTGTTCGGTTTAAACATACATCTAGGAAAGGAAGGCTTGAATTCTTTTCCCTTTCAATTGTGAAATTTATCGTTTCCCATTGTCTGTTCAGGTGTTGTAATAACTCGTCTATTTTCTCTTTTTCAACTACTGCTGCAATGTCATCCACATATCTCCACCAAATTCTTGGCAAAGAATCGTTTTCTTTTAAATTTATTTCGAAATATGACATAAACAAATTAGCTAAAAAGGGTGAAAGTGCATTTCCCATGCAAGTACCTTTCGTGATTTTGTAGAAATTATTATCAAACTGGCATATGTTCATATCCATACACATCTTGGCTAATTCAAAAAACAATTTCCTTTTCTTTTCGCACCTTTCATGTTCCAATAACCATTTTTGTAGGATCTCTAAGGTTTCAGGGATTGGAATGCTGGGGAACAATGACTCCACATCAAAGGATACTAGCATTTCTTCTTCCTTTATTTTAGTTTCCTTAATTTTATCGCAGAAATCATAGCAATTTTCGACGTAGAGGCCTTTTGGTTTAGGGTATTTGCTTAACATCTCTACTAGCCACTTCGATATTTTTTCTGTTGGTGAATTGCAATTCGATACGATTGGTCTCATTTTTAGATTTGATATGTCTTTGTGTGTTTTTGGTAAGCAATATAGTTTTGGGACAGTAGGGTTAGATATTAAAAGACTCCATTTTGTTTTTATATCGTAGACTTCTTCAACTTTTTTTAATGCAATGTTTGTAGCTCGTATCATTGATGGTAAAGGGTCCTTACTGAGTAATTCGAAATTTCCACTATTTATCGTTTCTATTACTTTATCTTTGTACTGTGACTTATCTAAAATCACAATATCTCGACCTTTGTCTGATTTCATGTATAAGCAGTTTTTCTTTTTCAAAGAATTTATCACTGGACCATAAGATGGATTGTTTCTTTGTTTATTTTGTTTTAAATTTGATTTAATGATTATCGATTTTGTTTTGTCTCTAATGTCTTGTTTTACTAACTCAGGTTGATATTTGATTCCTGTTTCGATATCTGCTACCAGATCAAGTATTGCTGGTTTATTTGGTTTTGGTGTGAATTTCAAACCTTTTTGTAAAAGTGTCATTTCTTCTTTTGAAAAAGTTTGTGAAGAAATGTTTTTTACAAAAGAAATATTAAAATTTTCCATTCCAGACTCTATTCCTTGCTTTCTATCTCTTTCCTTAATAAACTTTTCATTTTTTAACTTTTTTAGTTTTTTGTTGAGTTTTTCTTTTTTCTGTTCTACTGTATGCTCGATTTCATCTATGCTATTTATTATGACGTTGTCGAATTGTTTTTGTTGCATTTCTTTGGCTAACCTTAAATGTTGTTCATATGTTTCTAGTTCAACGCTGCTTAATTTGCCGTACAAGTATTTTAACTCTAATTTTAGCCATAATTTCTTTGCTGAATTTACTACTATCTCTGTTCTTGAATTCGATACTGAGCATTTGTTTTTAATGAAATTTGGAAAGACCTTTTCCCTTTTACATTGCTTCAAGAAAAAAATGTCAAGTTTTAACAATCTCACCTTCGTTTTGAGTCTAATGAAATTGCACACGGATTTTTGTTCGTTTTTATGTGGTTGGAGTTCCATTATTAAGTATGTTATTTAAGAAAAAACGATAAAATTTTTGTTTGCCGCAAAGTCCAATTAATAAAATAAAGTTCTTTAAGAAATAAAAAAACACCTTATTGACTTTGCCAATTGAATTTAACGAAATTTTTATTTTGTATTTACATTAAATGTTATATCGGATGCATCTTTTGTAAAAAACCTTTCTTCACAAACTTTTTCAAAAGAAGAAATGACACTTTTACAAAAAGGTTTGAAATTCACACCAAAACCAAATAAACCAGCAATACTTGATCTGGTAGCAGATATCGAAACAGGAATCAAATATCAACCTGAGTTAGTAAAACAAGACATTAGAGACAAAACAAAATCGATAATCATTAAATCAAATTTAAAACAAAATAAACAAAGAAACAATCCATCTTATGGTCCAGTGATAAATTCTTTGAAAAAGAAAAACTGCTTATACATGAAATCAGACAAAGGTCGAGATATTGTGATTTTAGATAAGTCACAGTACAAAGATAAAGTAATAGAAACGATAAATAGTGGAAATTTCGAATTACTCAGTAAGGACCCTTTACCATCAATGATACGAGCTACAAACATTGCATTAAAAAAAGTTGAAGAAGTCTACGATATAAAAACAAAATGGAGTCTTTTAATATCTAACCCTACTGTCCCAAAACTATATTGCTTACCAAAAACACACAAAGACATATCAGATCTAAAAATGAGACCAATCGTATCGAATTGCAATTCACCAACAGAAAAAATATCGAAGTGGCTAGTAGAGATGTTAAGCAAATACCCTAAACCAAAAGGCCTCTACGTCGAAAATTGCTATGATTTCTGCGATAAAATTAAGGAAACTAAAATAAAGGAAGAAGAAATGCTAGTATCCTTTGATGTGGAGTCATTGTTCCCCAGCATTCCAATCCCTGAAACCTTAGAGATCCTACAAAAATGGTTATTGGAACATGAAAGGTGCGAAAAGAAAAGGAAATTGTTTTTTGAATTAGCCAAGATGTGTATGGATATGAACATATGCCAGTTTGATAATAATTTCTACAAAATCACGAAAGGTACTTGCATGGGAAATGCACTTTCACCCTTTTTAGCTAATTTGTTTATGTCATATTTCGAAATAAATTTAAAAGAAAACGATTCTTTGCCAAGAATTTGGTGGAGATATGTGGATGACATTGCAGCAGTAGTTGAAAAAGAGAAAATAGACGAGTTATTACAACACCTGAACAGACAATGGGAAACGATAAATTTCACAATTGAAAGGGAAAAGAATTCAAGCCTTCCTTTCCTAGATGTATGTTTAAACCGAACAATTAATGGTAATATAGAATTTTCAGTGTTTAGGAAACCATCTAATTCACCAAGATACATTCCAGCTGATTCATACTGCCCAATGACACACAAAAAAGCAGCCTTTCATAGCATGATTTTTCGCCTGTGTAGACTTCCATTAAATATAAAATACTTCATGGAAGAATTGAAAAATATAAAATATGCAGCACGTTTGAACGGTTTTACTGAAGAAATGATTGAATCGATGGTTAAGCTACATTCAAATAAAATCAAAAAACGCAAAATAACCACCCTTTCGATAGACACCGAACAAAAAAAGAGGATAAGTCTCCCATACATTCCACAAATAACAAACAATTTCAAAAAAATATTCAAAAAACATAAATTTGAAATTGTCCATTCAAGTAATGGAAAAACGCAAAATTTATTAGTTAATTTAAAAGACAAGACGGAAAATTTAAAGAAGTCAGGAATATATGAAATTACTTGTTCTGATTGCGAACAGAAGTACATTGGACAAACCAAAAGAAATATTCACACAAGATTTAAAGAACATCTGAACAACATAAGCAAAAAACAAGCAACGAAATCAGCAGTGGCACTGCATGCATTAGAATTCAACCACACCAACTGGAACACGAACAACATCATACTGAAGAAGCAAGTGAACGAACCATACAAACTTGACGCATACGAGAGCATCTATATGCACCTGAATAGACACATAGCAATGAACACCATGGAGGCACCAATACGGTCAACTTTATTTAAAGCTTTAGAGATGTCTAATTAGTATTAGTATAAATAATATTAAAAACAAACAAATCTTTATGATAAGAATTTTGTTGTTGTTCACTTTTATTCTGTCAGTACTTTCTTTTGTTTTCACCTCTTTCTTTATAAAACAACAATGTGTAACAATTTGAGACTAGTTTAAAAGTACTCGCTGAGGATGACAATAAGTCGAAATGCATCCGATATAACATTTAATGTAAATACAAAATAAAAATTTCGTTAAATTCAATTGGCAAAGTCAATAAGGTGTTTTTTTATTTCTTAAAGAACTTTATTTTATTAATTGGACTTTGCGGCAAACAAAAATTTTATCGTTTTTTCTTAAATAACATACTAGAGAACCTAGCTGGGAAAAGCAATGGCATCTTTCATGCGAAAGATTTAAAACAGTAAAATCTTTACGTTACAATGAGGAATTTTAACCACAGTTGAGAATATGTACGTCTATGATTGATTGCGATAATTTTCACTTACGAAAATAAGTTCTATTGGAACATGGGAACACCTGTAATCCCGTTCAGCATCAAGACATGTACCTATGTCCTTATGTATGTCAAGGAGTGTCTCCAATAAGAATGACCCCGCTCATAGTGAGCGAGGGTGACAATCACTAGTACCTGATCAACTGTGATATTTACTCTGAATCTTATGTGATATTTTGGCCGTAGTATATAAGACTCTACTATATTAATTCCACTCCTTCAGAGTAGAATTGTGAGTGGAAAACTCATTGAATTCAACAACTGTGATAATGCTTTCGAAAATCTATGACATTAGTTTAAGAATATAGTCCTATAACATCTGTGATAGTACCACCTAAATCGACATATGTGTATTGTGAACCCAAAAGATATAAATTCTAGTCACGTAACATCGGTGATAATAACCAACCGCTTAACTTAACCACTGTGATATTTAATTGTTTAGTTAGTAAGAAATTGTTTATATTTATCCAAGATCGGTGATAATTTGAGCTGACTGGTTTAAGTAGAGGAGGAGGTATTTTATTTGCTATTCGCACCATTTATTCAACTAAAGAAATTATTTTATGTAATATTTTTATTGAGCAAATTTGTGTCTGTGTAGACTTACCAATTTTTCCAGAAGCTAGAACTATTCATGTTTATTTTTTTGTTTCTTATATTCTGCCTTCATCTGAATATTCTATCTATGATGCTCATATAAAAAACATAGAAAATATTGCGAAAAATGTTGATGAAAATTCGTACTTTGTTATTCTTGGAGATTTTAATTTACCTGATGCTAAATGGTTATTTTCAAACGTAGAGAATCAAATATTTCCTTATAATATATTTAAGATTTCGAACATAATGTTATTGATAGTTTAAATGCTTTAAATATGTACCAAATAAACAGCGTTTACAATTCCATAGGCCGTATTTTAGATTTGGTTGTTATTGATAAGAATCTTGAAGCTTACTTAGATGAAGCTAGTTATAATTTGCTACAAAACAGTGTTCATCACAAAGCACTTGAAATTACTTTTAATTTTTCCGTTTTAATAGAATCACAATCTTGTAATGTAGAGCAGAAATATAATTTTAAAAATGCTAATTTTATATCTATGAATAATTATTTAGAATCAGTTGACTGGCAACTTCTTTTTAACTGTAATGATCTCGAGCTAGCTTTTACTATGTTTCGGAACATTTTAGATTCAGCTATCTTAAATTTCGTTCCTATTAGTAATTCAAAAAATTCGAAAAGACCAGTTTGGTTAAACAAAAGTCCATCGAGGTTGAAAAATGTTATGAATAAGCTTCATAAGAAAAGTAAGATTTCGGATGTTTTTCGTGAAAAATTTTATCAAACTCGAAAAGAATATGAATTTTTGAAAAAGTTTACTTATAAGTAATATATTTGGTCTCTTGAGTCGAAGATGAAAAATAATTCTAAATGTTTTCGGTAATTTCTAAATACAAAACGTAAATCGCTAGGGATTCCAGCTAACATGTCGTATAATGGCGTCTCTTCTGATAATCTAACTGTTATCTGTAATTACTTTGCGTCTTTTTTTCAATCGAATTTTATTGAGTTAAACCTTAATTATGTTCAAATGGTTAATAGCTATAATTCTAGTATTGAGGCTGGTTGTCTGTATTTATCTATTGATAATGTATTGGAAGCACTGTCATCTCTTGATAACAGCTTTTCTGTTGCACCGCATAATATACCACCGCTTCTTTTAAAAAACTGTAAATTACATCTAGCTGCCCCACTCTGTTATATATTCAATTTGTCTTTAAGACAAGGTGTATTTTTGGATACTTGGAAACATTCCTTGATAACTCCTCTGCACAAGTCGGGATCGAAATCTGCTGTTGAAAATTATAGACCAATTGCTAAACTCCAGCTGATACCTAAAGTATTTGAAGCAATAGTAAAAAAAAAAATTTATTATTTGACTAAAATTCATATTTCTGAAAACCAACATTGGTTTATGAGCGGACGATCGGCAACAACTAATTTATCTCTATTCACTAACTACTGTCTTCGTAGTTTAGAAAAATGTTATCAAGTTGACGTTATTTACACTGATTTTTCGAAAGCTTTCGACCGGGTACAACACAATGTTCTAGTAAAAAAACTTGAATTATTTGGATTTCACTCCTCACTTCTAAAATGGATCCATAGTTATTTAATTGGACGAAAACAATACGTCAAAATTGGTAATATGCAGTCAAACGAAATTGAAAATTTTTCCGGTGTACCTCAAGGCAGCCATCTTGGACCGCTCCTTTTCATTTTTTTCATAAACGATTTGCCTAGTTACATTTCGTATTCAAAGTATTTATTGTATGCCGATGACCTCAAGATTTTTAGTTGCATTAAATCTCCACTAGATGCATGTAGAGTTCAAAATGATCTTGATAATATAGTTCAGTGGTTTAATCTAAATGGATTATATTTCAATAATAATAAATGTAGTATTGTAACTTATGCAAGAATACTCAATACTATTTGTTTTGATTACAAAATTGATGGTCAATACCTAAAAAGATTAATGAGTCAAAAAGACCTTGGAGTTATCTTTGATTCTAAAATGAATTTTTCGCTTCATATTGGCCAAGTTATCTCCAGAGCAAATTCGATGTTGGGTTTCATAATGAGAAATTCAAAGTGTTTTGAAGATCCTTACACCCTAAAGACTCTTTATTTATCCATTGTTAGACCTCTGCTAGAGTATTGTTGTGTTATTTGGAATCCATATACTCAGACAAGCATCTTTCGTATTGAAAAAATTCAGAAAAGGTTTACTAAGTTTGCTTTGCGAAAAACATTTAGAAATGCAAATCTTCCGTATTATGAGATCAGATGTGCCTTTATTGATTTAAAACCCTTAGCACTCAGAAGGAAACTATATTCAGCTCTTTTCGCTTTTGATATTCTCAATTCAAATATTAACTGTTCGATGCTACTTTCAATGTATTATATTTATGCCCCTTCTCGTTTTTTGCGACCTAGAGATGGAAATTTCGTATATGTTCCTTATCATGGTACAAGTTATGCAAAACATAATCCAATTACCAGTTCTTGTATTGCTTTAAATGATTTTGATCTTGTCATTGACTTTAATAAAAGTAGGATAAATATTAAAAGAGATATATTGAATTCATTATAAATATTTTTATTTTAATACTTTTGTAAATAGGTTATTTATTCCTTAGTTTAAATCATGTATATAGTCTTGATAAAGTTATGTAACTTGAGTGACGAAATAAATAAATAAATAAATAAATTTTGTCTCAATTTGCAATCGTTTTTTTTATAACATATAAAACATTCTGCCTGATTGTCTTGGAAACCCTCAGCGCGATTGCCGGGGTAATTAGGCTCGGAGAAAAAAATACAAACGAACCCGTATAGACATACCCACATATGCCTATATGTAAGTAACTAAGTGTGTCTTTAATATCTCTGACATGCCACATCCTTGAAATTGTTTAATATTGATGCGGATAATGGAAATAGTATCCATCAGCTGCATCATTTTGTTTAGCTATCAGGCGGGAGTGTAAATATAAAAAAAATGATGCTTAAAAAAATTCCATATCAGACACTTGTACCATATACTAATTTAGAATAAATAAACCGGAGGTTACGAAACATTGCATTATAATTGTACGCCGCGATAGCTACAGGCTGAGGCTTAAACCATGTCATATATATTATCAAGGTTGGGTCGAAGCAGTTTATCGTACAACATATAATTAGCTTTATGCGAATAATACTGACTAATTACTTGGATCGAAATATCGGATTGGTATATAATCCTAATATAAAATTTAAGACCCATCGACATAAGGAAAACATTATATTTATTTTAAAGATATCCCATCGAATAGACTACATACGTAATAAGATTCTAGAAATAACTTATCCCAAGGGGAGACTCACTTAGCGGCGATGGTTGACGATAGAAGTACGGCTCACAGGTGTCACATAAACAAACGATCTCATGGACCAGCAGTTACATAAGTCAAAGATCATGTTGCCCCACTTGAGCGTTAATACCTAAGGTGCCCACTCGTCACCATCCCCATTGTTTCCTGAGAAACCACTGTGTCCGCTGATTTGTTGTGGCCACCTTTATTACAAATAAAACAAACAATTGTAGGTACATATTACGTCTGTTGTATTGCAGAGAAGTATACCGTACCTATTTATACCTGCTGGTGAGAAACCCCATTGCATGGACAGGTCCTTGGCTCTCGGCATGTGCCGGAGATGGTTGACCATCCGCATGAGATCCCGGATGGGCCCCACTGGCCTGGAATAAGTCCCGCAGGATAAAGACGTGGGTGGGGTCTGGCGACCGCCTACCGATTGGTCGCCTTCTGACGGCGACTGATTTTTTTTGTTGTTTTTTTTACACTTTTTTTCTATATTTTTTTAATTATATTTTTTTACTCGTATTTTGCTTGGTCGCACCAGTTTATTTTTTTTATATTCTTTTATTAAAGAATAATACTCGGGATAAAAAATACACCACGAGGCGCGAATGACGTTTTGGCAATAGCCGGTCGTTAGCACAACGGGCTAACAGGAAGGTAGAGCGAGAGAGGTATACCAGCGGTGGTGAAACTTTGAAAGGTAATGATAGGATCAAGCGAGTAAAGAGCAGGGATGATGGAAGTTGAACGTTGGCTGGTTAACTTTTAGGGATAGATTAAAAAGTGAAGTAGAGTTTGAAATAGAACGACAAGACTCAGGGGAAGGTTGCGGATAGATTAATGACGATTCACAATAGGAATCAACAACAATTATGGGTTGGGGACAAAATAGGTTTGTTTCTTCGCTGCTGGTAGTGAATGGTAGTGTTTCGACCAGGCTACGGATTCTGATTTTCCGGTATTTGTGCGGGCCGTTGAACTATCAGTGGTAAACCTCCAATCAGTCAAACTTTTCGGAAGGACAAGGAAAATTTGACACGCTTAGGCAAGTGATTACCGTAGGACAGATTCTCTTTGTCATTACGATATAAAATCAGTCAGTGTTCTCATCGTTAAAATTTGAGGTGATAATTGGACAACATAATTTTTCAAATATAAGTTTGCGCGGGTAAAATTTGAATTCGAATGTAATTCATTTTTGCGTAATCATAAGGAATATTCATATTTATTTTAGAGTTTCTGTTCGGATTTGTTGGGATTAATAGTGTTCATTTTGAGAAATTAAGTCCTTTAGCGGATATTAATCCCGGCGTTGCCAACCGAAAAGTGGATTTAGCTAGTGAAGTGCACCAGGTAATAATATTAACAAAATTTTGATAAAAAGGGAAATTCTGAAGGATGTCCTGTTTTTAGTGAGGAAGAATCGGCGGCTTATGACGTAGACAGTGGGTTCTTACCGCCGCTGGTGGTTTTAACGGTCTAACTGTGGATATACCCCTTATGCATGTGCTCTTGGCGTATCGAAAAGTGGGAACGAGCTCGCCTAACGACTCATATTGCCAATCTAGGACTCCTCTGGGACTAAGAAGAGGGCCGCTACCTCGCTGGTGTTGTGGCCGCACAAAAATTTAAGTCCGTACAAGACCCGGAAGGACAAGTAAAAACTTACCCTAGTACTCAGCAATATGTATATATATCCTTCCAAGTATATTGATGCCTTCAAATTAATATATACATAACAAATTGTTTCGGTACGAGGATATCTACAATTCGATTGGTTTTGATCGATTACCTACCTACCGCTATATATTCAAAACGATTGGTGCTTTTGGGCACACATATTAAATTATCCCGTACGCCGCCCGGTGGTTGGCGATCCACGCAGGAGCCGTTTATATATAAAAAAAAAAAAAAACAACATTGGCGTGATATTGAAATTCTTATGTTAAGATTAATGTTGATTTTCATCTACTTTTCGTATACCTTTTTATTAGTTTTTTGTATATACCTACATATTTTAGTTGCTGGGTGGTGGGATAAAAGTGAACGCCGATATAAGATTTTTCGTTGGGGGTCATCCGTCCCGTGCGGATTAAGTTATTCATAATACCGTGGTAGTGCTAGCAAGATTTTGCGAACCCTTACCTACCCACAGAGAGCTCTTTGTAGGTAGGATAACGGGGGTTGATAATACCTTCATACAAAAAAGGTCAGTTAGAAATGCCGGTGGAAAACGGATAACTTGAACCTAGCGGGAGCAGAACAGACACCGTTTCGACCGTTGGTAGCCTTACGTCGTCACTTTTAGCGGATTTGCTGAGAATTTAAAATTTATATTGGTTTCAAAAGTTAAATAATTTAATTTATAGTTCTAAGAGATCCATACCAAACCCTATATAAACGTTGTATTCATATTAAGTTTTAATTTTTGTTTATTTTATGTAAGTTGCTTTGATAAATAAAATTTAGCTGGAAATCACGTCGAATGCCGATGAAACTGCACGTCTTTTTATGAGTTTCGAAGGGGCTTAACATGGTACAATAAATTTATTTCAGGGGGTGTAGAAGGACTAGCGATGGACATACAGTAGCCTGAAGATACTATGGTTCGATCGCGATAGTAAATCCGATCTGATTTGCGACAAAGAGGAATTCGAGATTCGGGCCGAATGAATTCCAGGTGGGGGGGGTATAGGCCAAGCTGCCATGTCAGCCGCAGAGTTCTCGAAGTGTTGATTATTTTGTGGTGGCTAAGTCGGATAAATATATTTTTTTGGCCTGATTTTTGTTTTTTTTTGAAAAGGCGAGGTCTGGCTATGGGGGCAAGATCCCCCCTAATCCGGCGAGCTGAGTCCAGCAAAGCGAGCACGCCATCGCCTCCATAGCGGACATTCTACCCCCTCTCAGTCCCATCCTACCCGCTTCCTATCCTCATAAGTTTCTACTCAATTCTTTTTTTTAATGCAGCTTCTACTTCCACCCATATTTCAAATGGCGCCCATACGTACTTTGTGTGATTGTCTAGTCTTTCGCTTAGGATTTCATCAATTTTGGAAGGTTTCGGGGATGGCATCCGATCGTGACGTAATTCGTAAACGAGAGGCATCCATTCGTCACGTAGGTCGTGAACAAGATTGCTTTTGAGAATGCTTGTTTACTGGCAACGGGACGAATGTATGGTGGGTGTCCGGGGCGGCAAACGAGACTACAGAATGATATCGCATTCATTGTCCGAAAAAGAGATTCTGTAAGTCTTCCAGAGGAAGATTGTTACGTACCACTGGAATTGCGACAGAATACTCTTGATCGGATAATGAAGGCATCATGAGAACTGAGATAGCGCGTAATCTTGGGCGAGTCGATTCGTAAGCCTTGGATGGAATTGCTCGTGAGAAAGTCCATCCAAACGCGACGAGGAAATTCGGTTCCGATGACAACGGTTTTTTTTTTGTTCCTTTTTCCTTGATAATGTTGTGTGCCCTCGTAGGTTTAATCGTGTTTTATGTTATCCACACTTCGGGAAGTAATAATATTAAAGAAAAATAAATAGTAAGTGAATGAAAGGATTCGCTGTCGAACCATGGAGATCGAGGAGAAAAGTTACCGCGTATTTCAGCCTGAAGCATCCCCACATTCATATGAAATACAAACGCACATACATATATTACGACACATTTTTTTAGGATTAATTTGAAAAAAAAAATACGCATTTATATATAATAATAATTTTTAAATTTTTGTGGCATTACCCGTGTTTTATTGGGAAATTTATCCGCCGTAAGTTTATCCGTCGTAGCATTTTACATACAATTCGCTACGGTCGATAAAAAGCTAAAGTAGAAGCTACGGTGGATGGCTGGTTGACGTTCAGTCGAGTCTCGATTCTGATTTTGTTAGTTTTGTTGGTACGATTGATAATTGAATTGAATCTCGATGGATGTGTTCATGGAGTCTTATAATTATTAATTTCATTCGTAAGACAAATCGATCTTTTTGATTCTTTTTTTTTATAGTTGGCCAGTTTATATTTCTAAAATCTTTGATAGCTCCATTTTTTAATAAATTATAAGCTGTTCTTCTGAAAAGATTTTGACTTTTACTATTAAAAACTATATTCTTTGCTCAATTATTTTCTGGATTGTGTCTATAATTCCACCAATATCTGCAATTTTGCATACCCCTAATGTCAATTAATCAATTTTAACAAATTTCGATTTCCATTTTGAAAAAAAAATCAATATCTATTGAATGAATTCCGTTTTTCTTTTATTTTTGACTAACTAAGACCAATATTCGTTTTGTGTTCAATTTGTATTGATAGTTATAAATACCCGGAGTTTGGTGAAAAAAATCATCTATTTATTTAGATCTACAAAAAAGCAATTTGAGAAGACAAACCGCATTGGGTGGAACTGCACTATAGAGGAACTGCTCGACATTGCGCCGCAAAATATTTATTCGTATGAAATTCTATGAGCTATAAGGCTAGGCGCGCACATATGCAACTTTCAGTTTTGCAACAGTTCTGTTGCTAAAGTGAATACCATGGACTTATATGAGAGTGCGCGCATGCAGTCCGCGATTCGAGCAACTTAAAAGTTCTTCAGTTTGTATTACACCGAACTATTATGTAACTGCGCGCACATTAAAGCAAAATATTGTATGTGTGTTGGTTTATATCGTTGATTTATTTTAAGTCGATTATGTGCGAGATCATCGTTCAACTATTGATTAAACTATTTCGTTTCGGAAAAATTGCATGTGCGCGCCTAGCCTAAACGCACTAAGCGGCAACTGAACTTCACAAAATGTGCTTTTTCTTCACTGTTTAATGGAAGTTGGCCATGTACGGTATTCGCAAAACTACATGGACATGGACTGGGCGTACATTTTTGTGATCCCATTGTTTTTTTTTCCTGGACATGTGCATGGAAATGGCAAACCAAAAACTATTTGTTCCTTACTCCGCGTATGTTACGTGCAGTCTGATGAGTGAATATTGAATTGAAAGCAAAACATACTCAGAAAATAAATTTGTAAATTGACTCGAAAAATAAAATTATAGCTATCGATCTACTCAGAAAATAAATAAAAGCATAAAATATAATGGGGAAATGTAAGGGGAGGGAACAATTTAAGCTACGTTGTAGTGTGCGTTCAAAACCAAGAAACATTAAAAGGAAACAAGCAAATCTCCGGCAATTTTGTTTCCTCGTGTGAAAGGCATAGATGATTTTTAAAGCAATACAAAAATTGCCCTGTGTAAAAAGGTACTTGACCATAGTTTATGAACAAACCCATTCACTTATAATTTCCTTTCCATTGGTGCAAAATGAATGTTCGAATTTAAAATTGCAAATGCAGAAAAAATGAAAACAAGAAATAGGTTTGTAACATAAATTAATTATTGGTACGTTTTTCTACTTTCTATTTTATATGAATAAAAGCTAACTATTGTTCATAATTTCGATATTTACTTAATTTTACTTTGCAAAAGACTCTTTCATTACTTGTGACTGCTGTGCAGGGGTACCATTTTTACAAAAATAAAAAAGCTACGGTCCATGCTACGGTCGATGCGTTTTTTTGGGAATTACTTACGGTACAATGGATAGATTCCCAATAAAACACACCTATTATTGGTTCATTCAAGGGTGAACAATTTCGCTGGCGATAGCAAATCGTTATTTTTCTGTAATTTATATAGCGTTTGAGTATAGAATAGGCAGTTCATTGTTTGTTGTATTTTTGAATGTTTTTTTTGTTGAGTCGAGATAGTTCGAATTAAAATTTTAATTCCTTTTAAGAATACTCACCCATATAAAACGTCTTTCATTTATGAAGATAAGGTTAAGCAAGTAATAGGTAATTTGAAGGTATCGGGTATAGGGTAATTTAAAGTAAGAACAAATGAGGAAAATTATAGATACGTACATACAAAAAAAAAACAATTAATTTATAGAACAGCATTTTAGATTAGTTAGAGATTTTAGGATAGAGTGTATAGATAGGATAGATATATAAAATACGAAATAAATAGACAAAAAAAGAAAATATTCAAGTAGAGTAGTTTCTGTAAGCTTATGTGTTTAGTATAGTCTTCGTTTACCTAGATATATTCGGTCTTGTTATTTGTTAGCTTAGGAGTTAAGCATAGTTTGTAGGAATAGAATAAATAGAATAGATATAAAATTAAAACAAACAAAAATAATCAAAAAAAATTAATAAAAAAAAGACATACTAAATAAGTAGATTAGTTTCTGTAGGTTAAAGTTATATGGGATTTAGTTATTAGTTTAGTAGATAGTGTCATTCATTGTTAGTTATTATTAGCGCTAGCTTAAGAATTTAAGGGTAGGTAGTAAATTAAAATTAAGTTAGGTGCAGAAAACTGATAGAGATAAATACAAAAAAAAATTATATATACAAGAATTTAATTTTTTTTTATATTTTTGTTAATTTTTGTTTTGGTAGGGTTAGCCATGTAGCTGAATTGTTGTGAGAAAGAAGATTTAAAATTTTGTATTCTGTTTGTAAGTTAAGTTAAACGTAGTGGCTGGTGGCTGGTCATCGTTTTTTTGTTCTTCGTTATTAGGTACTATAGTTTTATGTATTTTAGTATTTTCAGTTTGAGGGCTTTTGATTGCTGTATAACCTTAGGGGTAGGCGGAGAGTATTAGCTTCCAGCAGTCCTTTTTTAGTTGTCATGAAACGGCAAGAAGAGGAAATCATAGAGGAAGAGATTAATTGTGTGAGGCAATTTGTAAAGGACCGAGTACTTACTCGGGCGCTGCGCGATAGGCTTTTGCAAGATTTGCCGGAAATGTCGTTCGTCAAAGATTCACCGATTAAAAAGAAAGTTACTGAAGCACCTATTATGCCGAATGGTGAATTTGCCAGCGATAGCGCTCGCCAGCCAGACAGCTTGATAGGGCAAGGTTTCGGCGAGGATTTTAACCGCACTTATGGTGGTACCAGTGGGTCCGATGTTGCAACAGGCATAACCGATGTCGAACATCACCATGGTGATCCCTCCGGAAGTGGTACTGGATCCAAAACGGTTTCCGGTCCTCCGTACAGCGATTTGACCGTAGGTGGTAATGGTTTACCACAGGCAACGAACCAACTAAACGCTAGTGCGGGCTCCGAAGCCGCAGGTGGCAGTAGGCTTCCGCGGAGTGAAAATGTTACGTTAGATCCAGCAACGCTAGGCTCTTTAATTAGTGCGGAAGTGAGACCGGCGATGGAACATGCTAGGTCTGAGCAACTGGAGCTATGCAGAAGCTCCGTAGATAGGGAAGTTTCGGATACGTTGAGGGACGAGATTAGGCGACAGGTTTTGAGTCTCCTGAAGGAAATGAGTACGACTCTTCATGTTACTCAACCAGATGAAGAAGGTTTCCGACAGCCGACGCGGAAACCAGCAGTGGCACCGACGCCAGTTCCGCAACAATTTGCCGAACCTTCAAGGCATCCTCAGCGGGACCCAAGGCGGAGGTCTTTTCAACCAAAGGATCATAATCCGAGACCAGTTGGAGAATGTGGATACCCCCCAAGTGGCGAGCGATAACCGAGTCCTTTTCAGGATCCTCACAGCGAGGCGAGGGTTCATAATGGTAGACGGGCTCCACTCCCAAGTAATTCACCTCATTATTACCCACATTCTACCATGAGAATTCCCATCAAAATGGACAAGTGGGGTTTATAATTTGATGGCAAGGCCGATTCCCTCAGTGTATAGGATTTTGTATTTCAAGTGGAGACCCTACAATGCCAATATGAATGCTGCTGGGCTGAGATCATGAGAGATTTCCATCTCTTACTCTCAGGTGCTGCCAGTGAATTGAATTGGTACTACCATCGTTCCAACGGTGAACCATACTGGCCCATGTTAAGGGATGCGTTGTTACGCCAATTTCGAAGTTCAAGGTCGGACAAGGAGGCAATCCGAGAAATTATGGAACGTAAGCAAGGCATCTGGGAGTCCAGCGATGAGTATTTTGCGGCCATAACGAAACTTCGATCTCGGCTCAGGGTGCAGATTCCCGAAAATACGCTTGTGAGAATCCTGAAAAGGAACCTGAATGAGCGGTTGGAAAGGTTTGTGTATCCGCTAGCAGTATACTCCGTGGACCAGTTGAGGATGACTTGTAAGGAGGCAGAAAATGCGTTCCCGAAGAAGGACCGGGATGGACCAAAGCAATATAGAGCTTCGTGGCGAATGAGTTAGAGCAGTTTTATGAGCCAGATATGAGGCCGTCACACGACGAAGAAGTGAACGCTCTACAACACTTGGGCGTTCGCCCAAAAGTTTCGAGTGGCCAAAATGAAAGCCGTCCCGGGGTTTGTAGGAACTGTAGGTTGCCAGGACATTCTTTCGTGGATTGCCCGTCGACCAAGAGGAACATTTTTTGCTGTCGGTGTGGGCAAGAGGGTGTTATTATGCCGAAATATTCGTTGCACTTCGGAAAACCGCCACCGGAACGCGATGACTTCGGGGGAGTCGTGTTCGACTCAAACCCCCCACACGGAGAAGTAAAGAATGCGGAGTCGCAAACTTGTTTCGAGGAAACTAAGGTCAGAATCCTAGCAAGAGCGAACAACGATAGGGCTGAGGAAAAGGAAACCAGAAATCGTTTTGTGATTAAGCCTTTGCATGAGAGAATTAAGAACTATTACGAAACAAGAGAGACGATATTCGGAGGTAAAGTAAGCGCAGTATTTAAAAGAATAAGTAAAGCGAGGACTAGATACAAATTAAGGAAACAAACATGTATGAACATTTCTGCTTCAGTTATAGATACTTACACTGACCCTCGCCCTTACGCTAAAGTTCAAATCGCCGACAAAATTGTGTATGGATTGTTGGATAGCGGGGCCAGTGTGAGTATTCTAGGGAAAGATTGTTTGAAATTTCTGGATGAGATTGGAGTGGAATTTCATCCCTTCAAGTATGGGGTTAAAACAGCAGACGGTAAAAATCAGGCGATAATAGGGAAAGCTAATTTGAAGGTTAATTACAAAGGTCGCGAAGAATCAATTACGTTCTATCTGGTGGCCAATCTCGATCAGGAATTGTACTTAGGAGTGAATTTCTGGAAGGCGTTCCAAATCGCTCCGAATGTTGTGAGTGCCGTGTCGATTTTAGAGGATAACGCAGATTTAAGTAACGCACACGAACTTTCGGTGGAACAACGATCTCGATAGGAAGCGGTGAAGCAGAGGTTTTTTGATTTCGATCGCCACGGTCTTGCTAAAACAGAACTAATTGAGCTCGTCATCGACACCGGAGATGCGGAGCCTGTTAAGCAGCTTCATTACCCTGTTTCTCCAGCGGTACAAGCCTTATTATACCAAGAAATAGATAGGATGGTTCGGCTCGGCGTTGAAGAGGAGAGTGAAAGCCCATGGTGCTCGCCTGCTGTTCTTATAAAGAAGCCAGCCATGGACGGTACCATTAAGTATCGTTTCTGTCTGGATTCTCGTTAGGTCAATGCGTTAAGCAAAAAGGATGCTAACCCTCTCCGCCATATCGAGGGGCTGATAAGTCGTCTACCTAATACCTGTTTTATAAGCAGTGTAGATCTAAAAGAAGCTTTTTAGCAAATACCGTTGGAGAAGCAGAGTAGAGAGAAAACTGCGTTTGCGGTACCGGGAAGACCCTTATTCCAGTTCACTGTCATGCCCTTTGGGTTGTGTAATGCAGCTCAAAGATTATGTCGTTTAACGCGTCGGACTCTGGAATCGGCGCGGTACTCTTTCAGAGGAGCGAGGCGGGAGAAGAAAGGCCGATTACCTACTTCTCACAAAAACTGAATTCTTGCAAAGGAATTATAGTGTGGCCGAGAAGCAATGCATGGCACTATGTCGAGGGTATGGCTTTTACCATAATAACGGACCACTTAAGCATGAAATGGTTAATGACAATGAAAGACCTTAGTGGCAGGCTAGCTAGGTGGTCGCTCGAATTACAATCGTATACCTTCGACATAGAGCACCGAAAAGGCTCACTGAATATCGTGCCAGATACACTTTCTCGGGCACACTAAGATAGTTTGGACATAGGAGAAGTAGCGCCATTAGTTGATCTCGAGTCAGAAGAATTCCACTCCGAAGAGTACAAGGATCTGATCAACATCATTCGAGATCTCCAGACAGAGTTGCCGGATTTGAAAGTTGATGATTCATTCATATATAAACGCGCGCTACCCTTAACTAGTGACGATTCAATTTTAGAGAATACCTGGCGGCTGCGGATACCCTCAGGGTTAACTGAGAGCATAATTATGAAGGCCCATAATCCACCTTGTGTCGCGCATGGAGGGGTAGCTAAAACTATCTACTGGATGCGTGAATATTTTTATTGGCCAAATATGACCGTTCAAATCCGACAGTTTGTGACCAAAAGCGAAATCTGTAAACAATCAAAGTCTCCCTAAACAGGAACGGCTACAGATAATACGCGCGAAAATCAAAGAAGGTATTTTAAGAGCGAACGAAAAGAGTGCAAAAAAATACAATACACGATCCCGAAATATTCGCTATGTGCCAGGGCAAGAAGTTTACAAAAGAAACTTTGTTCTCAGTGACTCCTCTAAGCGCCTTTCTTCGAAAATCTGTCCTAAATATGTAAAGTGTCGCGTGGTTAAGTCGGTAGGCAAAAACATGTATGAGCTAGAGAACCTAGCTGGGAAAAGCAATGGCATCTTTCATGCGAAAGATTTAAAACAGTAAAATCTTTACGTTACAATGAGGAATTTTAACCACAGTTGAGAATATGTACGTCTATGATTGATTGGGATAATTTTCACTTACGAAAATAAGTTCTATTGGAACATGGGAACACCTGTAATCCCGTTCAGCATCAAGACATGTACCTATGTCCTTATGTATGTCAAGGAGTGTCTCCAATAAGAATGACCCCGCTCATAGTGAGCGAGGGTGACAATCACTAGTACCTGATCAACTGTGATATTTACTCTGAATCTTATGTGATATTTGGCCGTAGTATATAAGACTCTACTATATTAATTCCACTCCTTCAGAGTAGAATAGATGTGAGTGGAAAACTCATTGAATTCAACAACTGTGATAATGCTTTCGAAAATCTATGACATTAGTTTAAGAATATAGTCATATAACATCTTTGATAGTACCACCTAAATCGACATATGTGTATTGTGAACCCAAAAGATATAAATTCTAGTCACGTAACATCGGTGATAATAACCAACCGCTTAACTTAACCACTGTGATATTTAATTGTTTAGTTAGTAAGAAATTGTTTATATTTATCCAAGATCGGTGATAATTTGAGCTGACTGGTTTAAGTAGAGGAGGAGGTATTTTATTTGCTATTCGCACCATTTATTCAACAAAAGAAATTATTTTATGTAATATTTTTATTGAGCAAATTTGTGTCTGTGTAGACTTACCAATTTTTCCAGAAGCTAGAACTATTCATGTTTATTTTTTTTGTTTCTTATATTCTGCCTTCATCTGAATATTCTATCTATGATGCTCATATAAAAAACATAGAAAATATTGCGAAAAATGTTGATGAAAATTCGTACTTTGTTATTCTTGGAGATTTTAATTTACCTGATGCTAAATGGTTATTTTCAAACGTAGAGAATCAAATATTTCCTTATAATATATTTAAGATTTCGAACATAATGTTATTGATAGTTTAAATGCTTTAAATATGTACCAAATAAACAGCGTTTACAATTCCATAGGCCGTATTTTAGATTTGGTTGTTATTGATAAGAATCTTGAAGCTTACTTAGATGAAGCTAGTTATAATTTGCTACAAAACAGTGTTCATCACAAAGCACTTGAAATTACTTTTAATTTTTCCGTTTTAATAGAATCACAATCTTGTAATGTAGAGCAGAAATATAATTTTAAAAATGCTTATTTTATATCTATGAATAATTATTTAGAATCAGTTGACTGGCAACTTCTTTTTAACTGTAATGATCTCGAGCTAGCTTTTACTATGTTTCGAAACATTTTAGATTCAGCTATTTTAAATTTCGTTCCTATTAGTAATTCAAAAAATTCGAAAAGACCAGTTTGGTTAAGCAACAGTCCATCGAGGTTGAAAAATGTTATGAATAAGCTTCATAAGAAAAGTAAGATTTCGGATGTTTTTCGTGAAAAATTTTATCAAACTCGAAAAGAATATGAATTTTTGAAAAAGTTTACTTATAAGTAATATATTTGGTCTCTTGAGTCGAAGATTAAAAATAATTCTAAATGTTTTCGGTAATTTCTAAATACAAAACGTAAATCGCTAATGATTCCAGCTAACATGTCGTATAATGGCGTCTCTTCTGATAATCTAACTGTTATCTGTAATTACTTTGCGTCTTTTTTTCAATCGAATTTTATTGAGTTAAACCTTAATTATATTCAAATGGTTAATAGCTATAATTCTAGTATTGAGGCTGGTTGTCTGTATTTATCTATTGATGATGTATTGGAAGCACTGTCATCTCTTGATAACAGCTTTTCTGTTGCACCGGATAATATACCACCGCTTCTTTTAAAAAACTGTAAATTACATCTAGCTGCCCCACTCTGTTATATATTCAATTTGTCTTTAAGACAAGGTGTATTTTTGGATACTTGGAAACATTCCTTGATAACTCCTCTGCACAAGTCGGGATCGAAATCTGCTGTTGAAAATTATAGACCAATTGCTAAACTCCAGCTGATACCTAAAATATTGGAAGCAATAGTAAAAAACAAAATTTATTATTTGACTAAAAGTCATATTTCTGAAAACCAACATTGGTTTATGAGCGGACGATCGGCAACAACTAATTTATCTCTATTCACTAACTACTGTCTTCGTAGTTTAGAAAAATGTTATCAAGTTGACGTTATTAACACTGATTTTTCGAAAGCTTTCGACCGGGTACAACACAATGTTCTAGTAAAAAAACTTGAATTATTTGGATTTCACTCCTCACTTCTAAAATGGATCCATAGTTATTTAATTGGACGAAAACAATACGTCAAAATTGGTAATATGCAGTCAAACGAAATTGAAAATTTTTCCGGTATACCTCAAGGCAGCCATCTTGGACCGCTCCTTTTCATTCTTTTCATAAACGATTTGCCTAGTTACATTTCGTATTCAAAGTATTTATTGTATGCCGATGACCTCAAGATTTTTAGTTGCATTAAATCTCCACTAGATGCATGTAGAGTTCAAAATGATCTTGATAATATAGTTCAGTGGTTTAATCTAAATGGATTATATTTCAATAATAATAAATGTAGTATTGTAACTTATGCAAGAATACTCAATACTATTTGTTTTGATTACAAAATTGATGGTCAATACCTAAAAAGATTAATGAGTCAAAAAGACCTTGGAGTTATCTTTGATTCTAAAATGAATTTTTCGCTTCATATTGGCCAAGTTATCTCCAGAGCAAATTCGATGTTGGGTTTCATAATGAGAAATTCAAAGTGTTTTGAAGATCCTTACACCCTAAAGACTCTTTATTTATCCATTGTTAGACCTCTGCTAGAGTATTGTTGTGTTATTTGGAATCCATATACTCAGACAAGCATCTTTCGTATTGAAAAAATTCAGAAAAGGTTTACTAAGTTTGCTTTGCGAAAAACATTTAGAAATGCAAATCTTCCGTATTATGAGATCAGATGTGCCTTTATTGATTTAAAACCCTTAGCACTCAGAAGGAAACTATATTCAGCTCTTTTCGCTTTTGATATTCTCAATTCAAATATTAACTGTTCGATGTTACTTTCAATGTATTATATTTATGCACCTTCTCGTTTTTTGCGACCTAGAGATGGAAATTTCGTATATGTTCCTTATCATGGTACAAGTTATGCAAAACATAATCCAATTACCAGTTCTTGTATTGCTTTAAATGATTTTGATCTTGTCATTGACTTTAATAAAAGTAGGATAAATATTAAAAGAGATATATTGAATTCATTATAAATATTTTTATTTTAATATTTTTGTAAATAGGTTATTTATTCCTTAGTTTAAATCATGTATATAGTCTTGATAAAGTTATGTAACTTGAGTGACGAAATAAATAAATAAATAAATAAATTTTGTCTCAATTTGCAATCGTTTTTTTTATAACATATAAAACATTCTGCCTGATTGTCTTGGAAACCCTCAGCGCGATTGCCGGGGTAATTAGGCTCGAAGAAAAAAATACAAACGAACCCGTATAGACATACCCACATATGCCTATATGTAAGTAACTAAGTGTGTCTTTAACATCTCTGACATGCCACATCCTTGAAATTGTTTAATATTGATGCGGATAATGGAAATAGTATCCATCAGCTGCATCATTTTGTTTAGCTATCAGGCGGGAGTGTAAATATAAAAAAAATTATGCTTAAAAAAATTCCATATCAGACACTTGTACCATATACTAATTTAGAATAAATAAACCGGAGGTTACGAAACATTGCATTATAATTGTACGCCGCGATAGCTACAGGCTGAGGCTTAAACCATGTCATATATATTATCAAGGTTGGGTCGAAGCAGTTTATCGTACAACATATAATTAGCTTTATGCGAATAATACTGACTAATTACTTGGATCGAAATATCGGATTGGTATATAATCCTAATATAAAATTTAAGACCCATCGACATAAGGAAAACATTATATTTATTTTAAAGATATCCCATCGAATAGACTACATACGTAATAAGATTCTAGAAATAACTTATCCCAAGGGGAGACTCACTTAGCGGCGACGGTTGACGATAGAAGTACGGCTCACAGGTGTCACATAAACAAAGGATCTCATGGACCAGCAGTTACATAAGTCAAAGATCATGTTGCCCCACTTGAGCGTTAATACCTAAGGTGCCCACTCGTCACCATCCCCATTGTTTCCTGAGAAACCACTGTGTCCGCTGATTTGTTGTGGCCACCTTTATTACAAATAAAACAAACAATTGTAGGTACATATTACGTCTGTTGTATTGCAGAGAAGTATACCGTACCTATTTATACCTGCTGGTGAGAAACCCCATTGCATGGACAGGTCCTTGGCTCTCGGCATGTGCCGGAGATGGTCGACCATCCGCATGAGATCCCGGATGGGCCCCACTGGCCTGGAATAAGTCCCGCAGGATAAAGACGTGGGTGGGGTCTGGCGACCGCCTACCGATTGGTCGCCTTCTGACGGCGACTGATTTTTTTGTTGTTGTTTTTTTTACACTTTTTTTCTATATTTTTTTTGTTATATTTTTTGTACTCGTATTTTGCTTGGTCGCACCAGTTTATTTTTTTATATTCTTTTATTAAAGAATAATACTCGGGATAAAAAATACACCACGAGGAGCGAATGACGTTTTGGCAATAGCCGGTCGTTAGCACAACGGGCTAACAGGAAGGTAGAGCGAGAGAGGTATACCAGCGGTGGTGAAACTTTGAAAGGTAATGATAGGATCAAGCGAGTAAAGAGCAGGGATGATGGAAGTTGAACGTTGGCTGGTTAACTTTTAGGGATAGATTAAAAAGTGAAGTAGAGTTTGAAATAGAACGACAAGACTCAGGGGAAGGATGCGGATAGATTGATGACGATTCACAATAGGAATCAACAACAATTATGGGTTGGGGACAAAATAGGTTTCTTTCTTCGCTGCAAATAGGAAGGTAGTGAATGGTAGTGTTTCGATCAGGCTACGGATTCTCATTTTCCGGCATTTGAGTGAGCCGTTGAACTATCGGTGGTAAGACTCTAATCAGACAGGCTTTTCGGAAGAACAAGGAAAATTTGACACGGTTAGGCAAGTGATTACCCTAGGACAGATTCTCTTTGTCATTACGATATAAAATCAGTCAGTGTTCCCATCGTTAAAATTTGAGGTGATAATTGGACATGATAATTTTTCAAATATAAGTTTTCGCGAGTAAAATTTGAATTCGAATGTAATTAATTTTTGCGATATCATAAGGATATTTATTTTAGAATTTCTGTTCGGATTTGTTATGATTAATAGTGTTTATTTTGAGAAATGAAGTCCTTTAGCGGATATTAATCTTGGTGCTGCCAACTGAGAAGCGGATTTAGCTAGTGATGTGCACCAGGTATTAATATTAACAAAATTTTGATAAAAAGGGAAATTCTGAAGGATGTCCTGTTTTTAGTGAGGAAGAATCGGCGGCTAACGACGTAGACAGTGGGTTGTTGCTGCCGCTGGTGTTTTTGACGGTCTAACTGTGGATATACCCCTTGTACATGTGCTCTTGGCGTATTGAAAAGTGGGACGAGCTCGGCTAACGACTCATATTGCCAATCTAGGACTCCTCTGGGACTAAGAAGGGGGCTGCTACCTCGCTGGTGTTGTGGCCGCACAAAAATTTAAGTCCGTGCAAGACCCGGACGGACAAGTATAAACTTATCCTAGTACTCAGCCATATGTATATATATCCTTCCAAGTATATTGATACTTTCAAATTAATATATACATAACAAATTGTTTCGGTACGAGGATATCTACAATTCGATTGGTTTTGATCGATTACCTACCTACCGCTATATACTCATAAAGATTGGTGCTTTTGGGCACACATATCAAATTATCCCGTACGCCGGTGGTTGGCGATCCACGCAGGAGCCGTTTATATATATTAAAAAAAAAAAACAAAACAAAAACAACATTGTCGTGATATTGAAATTTTTATGTTATGATTAATGTTGATTTTCATTTACTTTTAGTATAGCTTTTTATTAGTTTTTTTTTATATACCTACATATTTAATTTGCTGGGTGGTGGGATAAAAGTGAATTCCGATATAAGATTTTTCGTTGGGGGTCGTCCGTCCCGTGCGGATTAAGTTATTCATAATACCCTGGTAGTGATAGCAAGATTTTAGAACCCTTAGCTACCCACGAAGAGCTCTATGTAGATAGGATAACGGAGGTTGATAATACCTTCATACAAAAAAGAAGGTCAGTTAGAAAGGGCGGTAGAAAACGGAAAACTTGAACATAGGGGGAGCAGAACAGACACCGTTTCGACCGTTGGTAACCTTACGTCGTCACTTTTAGCCGATTTACTGAGCATTTAAAATTTATATTGGTTTCAAAAGTTAAATAATTTAATTTATAGTTTTTAGAGATTCATACCAAACCCTATATAAACGTTGTATTCATATTAAGTTTATATTTTTGTCTATTTCATGTAAGTTGCTTTGATAAAGAAAATTAAGCTGTAAATCACGTCGAAAGCTGATGAAACTTCACGTCTTTTTATGAGCTTCCAAGGGGCTTAACATGGTACAATAAATTTTCTTTCAGGGGGTGTGGAAGGGCTAGCGATGGACATACAGTAGCCTGAAGATACTATGGTTCGAACGCGCTAGTAAATCCGATCTGATTTGCGACTAAGGGGAATTCGAGATTCGGGCCGAATGAATTCCAGGTGGGGCGGGTATAGGCCAAGCTGCCATGTCAGCTGCAGCGTTCCGGAAGTGTTGATTATTTTGTGGTGGCTAAGTCGGATAAATACATTTTTTGGCATGATTTTTGTTTTTTTTTTTTGGAATAGGCGAGGTCTGGCTATGGGGGCAAGATCCCCCCCTAATCCGGCGAGCTGAGTCGAGCATAGCGAGCATGCCATCGCCTCCATAGCGGACATTCTACCCCCTCTCAGTCCCACCCTACCCGCTTCCTATCCTCATTAGTTTCTACTCAATTCTTTTTTTTTAATGCAGCTTCTACTTCCACCCTACCTACCTCCACCTCCTATCCTTTTGCCTTATTTCAAATGAAAAGAAAATGATCCCTGATTTCCAATTTTCCTGGAAAATTTTCAGGATTTCCCTCCATACTGTAAATATATTTCAATATATTATAAAATATTTTTGTTAGCAATGTACAAACAAAAATAAATGATTAAATACCTACCTACCATTTTTTTAATTTAAAATAAATGGTACTTATGGTAATTCTAACACCCAAATGAATAAACATTGACAAGCGAAGGTTTAGTTTAGGACTAATTCCGTGAACTAAGTGCGAAATTTCTGGTATTTGACATTTACATACTTAGGCCTTGGCTAAAATATCAAAGGCGGTGGTTTAGTAAAGGAAAAAGAATTGAAATTAAGAACAAAATACAGGGACATAGAATAAAAAGCGATAGATTTGATACTTATTTTTGTCGATTTTGTTTGTGGATTTTCGATTTTTTATTAATTGAAAATTTTAGTCCGCAGAATACATTTTATTCTATGGCTTAATAAAGCCATTAACTAGTGGTAGATTAAGCATTTTTTATTCATAGGGCTCTAAGTTTTTATTGAAAGAAAATTAAATATCTATAGAAAAACTTCTAGAAACATTTTTTTTCCAAGGTATTAACATATTAATAAAAGAATTGAAGTTATTTTTAAAAAATCCAGCAAAGTATTTATTTAATTACCTTGTCTTTCAAAATCTTATTATGGCTAATACATTTAATAATTTAAGAAAGTATTTTTATAATTTGAGTTTAAGAAACTTAGTTGAATAAATGTGTTTTCTCAACGTAGGGAATCTATAAAACTTAGTCCGAAGGCCTGTTCTGAAGTGTACATACAAGGCTTGTGATAACTGTACTCTAGCGGCAACAGGGTTTGGTTAAATAAAGTGATATAGGTATCCGTTTCATGGAGAATTTAATGCAGTTTTACTAAGCTTAGACATATCTGTAATTTCAGGTATAGTTTTTGAATTGTGAGTGAAAAAAAATCGAGAAAACAGGTTTAAAAAAAATAGGCAAATTTTGACTTTTTTTTAACCTGCTCTAGCGGCCAAACAGGTTAAGGAACAAAATTGATTGAGGCATACATTTTGTAGGAATTTTAGTGAACTTTATTCTTGTAGCAGCTAATTGATGCCAAAAATGTACAGTTTTGTGTTTTAGGCAAAAACTTGAAAAAGGTCGATAATTGTTGGTGTTCTATGCCATTGGTTTTTGGAAGATAGTGAAGCGAGCGGAGGGCGTGGTTGGGTAACTAATTTTTTTATCCGACTTTTTTAGGGTAACTATTTTCTTTTTAGAGTTCCGCTTACTTAACTAATTCAGATATCTCCGACAAGAAGTGACGAATTTAATATGTAACTAATATTATACCGATGAAAATTGTAATTTTCATGTTGTTGGCTTATTAACAAATAAAAATTTGCCATCAGCCGAATGTTTATGTGGTTAAAATGCGTCAGTTTATCATTTAAAGTGACTGAGTAACATGCAGATCAACTGGGCGCGCGTCATGTTCATGACGTCGGCTGACAGACTTTCCACAGCTATACGGATGGCGGATGGTTTGTTTTATTATGTTGAAAGGTTGAAGATTCATTTGAAAAAATTCATTCGGTGTAAAATTACTTTTTCTTCAATTAAAATATAAAAATATAATAAAATATAATGGGGAAATGTAAGGGGAGGGAACAATTTAAGCTACGTTGTAGTGTGCGTTCAAAACCAAGAAACATTAAAAGGAAACAAGCAAATCTCCGGCAATTTTGTTTCCTCGTGTGAAAGGCATAGATGATTTTTAAAGCAATACAAAAATTGCCCTGTGTAAAAAGGTACTTGACCATAGTTTATGAACAAACCCATTCACTTATAATTTCCTTTCCATTGGTGCAAAATGAATGTTCGAATTTAAAATTGCAAATGCAGAAAAAATGAAAACAAGAAATAGGTTTGTAACATAAATTAATTATTGGTACGTTTTTCTACTTTCTATTTTATATGAATAAAAGCTAACTATTGTTCATAATTTCGATATTTACTTAATTTTACTTTGCAAAAGACTCTTTCATTACTTGTGACTGCTGTGCAGGGGTACCATTTTTACAAAAATAAAAAAGCTACGGTCCATGCTACGGTCGATGCGTTTTTTTGGGAATTACTTACGGTACAATGGATAGATTCCCAATAAAACACACCTATTATTGGTTCATTCAAGGGTGAACAATTTCGCTGGCGATAGCAAATCGTTATTTTTCTGTAATTTATATAGCGTTTGAGTATAGAATAGGCAGTTCATTGTTTGTTGTATTTTTGAATGTTTTTTTTGTTGAGTCGAGATAGTTCGAACTAAAATTTTAATTCCTTTTAAGAATACTCACCCATATAAAACGTCTTTCATTTATGAAGATAAGGTTAAGCAAGTAATAGGTAATTTGAAGGTATCGGGTATAGGGTAATTTAAAGTAAGAACAAATGAGGAAAATTATAGATACGTACATACAAAAAAAAACAATTAATTTATAGAACAGCATTTTAGATTAGTTAGAGATTTTAGGATAGAGTGTATAGATAGGATAGATATATAAAATACGAAATAAATAGACAAAAAAAGAAAATATTCAAGTAGAGTAGTTTCTGTAAGCTTATGTGTTTAGTATAGTCTTCGTTTACCTAGATATATTCGGTCTTGTTATTTGTTAGCTTAGGAGTTAAGCATAGTTTGTAGGAATAGAATAAATAGAATAGATATAAAATTAAAACAAACAAAAATAATCAAAAAAAATTAATAAAAAAAAGACATACTAAATAAGTAGATTAGTTTCTGTAGGTTAAAGTTATATAGGATTTAGTTATTAGTTTAGTAGATAGTGTCATTCATTGTTAGTTATTATTAGTGCTAGCTTAAGAATTTAAGGGTAGGTAGTAAATTAAAATTAAGTTAGGTGCAGAAAACTGATAGAGATAAATACAAAAAAAAATTATATATACAAGAATTTAATTTTTTTTTATATTTTTGTTAATTTTTGTTTTGGTAGGGTTAGCCATGTAGCTGAATTGTTGTGAGAAAGAAGATTTAAAATTTTGTATTCTGTTTGTAAGTTAAGTTAAACGTAGTGGCTGGTGGCTGGTCATCGTTTTTTTTGTTCTTCGTTATTAGGTACTATAGTTTTATGTATTTTAGTATTTTCAGTTTGAGGGCTTTTGATTGCTGTATAACCTTAGGGGTAGGCGGAGAGTATTAGCTTCCAGCAGTCCTTTTTTAGTTGTCATGAAACGGCAAGAAGAGGAAATCATAGAGGAAGAGATTAATTGTGTGAGGCAATTTGTAAAGGACCGAGTACTTACTCGGGCGCTGCGCGATAGGCTTTTGCAAGATTTGCCGGAAATGTCGTTCGTCAAAGATTCACCGATTAAAAAGAAAGTTACTGAAGCACCTATTATGCCGAATAGTGAATTTGCCAGCGATAGCGCTCGCCAGCCGCACAGCTTGATAGGGCAAGGTTTCGGCGAGGATTTTAACCGCACTTATGGTGGTACCAGTGGGTCCGATGTTGCAACAGGCATAACCGATGTCGAACATCACCATGGTGATCCCTCCGGAAGTGGTACTGGATCCAAAACGGTTTCCGGTCCTCCGTACAGCGATTTGACCGTAGGTGGTAATGGTTTACCACAGGCAACGAACCAACTAAACGCTAGTGCGGGCTCCGAAGCCGCAGGTGACAGTAGGCTTCCGCGGAGTGAAAATGTTACGTTAGATCCAGCAACGCTAGGCTCTTTAATTAGTGCGGAAGTGAGACCGGCGATGGAACATGCTAGGTCTGAGCAACTGGAGCTATGCAGAAGCTCCGTAGATAGGGCAGTTTCGGATACGTTGAGGGACGAGATTAGGCGACAGGTTTTGAGTCTCCTGAAGGAAATGAGTACGACTCTTCATGTTACTCAACCAGATGAAGAAGGTTTCCGACAGCCGACGCGGAAACCAGTAGTGGCACCGACGCCAGTTCCGCAACAATTTGCCGAACCTTCAAGGCATCCTCAGCGGGACCCAAGGCGGAGGTCTTTTCAACCAAAGGATCATAATCCGAGACCAGTTGGAGAATGTGGATACCCCCCAAGTGGCGAGCGATAACCGTGTCCTTTTCAGGATCCTCACAGCGAGGCGAGGGTTCATAATGGTAGACGGGCTCCACTCCCAAGTAATTCACCTCATTATTACCCACATTCTACCATGAGAATTCCCATCAAAATGGACAAGTGGGGTTTATAATTTGATGGCAAGGCCGATTCCCTCAGTGTATAGGATTTTGTATTTCAAGTGGAGACCCTACAATGCCAATATGAATGCTGCTGGGCTGAGATCATGAGAGATTTCCATCTCTTACTCTCAGGTGCTGCCAGTGAATTGAATTGGTACTACCATCGTTCCAACGGTGAACCATACTGGCCCATGTTAAGGGATGCGTTGTTACGCCAATTTCGAAGTTCAAGGTCGGACAAGGAGGCAATCCGAGAAATTATGGAACGTAAGCAAGGCATCTGGGAGTCCAGCGATGAGTATTTTGCGGCCATAACGAAACTTCGATCTCGGCTCAGGGTGCAGATTCCCGAAAATACGCTTGTGAGAATCCTGAAAAGGAACCTGAATGAGCGGTTGGAAAGGTTTGTGTATCCGCTAGCAGTATACTCCGTGGACCAGTTGAGGATGACTTGTAAGGAGGCAGAAAATGCGTTCCCGAAGAAGGACCGGGATGGACCAAAGCAATATAGAGCTTCGTGGCGAATGAGTTAGAGCAGTTTTATGAGCCAGATATGAGGCCGTCACACGACGAACAAGTGAACGCTCTACAACACTTGGGCGTTCGCCCAAAAGTTTCGAGTGGCCAAAATGAAAGCCGTCCCGGGGTTTGTAGGAACTGTAGGTTGCCAGGACATTCTTTCGTGGATTGCCCGTCGACCAAGAGGAACATTTTTTGCTATCGGTGTGGGCAAGAGGGTGGTATTATGCCGAAATATTCGTTGCACTTCGGAAAACCGCCACCGGAACGCGATGACTTCGGGGGAGTCGTGTTCGACTCAAACCCCCCACACGGAGAAGTAAAGAATGCGGAGTCGCAAACTTGTTTCGAGGAAACTAAGGTCAGAATCCTAGCAAGAGCGAACAACGATAGGGCTGAGGAAAAGGAAACCAGAAATCGTTTTGTGATTAAGCCTTTGCATGAGAGAATTAAGAACTATTACGAAACAAGAGAGACGATATTCGGAGGTAAAGTAAGCGCAGTATTTAAAAGAATAAGTAAAGCGAGGACTAGATACAAATTAAGGAAACAAACATGTATGAACATTTCTGCTTCAGTTATAGATACTTACACTGACCCTCGCCCTTACGCTAAAGTTCAAATCGCCGACAAAATTGTGTATGGATTGTTGGATAGCGGGGCCAGTGTGAGTATTCTAGGGAAAGATTGTTTGAAATTTCTGGATGAGATTGGAGTGGAATTTCATCCCTTCAAGTATGGGGTTAAAACAGCAGACGGTAAAAATCAGGCGATAATAGGGAAAGCTAATTTGAAGGTTAATTACAAAGGTCGCGAAGAATCAATTACGTTCTATCTGGTGGCCAATCTCGATCAGGAATTGTACTTAGGAGTGAATTTCTGGAAGGCGTTCCAAATCGCTCCGAATGTTGTGAGTGCCGTGTCGATTTTAGAGGATAACGCAGATTTAAGTAACGCACACGAACTTTCGGTGGAACAACGATCTCGATAGGAAGCGGTGAAGCAGAGGTTTTTTGATTTCGATCGCCACGGTCTTGCTAAAACAGAACTAATTGAGCTCGTCATCGACACCGGAGATGCGGAGCCTGTTAAGCAGCTTCATTACCCTGTTTCTCCAGCGGTACAAGCCTTATTATACCAAGAAATAGATAGGATGGTTCGGCTCGGCGTTGAAGAGGAGAGTGAAAGCCCATGGTGCTCGCCTGCTGTTCTTATAAAGAAGCCAGCCATGGACGGTACCATTAAGTATCGTTTCTGTCTGGATTCTCGTTAGGTCAATGCGTTAAGCAAAAAGGATGCTAACCCTCTCCGCCATATCGAGGGGCTGATAAGTCGTCTACCTAATACCTGTTTTATAAGCAGTGTAGATCTAAAAGAAGCTTTTTAGCAAATACCGTTGGAGAAGCAGAGTAGAGAGAAAACTGCGTTTGCGGTACCGGGAAGACCCTTATTCCAGTTCACTGTCATGCCCTTTGGGTTGTGTAATGCAGCTCAAAGATTATGTCGTTTAACGCGTCGGACTCTGGAATCGGCGCGGTACTCTTTCAGAGGAGCGAGGCGGGAGAAGAAAGGCCGATTACCTACTTCTCACAAAAACTGAATTCTTGCAAAGGAATTATAGTGTGGCCGAGAAGCAATGCATGGCCCTATGTCGAGGGTATGGCTTTTACCATAATAACGGACCACTTAAGCATGAAATGGTTAATGACAATGAAAGACCTTAGTGGCAGGCTAGCTAGGTGGTCGTTCGAATTACAATCGTATACCTTCGACATAGAGCACCGAAAAGGCTCACTGAATATCGTGCCAGATACACTTTCTCGGGCACACTAAGATAGTTTGGACATAGGAGAAGTAGCGCCATTAGTTGATCTCGAGTCAGAAGAATTCCACTCCGAAGAGTACAAGGATCTGATCAACATCATTCGAGATCTCCAGACAGAGTTGCCGGATTTGAAAGTTGATGATTCATTCATATATAAACGCGCGCTACCCTTAACTAGTGACGATTCAATTTTAGAGAATACCTGGCGGCTGCGGATACCCTCAGGGTTAACTGAGAGCATAATTATGAAGGCCCATAATCCACCTTGTGCCGCGCATGGAGGGGTAGCTAAAACTATCTACCGGATGCGTGAATATTTTTATTGGCCAAATATGACCGTTCAAATCCGACAGTTTGTGACCAAAAGCGAAATCTGTAAACAATCAAAGTCTCCCTAAACAGGAACGGCTACAGATAATACGCGCGAAAATCAAAGAAGGTATTTTAAGAGCGAACGAAAAGAGTGCAAAAAAATACAATACACGATCCCGAAATATTCGCTATGTGCCAGGGCAAGAAGTTTACAAAAGAAACTTTGTTCTCAGTGACTCCTCTAAGCGCCTTTCTTCGAAAATCTGTCCTAAATATGTAAAGTGTCGCGTGGTTAAGTCGGTAGGCAAAAACATGTATGAGCTAGAGAACCTAGCTGGGAAAAGCAATGGCATCTTTCATGCGAAAGATTTAAAACAGTAAAATCTTTACGTTACAATGAGGAATTTTAACCACAGTTGAGAATATGTACGTCTATGATTGATTGGGATAATTTTCACTTACGAAAATAAGTTCTATTGGAACATGGGAACACCTGTAATCCCGTTCAGCATCAAGACATGTACCTATGTCCTTATGTATGTCAAGGAGTGTCTCCAATAAGAATGACCCCGCTCATAGTGAGCGAGGGTGACAATCACTAGTACCTGATCAACTGTGATATTTACTCTGAATCTTATGTGATATTTGGCCGTAGTATATAAGACTCTACTATATTAATTCCACTCCTTCAGAGTAGAATAGATGTGAGTGGAAAACTCATTGAATTCAACAACTGTGATAATGCTTTCGAAAATCTATGACATTAGTTTAAGAATATAGTCATATAACATCTGTGATAGTACCACCTAAATCGACATATGTGTATTGTGAACCCAAAAGATATAAATTCTAGTCACGTAACATCGGTGATAATAACCAACCGCTTAACTTAACCACTGTGATATTTAATTGTTTAGTTAGTAAGAAATTGTTTATATTTATCCAAGATCGGTGATAATTTGAGCTGACTGGTTTAAGTAGAGGAGGAGGTATTTTATTTGCTATTCGCACCATTTATTCAACAAAAGAAATTATTTTATGTAATATTTTTATTGAGCAAATTTGTGTCTGTGTAGACTTACCAATTTTTCCAGAAGCTAGAACTATTCATGTTTATTTTTTTTGTTTCTTATATTCTGCCTTCATCTGAATATTCTATCTATGATGCTCATATAAAAAACATAGAAAATATTGCGAAAAATGTTGATGAAAATTCGTACTTTGTTATTCTTGGAGATTTTAATTTACCTGATGCTAAATGGTTATTTTCAAACGTAGAGAATCAAATATTTCCTTATAATATATTTAAGATTTCGAACATAATGTTATTGATAGTTTAAATGCTTTAAATATGTACCAAATAAACAGCGTTTACAATTCCATAGGCCGTATTTTAGATTTGGTTGTTATTGATAAGAATCTTGAAGCTTACTTAGATGAAGCTAGTTATAATTTGCTACAAAACAGTGTTCATCACAAAGCACTTGAAATTACTTTTAATTTTTCCGTTTTAATAGAATCACAATCTTGTAATGTAGAGCAGAAATATAATTTTAAAAATGCTTATTTTATATCTATGAATAATTATTTAGAATCAGTTGACTGGCAACTTCTTTTTAACTGTAATGATCTCGAGCTAGCTTTTACTATGTTTCGAAACATTTTAGATTCAGCTATTTTAAATTTCGTTCCTATTAGTAATTCAAAAAATTCGAAAAGACCAGTTTGGTTAAACAACAGTCCATCGAGGTTGAAAAATGTTATGAATAAGCTTCATAAGAAAAGTAAGATTTCGGATGTTTTTCGTGAAAAATTTTATCAAACTCGAAAAGAATATGAATTTTTGAAAAAGTTTACTTATAAGTAATATATTTGGTCTCTTGAGTCGAAGATTAAAAATAATTCTAAATGTTTTCGGTAATTTCTAAATACAAAACGTAAATCGCTAATGATTCCAGCTAACATGTCGTATAATGGCGTCTCTTCTGATAATCTAACTGTTATCTGTAATTACTTTGCGTCTTTTTTTCAATCGAATTTTATTGAGTTAAACCTTAATTATATTCAAATGGTTAATAGCTATAATTCTAGTATTGAGGCTGGTTGTCTGTATTTATCTATTGATGATGTATTGGAAGCACTGTCATCTCTTGATAACAGCTTTTCTGTTGCACCGGATAATATACCACCGCTTCTTTTAAAAAACTGTAAATTACATCTAGCTGCCCCACTCTGTTATATATTCAATTTGTCTTTAAGACAAGGTGTATTTTTGGATACTTGGAAACATTCCTTGATAACTCCTCTGCACAAGTCGGGATCGAAATCTGCTGTTGAAAATTATAGACCAATTGCTAAACTCCAGCTGATACCTAAAATATTGGAAGCAATAGTAAAAAACAAAATTTATTATTTGACTAAAAGTCATATTTCTGAAAACCAACATTGGTTTATGAGCGGACGATCGGCAACAACTAATTTATCTCTATTCACTAACTACTGTCTTCGTAGTTTAGAAAAATGTTATCAAGTTGACGTTATTAACACTGATTTTTCGAAAGCTTTCGACCGGGTACAACACAATGTTCTAGTAAAAAAACTTGAATTATTTGGATTTCACTCCTCACTTCTAAAATGGATCCATAGTTATTTAATTGGACGAAAACAATACGTCAAAATTGGTAATATGCAGTCAAACGAAATTGAAAATTTTTCCGGTATACCTCAAGGCAGCCATCTTGGACCGCTCCTTTTCATTCTTTTCATAAACGATTTGCCTAGTTACATTTCGTATTCAAAGTATTTATTGTATGCCGATGACCTCAAGATTTTTAGTTGCATTAAATCTCCACTAGATGCATGTAGAGTTCAAAATGATCTTGATAATATAGTTCAGTGGTTTAATCTAAATGGATTATATTTCAATAATAATAAATGTAGTATTGTAACTTATGCAAGAATACTCAATACTATTTGTTTTGATTACAAAATTGATGGTCAATACCTAAAAAGATTAATGAGTCAAAAAGACCTTGGAGTTATCTTTGATTCTAAAATGAATTTTTCGCTTCATATTGGCCAAGTTATCTCCAGAGCAAATTCGATGTTGGGTTTCATAATGAGAAATTCAAAGTGTTTTGAAGATCCTTACACCCTAAAGACTCTTTATTTATCCATTGTTAGACCTCTGCTAGAGTATTGTTGTGTTATTTGGAATCCATATACTCAGACAAGCATCTTTCGTATTGAAAAAATTCAGAAAAGGTTTACTAAGTTTGCTTTGCGAAAAACATTTAGAAATGCAAATCTTCCGTATTATGAGATCAGATGTGCCTTTATTGATTTAAAACCCTTAGCACTCAGAAGGAAACTATATTCAGCTCTTTTCGCTTTTGATATTCTCAATTCAAATATTAACTGTTCGATGTTACTTTCAATGTATTATATTTATGCACCTTCTCGTTTTTTGCGACCTAGAGATGGAAATTTCGTATATGTTCCTTATCATGGTACAAGTTATGCAAAACATAATCCAATTACCAGTTCTTGTATTGCTTTAAATGATTTTGATCTTGTCATTGACTTTAATAAAAGTAGGATAAATATTAAAAGAGATATATTGAATTCATTATAAATATTTTTATTTTAATATTTTTGTAAATAGGTTATTTATTCCTTAGTTTAAATCATGTATATAGTCTTGATAAAGTTATGTAACTTGAGTGACGAAATAAATAAATAAATAAATAAATTTTGTCTCAATTTGCAATCGTTTTTTTTATAACATATAAAACATTCTGCCTGATTGTCTTGGAAACCCTCAGCGCGATTGCCGGGGTAATTAGGCTCGAAGAAAAAAATACAAACGAACCCGTATAGACATACCCACATATGCCTATATGTAAGTAACTAAGTGTGTCTTTAACATCTCTGACATGCCACATCCTTGAAATTGTTTAATATTGATGCGGATAATGGAAATAGTATCCATCAGCTGCATCATTTTGTTTAGCTATCAGGCGGGAGTGTAAATATAAAAAAAATTATGCTTAAAAAAATTCCATATCAGACACTTGTACCATATACTAATTTAGAATAAATAAACCGGAGGTTACGAAACATTGCATTATAATTGTACGCCGCGATAGCTACAGGCTGAGGCTTAAACCATGTCATATATATTATCAAGGTTGGGTCGAAGCAGTTTATCGTACAACATATAATTAGCTTTATGCGAATAATACTGACTAATTACTTGGATCGAAATATCGGATTGGTATATAATCCTAATATAAAATTTAAGACCCATCGACATAAGGAAAACATTATATTTATTTTAAAGATATCCCATCGAATAGACTACATACGTAATAAGATTCTAGAAATAACTTATCCCAAGGGGAGACTCACTTAGCGGCGACGGTTGACGATAGAAGTACGGCTCACAGGTGTCACATAAACAAAGGATCTCATGGACCAGCAGTTACATAAGTCAAAGATCATGTTGCCCCACTTGAGCGTTAATACCTAAGGTGCCCACTCGTCACCATCCCCATTGTTTCCTGAGAAACCACTGTGTCCGCTGATTTGTTGTGGCCACCTTTATTACAAATAAAACAAACAATTGTAGGTACATATTACGTCTGTTGTATTGCAGAGAAGTATACCGTACCTATTTATACCTGCTGGTGAGAAACCCCATTGCATGGACAGGTCCTTGGCTCTCGGCATGTGCCGGAGATGGTCGACCATCCGCATGAGATCCCGGATGGGCCCCACTGGCCTGGAATAAGTCCCGCAGGATAAAGACGTGGGTGGGGTCTGGCGACCGCCTACCGATTGGTCGCCTTCTGACGGCGACTGATTTTTTGTTGTTGTTTTTTTACACTTTTTTTCTATATTTTTTTTGTTATATTTTTTGTACTCGTATTTTGCTTGGTCGCACCAGTTTATTTTTTTATATTCTTTTATTAAAGAATAATACTCGGGATAAAAAATACACCACGAGGCGCGAATGACGTTTTGGCAATAGCCGGTCGTTAGCACAACGGGCTAACAGGAAGGTAGAGCGAGAGAGGTATACCAGCGGTGGTGAAACTTTGAAAGGTAATGATAGGATCAAGCGAGTAAAGAGCAGGGATGATGGAAGTTGAACGTTGGCTGGTTAACTTTTAGGGATAGATTAAAAAGTGAAGTAGAGTTTGAAATAGAACGACAAGACTCAGGGGAAGGATGCGGATAGATTGATGACGATTCACAATAGGAATCAACAACAATTATGGGTTGGGGACAAAATAGGTTTCTTTCTTCGCTGCAAATAGGAAGGTAGTGAATGGTAGTGTTTCGATCAGGCTACGGATTCTCATTTTCCGGCATTTGAGTGAGCCGTTGAACTATCGGTGGTAAGACTCTAATCAGACAGGCTTTTCGGAAGAACAAGGAAAATTTGACACGGTTAGGCAAGTGATTACCCTAGGACAGATTCTCTTTGTCATTACGATATAAAATCAGTCAGTGTTCCCATCGTTAAAATTTGAGGTGATAATTGGACATGATAATTTTTCAAATATAAGTTTTCGCGAGTAAAATTTGAATTTGAATGTAATTAATTTTTGCGATATCATAAGGATATTTATTTTAGAATTTCTGTTCGGATTTGTTATGATTAATAGTGTTTATTTTGAGAAATGAAGTCCTTTAGCGGATATTAATCTTGGTGCTGCCAACTGAGAAGCGGATTTAGCTAGTGATGTGCACCAGGTATTAATATTAACAAAATTTTGATAAAAAGGGAAATTCTGAAGGATGTCCTGTTTTTAGTGAGGAAGAATCGGCGGCTAACGACGTAGACAGTGGGTTGTTGCCGCCGCTGGTGTTTTTGACGGTCTAACTGTGGATATACCCCTTGTACATGTGCTCTTGGCGTATTGAAAAGTGGGACGAGCTCGCCTAACGACTCATATTGCCAATCTAGGACTCCTCTGGGACTAAGAAGGGGGCTGCTACCTCGCTGGTGTTGTGGCCGCACAAAAATGTAAGTCCGTGCAAGACCCGGACGGACAAGTATAAACTTATCCTAGTACTCAGCCATATGTATATATATCCTTCCAAGTATATTGATACTTTCAAATTAATATATACATAACAAATTGTTTCGGTACGAGGATATCTACAATTCGATTGGTTTTGATCGATTACCTACCTACCGCTATATACTCATAAAGATTGGTGCTTTTGGGCACACATATCAAATTATCCCGTACGCCGGTGGTTGGCGATCCACGCAGGAGCCGTTTATATATATTAAAAAAAAAACAAAACAAAAACAACACTGTCGTGATATTGAAATTTTTATGTTATGATTAATGTTGATTTTCATTTACTTTTAGTATAGCTTTTTATTAGTTTTTTTTTATATACCTACATATTTAATTTGCTGGGTGGTGGGATAAAAGTGAATTCCGATATAAGATTTTTCGTTGGGGGTCGTCCGTCCCGTGCGGATTAAGTTATTCATAATACCCTGGTAGTGATAGCAAGATTTTAGAACCCTTAGCTACCCACGAAGAGCTCTATGTAGATAGGATAACGGAGGTTGATAATACCTTCATACAAAAAAGAAGGTCAGTTAGAAAGGGCGGTAGAAAACGGAAAACTTGAACATAGGGGGAGCAGAACAGACACCGTTTCGACCGTTGGTAACCTTACGTCGTCACTTTTAGCCGATTTACTGAGCATTTAAAATTTATATTGGTTTCAAAAGTTAAATAATTTAATTTATAGTTTTTAGAGATTCATACCAAACCCTATATAAACGTTGTATTCATATTAAGTTTATATTTTTGTCTATTTCATGTAAGTTGCTTTGATAAAGAAAATTAAGCTGTAAATCACGTCGAAAGCTGATGAAACTTCACGTCTTTTTATGAGCTTCCAAGGGGCTTAACATGGTACAATAAATTTTCTTTCAGGGGGTGTGGAAGGGCTAGCGATGGACATACAGTAGCCTGAAGATACTATGGTTCGAACGCGCTAGTAAATCCGATCTGATTTGCGACTAAGGGGAATTCGAGATTCGGGCCGAATGAATTCCAGGTGGGGCGGGTATAGGCCAAGCTGCCATGTCAGCTGCAGCGTTCCGGAAGTGTTGATTATTTTGTGGTGGCTAAGTCGGATAAATACATTTTTTGGCATGATTTTTGTTTTTTTTTTTGGAATAGGCGAGGTCTGGCTATGGGGGCAAGATCCCCCCCTAATCCGGCGAGCTGAGTCGAGCATAGCGAGCATGCCATCGCCTCCATAGCGGACATTCTACCCCCTCTCAGTCCCACCCTACCCGCTTCCTATCCTCATTAGTTTCTACTCAATTCTTTTTTTTTAATGCAGCTTCTACTTCCACCCTACCTACCTCCACCTCCTATCCTTTTGCCTTATTTCAAATGAAAAGAAAATGATCCCTGATTTCCAATTTTCCTGGAAAATTTTCAGGATTTCCCTCCATACTGTAAATATATTTCAATATATTATAAAATATTTTTGTTAGCAATGTACAAACAAAAATAAATGATTAAATACCTACCTACCATTTTTTTAATTTAAAATAAATGGTACTTATGGTAATTCTAACACCCAAATGAATAAACATTGACAAGCGAAGGTTTAGTTTAGGACTAATTCCGTGAACTAAGTGCGAAATTTCTGGTATTTGACATTTACATACTTAGGCCTTGGCTAAAATATCAAAGGCGGTGGTTTAGTAAAGGAAAAAGAATTGAAATTAAGAACAAAATACAGGGACATAGAATAAAAAGCGATAGATTTGATACTTATTTTTGTCGATTTTGTTTGTGGATTTTCGATTTTTTATTAATTGAAAATTTTAGTCCGCAGAATACATTTTATTCTATGGCTTAATAAAGCCATTAACTAGTGGTAGATTAAGCATTTTTTATTCATAGGGCTCTAAGTTTTTATTGAAAGAAAATTAAATATCTATAGAAAAACTTCTAGAAACATTTTTTTTCCAAGGTATTAACATATTAATAAAAGAATTGAAGTTATTTTTAAAAAATCCAGCAAAGTATTTATTTAATTACCTTGTCTTTCAAAATCTTATTATGGCTAATACATTTAATAATTTAAGAAAGTATTTTTATAATTTGAGTTTAAGAAACTTAGTTGAATAAATGTGTTTTCTCAACGTAGGGAATCTATAAAACTTAGTCCGAAGGCCTGTTCTGAAGTGTACATACAAGGCTTGTGATAACTGTACTCTAGCGGCAACAGGGTTTGGTTAAATAAAGTGATATAGGTATCCGTTTCATGGAGAATTTAATGCAGTTTTACTAAGCTTAGACATATCTGTAATTTCAGGTATAGTTTTTGAATTGTGAGTGAAAAAAAATCGAGAAAACAGGTTTAAAAAAAATAGGCAAATTTTGACTTTTTTTTAACCTGCTCTAGCGGCCAAACAGGTTAAGGAACAAAATTGATTGAGGCATACATTTTGTAGGAATTTTAGTGAACTTTATTCTTGTAGCAGCTAATTGATGCCAAAAATGTACAGTTTTGTGTTTTAGGCAAAAACTTGAAAAAGGTCGATAATTGTTGGTGTTCTATGCCATTGGTTTTTGGAAGATAGTGAAGCGAGCGGAGGGCGTGGTTGGGTAACTAATTTTTTTATCCGACTTTTTTAGGGTAACTATTTTCTTTTTAGAGTTCCGCTTACTTAACTAATTCAGATATCTCCGACAAGAAGTGACGAATTTAATATGTAACTAATATTATACCGATGAAAATTGTAATTTTCATGTTGTTGGCTTATTAACAAATAAAAATTTGCCATCAGCCGAATGTTTATGTGGTTAAAATGCGTCAGTTTATCATTTAAAGTGACTGAGTAACATGCAGATCAACTGGGCGCGCGTCATGTTCATGACGTCGGCTGACAGACTTTCCACAGCTATACGGATGGCGGATGGTTTGTTTTATTATGTTGAAAGGTTGAAGATTCATTTGAAAAAATTCATTCGGTGTAAAATTACTTTTTCTTCAATTTTTTTTTTACAAGTTTAGGTGCGTGGCTTACGGTTTTCCACCGCCATCCATGCTGCTGACGGCAATTTTTATATTATTTGGAACATCAATTACCATCCCTGAAATTTTGGAGCGGTGTAAAATGACTTTAAAAAAAAATTGTACCACTTTGACCCCGTTACACCTAGCTCCACCGCGGGTGCGGCGGCTAACGCTCATTATATTCTGATAAGCATTATTCGGTGTAAAATGTCTCGCAAAAACTCAAAGCTATATTCCGTATAATAAGTATAGATATTTGTTTTTAGTATAGTTCGAACCACCCAAGTGAAAGATTATTCCAGCATTTAGTTGTTAATAAAGTAAATTTAGTAATATAAAAACCTCTTTAATTTTCATTGGTTTTTTTTCATGGTCCTTAAAACAACTTACTTATATTGCTGATGGTTTGAGGCATTCTCATATTGAATTTTTCATTTTAAAGGAAAAAACAAAAAGGAGTAAGATATAGTGAATGAGTTTTCTTTATCCGATCCGCTTCACATAATAGCCGTTAGAAACAAAAAAGAAAAAAAAAACTATTAGCTGCATTTCGGCTATACTCAGTGAAAATACGTACACAGACGAAATTCTCTATATGAGGTTTAACTCCGCAACGTAAAATAAATAACAATGTGTCTCATTACTTATTTTCATTGCATACTTGCATTATTGTGAGATTTGCTGTCAGATCATTATATTTCAGTTTCTGTATCTTTCGTCTCGTATGAATGCGTAAGTGGTCGTGTGTTTTTTTAGTTTACTTATTATGGGTTTCACCCATATAGTAAATTGACAGTTGAATAAGTCGGTTGCATTAAAATTTAGCTCCTGTATTTTGCAAAAATTTGGTTTTAAAAAAAGTGCATTATAACTCGAATTTGCGATTTAAATTAATTGTAATCAACTAACAAGACACTATATTTGAAGTAAGTGATCTCATATTATTTAAGATATTACTAAAATTCGCCAAAGATCAACGGCAAAGTGCAATTCAATCAGCAATTGTTGTTAACCTCATGAATAAGCGCAATATTAGTAAAATATCACCAGAAGCTTCTCCAGAATCGAAGAAACTGCAACGTACTGAGATGACACTTAACACCATGTCCATTAGTGATCTAAGCCGACTTCTCGATGAGAAATTAAAAGATCACCTGCAGCATTTGGCTACAAAGGCAGATTTAGATGTACTTACCAGCAAAATGGCTGTTTCGGAGGAGAAACAATTGGCCCTTGAAAATAAAGTCGCCTTTGCTGAAGAACGTTGCGAAAAACTTGAGATTCAAATTACACAATTAATGCAAAAATTCACTGAAAAAAATGTAATTGTTCACTTGCCAAGCAAGGCCAATGTTAATCCATTGAACGAGGCGAAGGAGCTCTGCCAAAACTTAGCAGAAGGCGACGAAAACACTGTGGACTCAGTCCGTCTGACTCACAAAAATACCAATAACAACATCGAAATAAATCATTTAGTTGTAACATTGAGACATAGCTCTGATGTTTATAAAATCTTGAAAGCATCACCCAAATTGAAAAACACGGGAAGTAGTGTCCATAAGGATTACCCTTCGGCTGTAAGAACCAAGCGAGCAAAGATGATAAAGCTAACAAAATCATTACACACCGAACGTCCTGGAACAAAAACAAATTACGAGAAGACCGATTATTTGTTACAAGAAATCATTACACACCGAACGTCCTGGAATAAAAACAAATTACGAGAAGACCGATTATTTGTTACATGGAGCACGGAATTTGGCTTAAAATGTTGCAAAAAAAATGGATTTAATGTTCTGAAAAAAATTGTTCCCTGATCTGCGGTGTGACATAGTGGAACGTTCTGTTAACTTTGACGACAACATTGATAAACGTCAAACACAGCTGGCACAACATAATCCAATAACTCCCGTTGCGCCATCTATCCATTCAATGCAACACCAAGCAACACGGGCGCAGGGTGTCTCAGAGTCGCTACGATATAATAAATTTAATAATTAAGAGTCAGCCGTCTGTCAGTCACTTAGTATTAACAATTTAAACATTTAAAGTTATAACATAAATGATTTAAAAGGTAAATTATTATTTTCAAACTTTTTTAAATTTATTAAAACATTTGATGTATTTTTATTATTCGAAACTTTTTTATTGAAAGAAAATTATGAATTATTTGATGGTTATTTTAACGAGTACGAATTGGTATGGGAGGAAGCGGTTAAAACTAAAAAATATGGAAGGGCAAGTGGTGGACGCATGTACGGTTTTAAGAAAATATACAAAGAATTTTTGAATTTTGAAAATATACAGGGACATATTATTATTAACTTCAAATTAGATAACATGTGTAAGCACTATATAATACCAACATATTTAAATTGCAACCACTGGGAAAATGATTTCACCGCTTTAAGTGATGTAGTTTGTCACAATCAGAAAACCAAAATGATGCTGATTGGAGATCTTAACGCGAGAATTGGAAGTGAACAAGGTACATACAACGAAACGGGGCAACATCTTCAAACCACTCGGCAACGAAGATCTAAAGACACCAAAACGGACAGTAAAGGAAGAACTGTATTGGACTTTCGGGAATCATATAATTTCATAGTTCCAAACGGAAGATCCAAAGCTGACATCGGAGGTGAATTTACGTTCGTAAGAGGGAATGCCTGTTCGGTAATAAATTACTGCCTTGTATCGGAGAATTGGCTTGGCAATATTTCTGATTTCGTTGTCCACTCACAAAATTTTTCGGACCATATGCCAGTATCAGTGTCGCTGAAAGCTAGTGCAAGAAATGAAAGTTTGGTAGATACAGAGATCAATTATCCCAGACTGGTGTGGAGAAATAGCAACAAAACTGCTTATCAATTAGCCATGAACTCGGAATTGAATATTCTGCAGCAAAATGAAGAAACTCTTACGATCGAAGGTTTGCAAGAAATTATTCGTAAAATCGCACCCAGGGTTTCTACAAAAACACAAGTAATACACGCAAAAAAAGGATGGTTTGATAGTGAGTGCTGTCGAGCTAGAAGCAAAGCCTTTGCATTCTTAAAGCTTTTTAGAAAATATAATACTTCCTACTTTAGACAAGAATAAACGAAAGCAAATACTTCTTTCAAAGTGCTATGCGTCGAGAAGAAAAAATTGTTTTACGAAGAAAAAGTGCAAATTATTATAGCTAGCAGGAATATAAAATAGTTTTGGAAAGCAGTTCGGTACATAAATGGTTCAAAGTTAAGAATCGGTATAAATATACCAGCAGCTGACCTAAAAAAACATTTCCAATCCGTTTTGGACGTAGAACGCACAGCGTTGCCCTTCCAATACTGCCCAAATCATATAGAAGATCAGATCATGGATCAATCTTTCTCACTAGAAGATCTAAAAGCAGTATTAGTAGAGTTGAAGGAAACTAAAGCACCAGGAGAAGATCTCATTCCACATGAATTCTACATGTACTGCACTGAGGAATTCGCCTGCTGTTTACTTCAAGTGTTTAACGACCTTTATACGAATGATTTTTCCCCTTCATGTTTTGATTCAGCGGTTATACTCCCAATTTTCAAACAAAGAGATCGTAATATGGTGGAAAACTATAGAGAAATTTCATTGCTCAACACTATTCGAAAGATTTTTGGATTACTCTTATTTAAGCGACTTACTAATTGGGTGGATAGAAACGAGTTACTGAGCGAATGCCAGGCCGGTTTCCGCGAAGGATACTCAACTGTTGACCACATCTTTACGCTTGGTACTATAGTTGATATCTACCGCTCACAAGGAAAGAACATTTATGCTTACTTTGTGGATTTTAAAGCGGCATTCGACAGCGTAGATAGAGAATTATTGTTCTATAAGCTATCGACACTAGGTGTGTCCACAAAAATGTTGAAAACGTTAAAAAAATTATATGCAAATTGTGCTGCTAGTATCTGGGATGGAACAGTACTGTCAGAAAGCTTTTCAACACCTAGTGGTCTACGGCAAGAATGCACCTTAAGTACACTGCTTTTCGCACTATACATTAATGATATAGTGTCATCCTTAAATGGAGGAATCGAGATACGTAGTATTATTTTAAAAACTCTCATGTATGCAGACGATATTGTCCTTTTAGCGGACACATCTATAAAGCTAGAAATGATGATAACGAAACTTGAAGATTACTGCAAATTGTGGAATCTAAATGTTAACCGTTCAAAATCTCAAATTATGATTTTCGGTAGAGGAAAGAGACAACGCAGCGAAAATTATATTTGGAGGCACGAAAGAGAGCCAGTGGAGATCGTGGAAAGTTAAAAGTATCTAGGCCTTATATTGACATCCCAAAACAACACGAAACTCCATTTTGAAGAAAACTTAAAAGGCGAAAACCGCGATTAACGCAACCTGGCGAGAATGTATGCAAAATAAAAATCTAAGTCTTTCAGCTTAATACCATATCTTTGAAGCAACATCAAGGGCAGTCATGCTTTATGCATCCCAAGTGTGGGGAATTGCGCAAAACGATATCGTGGAACAATTATTACGATTTTTCCTAAAAAGAATACTGCACCTTCCGATGACCACGCCCAATTATATGCTACACATAGAAACAGGTTTACCTACAATGTATATTGCAACATTGAAGCTTCACTTCGACTATGTACTTAAAGTATTTCAAATGAATGAAACACGACTACCCAAAATTGTAGCAAAGGTTGCCCTGGACATGAAAACTTCCATTTATGAAAAGTGGACCGAGCTAGCGAAAAGAACTGAGTGTCCTACAGCTAGAGCCTATTCGCTCTAATCAGATGAAAACGGATTTATATAACATTATTGAAGTTCTCGATGAAAAGCTGCGCGAGTCATTAATCAAAAATGCACGATCCTCTGTGTATAGAACTTATTACTCCAAACTAGAATACGATCTGGGAACGAAAAACTACTTTGAAAATAATGCTGGTGTGGATAAGATATCTACCATCTTCAAAATACTTGGGGAATTCCTACATCTCAACTACATGCCTCATCGCAAAGATCTTGCTATAGAATGCAGCCTTTGCAATATGAACACCAGAGAAGATACTTTGCATTTTGTAGGTGTTTACCAATACTTATCGATCTTAGAAAACTGTACCTAAGTAAAGCTATTTTCTCAGCCGAAGAAGTTCTTAGCCTTTTAAATGGAAAATCCTGGACAGCTCTTCATAAATTCGTCAAAGCTGCACTCCGATATTGAAATCAAATTTTAAGAGAAGACTTTTAAACTTAATGCACACTTCACAAATTAATATGTAGAACTAAAATAATATTTATATGCCCTGTAAGATATTATCATTATCTTGTTATCTTAGTAAATCAATTAGTCAATCTGGCAGACGGCTTTTGCCATGTCATATAAGATTTGTTAAAACCAAAAAGGTAAACTTTGTAAATATTGAATTTTAATAAATCTAAATCTTATCTAAATAAAATCTAAAAAATCTTATGGGTTTAACCACTAATAAACTTGTGAGGTGAAAAACTATCGAAAAAACAACCGTAGTATTTTTAAAACTATCAATACATTTAATAGATTTTTACTATCGATAAACTGTCGATGTTTAAGCAACCCTACTTCGACATCCAGTGCTTCATCGTCGATACATAATATGCAATCTTAATTTGTAAAAACGAAACACCATGTGCTTTTAGGGAACTACAAGGGTTGACACCATCGACCAATCGGGATGTTATTAACCAGCCGGTGTACTCTTCGATAATGGATCCCATCTGACACTTATAATCGAAGATTGAATTCTACGATTGAAGCTTAGAAGATCACTAAAAACAACGATGATTCAAAACATAAGTGCTACAGCCGCAGGAAGTTTCAGAAGTGAGGTCCAACTCAAATTATCATCAACAAAACGGAAAACATTAGAAAACGGAAAACTTGAACATAGGGGGAGCAGAACAGACACCGTTTCGACCGTTGGTAACCTTACGTCGTCACTTTTAGCCGATTTACTGAGCATTTAAAATTTATATTGGTTTCAAAAGTTAAATAATTTAATTTATAGTTTTTAGAGATTCATACCAAACCCTATATAAACGTTGTATTCATATTAAGTTTATATTTTTGTCTATTTCATGTAAGTTGCTTTGATAAAGAAAATTAAGCTGTAAATCACGTCGAAAGCTGATGAAACTTCACGTCTTTTTATGAGCTTCCAAGGGGCTTAACATGGTACAATAAATTTTCTTTCAGGGGGTGTGGAAGGGCTAGCGATGGACATACAGTAGCCTGAAGATACTATGGTTCGAACGCTCTAGTAAATCCGATCTGATTTGCGACTAAGGGGAATTCGAGATTCGGGCCGAATGAATTCCAGGTGGGGCGGGTATAGGCCAAGCTGCCATGTCAGCTGCAGCGTTCCGGAAGTGTTGATTATTTTGTGGTGGCTAAGTCGGATAAATACATTTTTTGGCATGATTTTTGTTTTTTTTTTTTTGGAATAGGCGAGGTCTGGCTATGGGGGCAAGATCCCCCCCTAATCCGGCGAGCTGAGTCGAGCATAGCGAGCATGCCATCGCCTCCATAGCGGACATTCTACCCCCTCTCAGTCCCACCCTACCCGCTTCCTATCCTCATTAGTTTCTACTCAATTCTTTTTTTTTAATGCAGCTTCTACTTCCACCCTACCTACCTCCACCTCCTATCCTTTTGCCTTATTTCAAATGAAAAGAAAATGATCCCTGATTTCCAATTTTCCTGGAAAATTTTCAGGATTTCCCTCCATACTGTAAATATATTTCAATATATTATAAAATATTTTTGTTAGCAATGTACAAACAAAAATAAATGATTAAATACCTACCTACCATTTTTTTAATTTAAAATAAATGGTACTTATGGTAATTCTAACACCCAAATGAATAAACATTGACAAGCGAAGGTTTAGTTTAGGACTAATTCCGTGAACTAAGTGCGAAATTTCTGGTATTTGACATTTACATACTTAGGCCTTGGCTAAAATATCAAAGGCGGTGGTTTAGTAAAGGAAAAAGAATTGAAATTAAGAACAAAATACAGGGACATAGAATAAAAAGCGATAGATTTGATACTTATTTTTGTCGATTTTGTTTGTGGATTTTCGATTTTTTATTAATTGAAAATTTTAGTCCGCAGAATACATTTTATTCTATGGCTTAATAAAGCCATTAACTAGTGGTAGATTAAGCATTTTTTATTCATAGGACTCTAAGTTTTTATTGAAAGAAAATTAAATATCTATAGAAAAACTTCTAGAAACATTTTTTTTCCAAGGTATTAACATATTAATAAAAGAATTGAAGTTATTTTTAAAAAATCCAGCAAAGTATTTATTTAATTACCTTGTCTTTCAAAATCTTATTATGGCTAATACATTTAATAATTTAAGAAAGTATTTTTATAATTTGAGTTTAAGAAACTTAGTTGAATAAATGTGTTTTCTCAACGTAGGGAATCTATAAAACTTAGTCCGAAGGCCTGTTCTGAAGTGTACATACAAGGCTTGTGATAACTGTACTCTAGCGGCAACAGGGTTTGGTTAAATAAAGTGATATAGGTATCCGTTTCATGGAGAATTTAATGCAGTTTTACTAAGCTTAGACATATCTGTAATTTCAGGTATAGTTTTTGAATTGTGAGTGAAAAAAAATCGAGAAAACAGGTTTAAAAAAAATAGGCAAATTTTGACTTTTTTTTAACCTGCTCTAGCGGCCAAACAGGTTAAGGAACAAAATTGATTGAGGCATACATTTTGTAGGAATTTTAGTGAACTTTATTCTTGTAGCAGCTAATTGATGCCAAAAATGTACAGTTTTGTGTTTTAGGCAAAAACTTGAAAAAGGTCGATAATTGCTGGTGTTCTATGCCATTGGTTTTTGGAAGATAGTGAAGCGAGCGGAGGGCGTGGTTGGGTAACTAATTTTTTTATCCGACTTTTTTAGGGTAACTATTTTCTTTTTAGAGTTCCGTTTACTTAACTAATTCAGATATCTCCGACAAGAAGTGACGAATTTAATATGTAACTAATATTATACCGATGAAAATTGTAATTTTCATGTTGTTGGCTTATTAACAAATAAAAATTTGCCATCAGCCGAATGTTTATGTGGTTAAAATGCGTCAGTTTATCATTTAAAGTGACTGAGTAACATGCAGATCAACTGGGCGCGCGTCATGTTCATGACGTCGGCTGACAGACTTTCCACAGCTATACGGATGGCGGATGGTTTGTTTTATTATGTTGAAAGGTTGAAGATTCATTTGAAAAAATTCATTCGGTGTAAAATTACTTTTTCTTCAATTTTTTTTTTACAAGTTTAGGTGCGTGGCTTACGGTTTTCCACCGCCATCCATGCTGCTGACGGCAATTTTTATATTATTTGGAACATCAATTACCATCCCTGAAATTTTGGAGCGGTGTAAAATGACTTTGAAAAAAAATTGTACCACTTTGACCCCGTTACACCTAGCTCCACCGCGGGTGCGGCGGCTAACGCTCATTATATTCTGATAAGCATTATTCGGTGTAAAATGTCTCGCAAAAACTCAAAGCTATATTCCGTATAATAAGTATAGATATTTGTTTTTAGTATAGTTCGAACCACCCAAGTGAAAGATTATTCCAGCATTTAGTTGTTAATAAAGTAAATTTAGTAATATAAAAACCTCTTTAATTTTCATTGGTTTTTTTTCATGGTCCTTAAAACAACTTACTTATATTGCTGATGGTTTGAGGCATTCTCATATTGAATTTTTCATTTTAAAGGAAAAAACAAAAAGGAGTAAGATATAGTGAATGAGTTTTCTTTATCCGATCCGCTTCACATAATAGCCGTTAGAAACAAAAAAGAAAAAAAAAACTATTAGCTGCATTTCGGCTATACTCAGTGAAAATACGTACACAGACGAAATTCTCTATATGAGGTTTAACTCCGCAACGTAAAATAAATAACAATGTGTCTCATTACTTATTTTCATTGCATACTTGCATTATTGTGAGATTTGCTGTCAGATCATTATATTTCAGTTTCTGTATCTTTCGTCTCGTATGAATGCGTAAGTGGTCGTGTGTTTTTTTAGTTTACTTATTATGGGTTTCACCCATATAGTAAATTGACAGTTGAATAAGTCGGTTGCATTAAAATTTAGCTCCTGTATTTTGCAAAAATTTGGTTTTAAAAAAAGTGCATTATAACTCGAATTTGCGATTTAAATTAATTGTAATCAACTAACAAGACACTATATTTGAAGTAAGTGATCTCATATTATTTAAGATATTACTAAAATTCGCCAAAGATCAACGGCAAAGTGCAATTCAATCAGCAATTGTTGTTAACCTCATGAATAAGCGCAATATTAGTAAAATATCACCAGAAGCTTCTCCAGAATCGAAGAAACTGCAACGTACTGAGATGACACTTAACACCATGTCCATTAGTGATCTAAGCCGACTTCTCGATGAGAAATTAAAAGATCACCTGCAGCATTTGGCTACAAAGGCAGATTTAGATGTACTTACCAGCAAAATGGCTGTTTCGGAGGAGAAACAATTGGCCCTTGAAAATAAAGTCGCCTTTGCTGAAGAACGTTGCGAAAAACTTGAGATTCAAATTACACAATTAATGCAAAAATTCACTGAAAAAAATGTAATTGTTCACTTGCCAAGCAAGGCCAATGTTAATCCATTGAACGAGGCGAAGGAGCTCTGCCAAAACTTAGCAGAAGGCGACGAAAACACTGTGGACTCAGTCCGTCTGACTCACAAAAATACCAATAACAACATCGAAATAAATCATTTAGTTGTAACATTGAGACATAGCTCTGATGTTTATAAAATCTTGAAAGCATCACCCAAATTGAAAAACACGGGAAGTAGTGTCCATAAGGATTACCCTTCGGCTGTAAGAACCAAGCGAGCAAAGATGATAAAGCTAACAAAATCATTACACACCGAACGTCCTGGAACAAAAACAAATTACGAGAAGACCGATTATTTGTTACAAGAAATCATTACACACCGAACGTCCTGGAATAAAAACAAATTACGAGAAGACCGATTATTTGTTACATGGAGCACGGAATTTGGCTTAAAATGTGGCAAAAAAAATGGATTTAATGTTCTGAAAAAAATTGTTCCCTGATCTGCGGTGTGACATAGTGGAACGTTCTGTTAACTTTGACGACAACATTGATAAACGTCAAACACAGCTGGCACAACATAATCCAATAACTCCCGTTGCGCCATCTATCCATTCAATGCAACACCAAGCAACACGGGCGCAGGGTGTCTCAGAGTCGCTACGATATAATAAATTTAATAATTAAGAGTCAGCCGTCTGTCAGTCACTTAGTATTAACAATTTAAACATTTAAAGTTATAACATAAATGATTTAAAAGGTAAATTATTATTTTCAAACTTTTTTAAATTTATTAAAACATTTGATGTATTTTTATTATTCGAAACTTTTTTATTGAAAGAAAATTATGAATTATTTGATGGTTATTTTAACGAGTACGAATTGGTATGGGAGGAAGCGGTTAAAACTAAAAAATATGGAAGGGCAAGTGGTGGACGCATGTACGGTTTTAAGAAAATATACAAAGAATTTTTGAATTTTGAAAATATACAGGGACATATTATTATTAACTTCAAATTAGATAACATGTGTAAGCACTATATAATACCAACATATTTAAATTGCAACCACTGGGAAAATGATTTCACCGCTTTAAGTGATGTAGTTTGTCACAATCAGAAAACCAAAATGATGCTGATTGGAGATCTTAACGCGAGAATTGGAAGTGAACAAGGTACATACAACGAAACGGGGCAACATCTTCAAACCACTCGGCAACGAAGATCTAAAGACACCAAAACGGACAGTAAAGGAAGAACTGTATTGGACTTTCGGGAATCATATAATTTCATAGTTCCAAACGGAAGATCCAAAGCTGACATCGGAGGTGAATTTACGTTCGTAAGAGGGAATGCCTGTTCGGTAATAAATTACTGCCTTGTATCGGAGAATTGGCTTGGCAATATTTCTGATTTCGTTGTCCACTCACAAAATTTTTCGGACCATATGCCAGTATCAGTGTCGCTGAAAGCTAGTGCAAGAAATGAAAGTTTGGTAGATACAGAGATCAATTATCCCAGACTGGTGTGGAGAAATAGCAACAAAACTGCTTATCAATTAGCCATGAACTCGGAATTGAATATTCTGCAGCAAAATGAAGAAACTCTTACGATCGAAGGTTTGCAAGAAATTATTCGTAAAATCGCACCCAGGGTTTCTACAAAAACACAAGTAATACACGCAAAAAAAGGATGGTTTGATAGTGAGTGCTGTCGAGCTAGAAGCAAAGCCTTTGCATTCTTAAAGCTTTTTAGAAAATATAATACTACCTACTTTAGACAAGAATAAACGAAAGCAAATACTTCTTTCAAAGTGCTATGCGTCGAGAAGAAAAATTGTTTTACGAAGAAAAAGTGCAAATTATTATAGCTAGCAGGAATATAAAATAGTTTTGGAAAGCAGTTCGGTACATAAATGGTTCAAAGTTAAGAATCGGTATAAATATACCAGCAGCTGACCTAAAAAAACATTTCCAATCCGTTTTGGACGTAGAACGCACAGCGTTGCCCTTCCAATACTGCCCAAATCATATAGAAGATCAGATCATGGATCAATCTTTCTCACTAGAAGATCTAAAAGCAGTATTAGTAGAGTTGAAGGAAACTAAAGCACCAGGAGAAGATCTCATTCCACATGAATTCTACATGTACTGCACTGAGGAATTCGCCTGCTGTTTACTTCAAGTGTTTAACGACCTTTATACGAATGATTTTTCCCCTTCATGTTTTGATTCAGCGGTTATACTCCCAATTTTCAAACAAAGAGATCGTAATATGGTGGAAAACTATAGAGAAATTTCATTGCTCAACACTATTCGAAAGATTTTTGGATTACTCTTATTTAAGCGACTTACTAATTGGGTGGATAGAAACGAGTTACTGAGCGAATGCCAGGCCGGTTTCCGCGAAGGATACTCAACTGTTGACCACATCTTTACGCTTGGTACTATAGTTGATATCTACCGCTCACAAGGAAAGAACATTTATGCTTACTTTGTGGATTTTAAAGCGGCATTCGACAGCGTAGATAGAGAATTATTGTTCTATAAGCTATCGACACTAGGTGTGTCCACAAAAATGTTGAAAACGTTAAAAAAATTATATGCAAATTGTGCTGCTAGTATCTGGGATGGAACAGTACTGTCAGAAAGCTTTTCAACACCTAGTGGTCTACGGCAAGAATGCACCTTAAGTACACTGCTTTTCGCACTATACATTAATGATATAGTGTCATCCTTAAATGGAGGAATCGAGATACGTAGTATTATTTTAAAAACTCTCATGTATGCAGACGATATTGTCCTTTTAGCGGACACATCTATAAAGCTAGAAATGATGATAACGAAACTTGAAGATTACTGCAAATTGTGGAATCTAAATGTTAACCGTTCAAAATCTCAAATTATGATTTTCGGTAGAGGAAAGAGACAACGCAGCGAAAATTATATTTGGAGGCACGAAAGAGAGCCAGTGGAGATCGTGGAAAGTTATAAGTATCTAGGCCTTATATTGACATCCCAAAACAACACGAAACTCCATTTTGAAGAAAACTTAAAAGGCGAAAACCGCGATTAACGCAACCTGGCGAGAATGTATGCAAAATAAAAATCTAAGTCTTTCAGCTTAATACCATATCTTTGAAGCAACATCAAGGGCAGTCATGCTTTATGCATCCCAAGTGTGGGGAATTGCGCAAAACGATATCGTGGAACAATTATTACGATTTTTCCTAAAAAGAATACTGCACCTTCCGATGACCACGCCCAATTATATGCTACACATAGAAACAGGTTTACCTACAATGTATATTGCAACATTGAAGATTCACTTCGACTATGTACTTAAAGTATTTCAAATGAATGAAACACGACTACCCAAAATTGTAGCAAAGGTTGCCCTGGACATGAAAACTTCCATTTATGAAAAGTGGACCGAGCTAGCGAAAAGAACTGAGTGTCCTACAGCTAGAGCCTATTCGCTCTTATCAGATGAAAACGGATTTATATAACATTATTGAAGTTCTCGATGAAAAGCTGCGCGAGTCATTAATCAAAAATGCACGATCCTCTGTGTATAGAACTTATTACTCCAAACTAGAATACGATCTGGGAACGAAAAACTACTTTGAAAATAATGCTGGTGTGGATAAGATATCTACCATCTTCAAAATACTTGGGGAATTCCTACATCTCAACTACATGCCTCATCGCAAAGATCTTGCTATAGAATCCAGCCTTTGCAATATGAACACCAGAGAAGATACTTTGCATTTTGTAGGTGTTTACCAATACTTATCGATCTTAGAAAACTGTACCTAAGTAGAGCTATTTTCTCAGCCGAAGAAGTTCTTAGCCTTTTAAATGGAAAATCCTGGACAGCTCTTCATAAATTCATCAAAGCTGCACTCCGATATTGAAATCAAATTTTAAGAGAAGACTTTTAAACTTAATGCACACTTCACAAATTAATATGTAGAACTAAAATAATATTTATATGCCCTGTAAGTTATTATCATTATCTTGTTATCTTAGTAAATCAATTAGTCAATCTGGCAGACGGCTTTTGCCATGTCATATAAGATTTGTTAAAACCAAAAAGGTAAACTTTGTAAATATTGAATTTTAATAAATCTAAATCTTATCTAAATAAAATCTAAAAAATCTTATGGGTTTAACCACTAATAAACTTGTGAGGTGAAAAACTATCGAAAAAACAACCGTAGTATTTTTAAAACTATCAATACATTTAGTAGATTTTTACTATCGATAAACTGTCGATGTTTAAGCAACCCTACTTCGACATCCAGTGCTTCATCGTCGATACATCATATGCAATCTTAATTTGTAAAAACGAAACACCATGTGCTTTTAGGGAACTACAAGGGTTGACACCATCGACCAATCGGGATGTTATTAACCAGCCGGTGTACTCTTCGATAATGGATCCCATCTGACACTTATAATCGAAGATTGAATTCTACGATTGAAGCTTAGAAGATCACTAAAAACAACGATGATTCAAAACATAAGTGCTACAGCCGCAGGAAGTTTCAGAAGTGAGGTCCAACTCAAATTATCATCAACCGACCGCTGTAACGGCTCAAATTCTACCTAAGCCGACAAGCATGTTTCCGCCAATACCTTTGTGTGGAAATAATTGGACTCACTTTATATCACTACAACTCGATGACCCGCATTTCAACATACTAGGTGTAATTGACATAATTTTGGGCCCAGATTAATTAGGACAATTCTTCTCAACCGGTTCATTTAAAGGCCATCATAGTACGCCCATGAGCGGCTGGATTTTATTTGGAAAAATAATCAACTATAAGCCAATTACTGCTCTACCCGCTATAAACGCCTCGACCGCAACAACTGCTCCATCCGCTATAAATGTCTCGACCACAACAACCGCTCCACCCGCTATAAACATCATAACCGCAATAACGGCTTCAACCGCAACAATCACTTCACTAGGACAGAAATTCAATTTTTAACGAATTTGATCCTCTGTGCGACCCCATTGAAAGAATAGTTTCCCATTATCGTCACACTGACATCATCATTACTGGCGATTTCAATGTACACAATACTAACTGGCACCACTTTTCGAGCCAGACAACACCCGAAGGAAGGTATGTCGAGGTCTTTCCTGAGTTAAGCCAACTGGCGCAGCTTATTGACGAGCCAACTCGAATCAGTGACTTTGCAGGTCAAACCGCCAACACTCTAGATTTGTTTCTTACCTCTGACGCTGACAAATACACTCTACGTGTATTATCGCCTCTAAGCACATCAGACCATTGTGTCATATCTGCAAATTTCTCATGCCAACACCTCTCAGTTGAAGAAGAGTGAACTAAGAAAACCGTTTGGCAAATGAGAAAGCTAACTGGGACGGTCTCAATAATTTCTTCAGCAACTTTAAATGGTCACTATGATTCCTCGGTAGTGACGTAGACTCCAGCGCAGATATGATAACAAATTTAATTCTTCACGAAATGAGAAATTCTATCCCGAATAGGATGAAATATACCAAACAGAAAGAAAATGTATGGTTCAATTCGAGCTGTAAAGAGGTTATTAGGATTAAAAAAGTAAGTTTTCGGAACTATAAAGCCAACCCCAATGTGGAAAACTGGAATAAGTTTCAAAAAGCTAGAACAACTTGCAACGGAGATTCTCACAAGTAAATAACTGCACAAATGTGAGTTAATGACAATGTGTGTCATTACTTATTTTCATCGCATACTTGTGCTTTATTGTGATATTTGTTGTCATATCATTATATTTCAGTTTCTGTATCTTTCATCTCGTATGCATGCATAAGTGGTCGTGTATTTTTTAAGCTTATATTGCTTATTATGGGTTTCACCAGTAATAAACTTATGAGGTGAAAAACTATCGAAAAAACAACCGATAGTATTTTTAAAACTATCAATACATTCAGTAGTTTTTTACTCTATCGATAGACCGTTGATGTTTTAGCAACGCTATTTAGACATCCAGTGCTTTATCGTCGATACATCATATGCAATCTCAATTTGCCAAAACGAAACACCATGTGATTTTGGGGAACTGCAAGGGTTGACACCGTCGACCAATCGGTATGTTATTAACCAGCCCGTGTACTCTTCGATAATGGATCCCATCTGACACTTATCATCGAAGATTGAATTCTACGATTGAATCTTAGAAGATCACTAAAAACAACGATGATTCAATACATAGGTGCTACAGCCGCAGGAAGTTTCAGAAGTGAGGTCCAACTCAAATTATCATCAACCAATCGCTGTTTTACTACAACTGTAATGGCTCAAATTCTACCTAAGCCGACCAGCATGCTCCCGCCAATACCTTTGTGTGGAAATAATTGGACTCACTTAATATCACTACAACTCGATGACCCGCATTTCAATATACTAGGTGTAATTGACATAATTTTGAGCCCAGATTAATTAGGACAATTCTTCTCAACCGGTTTATTTAAAGGCCCTCATGGTACGCCCATGAGCGGCTTGATTTTATTTGGAAAAATAATCAACTGTAAGCCAATTACTGCTCTACCCGCTATAAACGCCTCGACCGCAACAACTGCTCCATCCGCTATAAATGTCTCGACCACAACAACCGCTCCACCCGCTATAAACATCATAACCGCAATAACGGCTTCAACCGCAACAATCACTTCACTTGGACAGAAATTCAATTTTTAACGAACTTGATGCTCTGTGCGACCCCATTGAAAGAATAGTTTCCCATTATCGTCACACTGACATCGTCATTACGGGCGATTTCAATGTGCACAATACTAACTGGCACCACTTTTCGAGCCAGACAACACCCGAAGGAAGGTATGTCGAGGTCTTTCCTGAGTTAAGCCAACTAACTGGGGCGGTCTCAATAATTTCTTCAGCAACTTTAAATGGTCACTATGATTCCTCGGTAGTGACGTAGACTCCAGCGCAGATGTGATAACAAATTTAATTCTTCACGAAATGAGAAATTCTATCCCGAATACGATGAAATATACCAAACAGAAAGAAAATGTATGGTTTAATTCGAGCTGTAAAGAGGCTATTAGGGTTAAAAAAGTAAGTTTTCGGAACTATAAAGCCAAGCCCAATGTGGAAAACTGGAATAAGTTTCAAAAAGCTAGAACAACTTGCAACGCAGATTCTCACAAGTAAATAACTGCACAAATGTGAGTTAATGACATACTTGTGCTTTATTGTGATATTTGTTGTCAGATCATTATATTTCAGTTTCTGTATCTTTCGTCTCGTATGCATGCATAAGTGGTCGTGTATTTTTTAAGCTTATGTTGCTTATTATGGGTTTCACCAGTAATAAACTTATGAGGTGAAAAACTATCGAAAAAACAACCGATAGTATTTTTAAAACTATCAATACGTTCAATAGTTTTTTACTCTACCGATAGACCGTCGATGTTTTAGCAACGCTATTTAGACATCCAGTGCTTCATCGTCGATACATCATATGCAATATCAATTTGCCAAAACGAAACACGATGTGATTTTAGGGAACTGCAAGGGTTGACACCGTCCACAAACAGGGATGTTGTTAACCAGCTCGTGTACTCTTCGATAATGGATCCCATCTGACACTTATCATCGAAGATTGAATTCTACGATTGAAGCTTAGAAGATCACTAAAAACAACGATGATTCAAAACATAGGTGCTACAGCCGCAGGAAGTTTCAGAAGTGAGGTCCAACTCAAATTATCATCAACCGACCGCTGTTTTAATACAACTGTAACGGCTCAAATTCTACCTAAGCCGACCAGCATGCTCCCGCCAATACCTTTGTGTGGAAATAATTGGACTCACTTAATTTCAATATACTAGGTGTAATTGACATAATTTTGGGCCCAGATTAATTAGGACAATTCTTTCCAACCGGTTTATTTAAAGGCCCTCATGTTACGCCCATGAGCGGCTGGATTTTATTTGGAAAAATATACTATAAGCCAATTACTGCTCTACCCGCTATAAACGCCTCGATCGCAACAACTGCTCCATCCGCTATAAATGTCTCGACCACAACAACCGCTCCACCCGCTATAAACATCATAACCGCAATAGCCGCTTCAAACGCAACACACGCTCCAACCGCAATAATCACTTCACTAGGACAGAAATTCAATTTTTAACGAATTTGATGCTCTGTGCGACCCCATTGAAAGAATTGTTTCCCATTATCGTCATACTGACATCGTCATTACGGGCGATTTCAATGTGCACAATACTAACTGGCACCACTTTTCGAGCCAGACAACACCCGAAGGAAGCTATGTCGAGGTCTTTTGCTGAGTTAAGCCAACTGACTCAGCCAACACTCTAGACTTGTTTCTTACCTCTGACGCTGACAAATACACTCTACGTGTATTATCGCCTCTAGGCACATCGGACCATTGTGTCATATCTGCAAACTTCTCATGCCAACACCTCTCAGTTGAAGAAAAGTCAACTAAGAAGAGCGTTTGGCAAATGAGAAACCTAACTGGGACGGTCTCAATAATTTCTTCAGGAACTTTAAATGGTCACTATGATTCCTCGGTAGTGACGTAGACTCCAGCGCAGATATGATAACAAATTTAATTCTTCACGGTATGAGAAATTCTATCCCGAATAGGATGAAATATATCAAACAGAAAGAAAATGTATGGTTTAATTCGAGCTGTAAAGAGGTGATTAGGATTAAAAAAGTAAGTTTCAGGAACTATAAAGCCAACCCCAATGAGGAAAACTGGAATAAGTTTCAAAAAGCTAGAACAACTTGCAACGCAGATTCTCACAAGTAAATAACTGCACAAATGTGAGTTAATGACAATGTGTCTCATTACTTATTTTCATCGCATACTTGTGCTTTATTGTGATATTTGTTGTCAGATCATTATATTTCAGTTTCTGTATCTTTCATCTCGTATGCATGCATAAGTGGTCGTGTATTTTTTAAGCTTATGTTGCTTATTATGGGTTTCACCACTAATAAACTTATGAGGTGAAAAACCATCGAAAAATCAACCGATAGTATTTTTAAAACTATCAATACATTCAATAGTTTTTTACTCTATCGATAGACTGTCGATGTTTTAGCAACGCTATTTAGACATCCAGTGCTTCATCGTCGATACATCATATGCAATCTCAATTTGCCAAAACGAAACACCATGTGATTTTGGGGAACTGCAAGGTTTGACACCGTCGACTAATCGGGATGTTATTAACCAGCCCGTGTACTCTTCGATAATGGATCCCATCTGACACTTATCATCGAAGATTGAATTATACGATTGAAGCTTAGAAGATCACTAAAAACAACGATGATTCAAAACATAGGTGCTACAGCCGCAGGAAGTTTCAGAAGTGAGGTCCAACTCAAATTATCATCAACCGACCGCTGTTTTAATACAACTGTAACGGCTCAAATTCTACCTAAGCCGACCAGCATGCTCCCGCCAATACCTTTGTGTGGAAATAATTGGACTCACTTAATTTCAATATACTAGGTGTAATTGACATAATTTTGGGCCCAGATTAATTAGGACAATTCTTTCCAACCGGTTTATTTAAAGGCCCTCATGTTACGCCCATGAGCGGCTGGATTTTATTTGGAAAAATATACTATAAGCCAATTACTGCTCTACCCGCTATAAACGCCTCGACCGTAACAACTGCTCCATCCGCTATAAATGTCTCGACCACAACAACCGCTCCACCCACTATAAGCATCATAACTGCAATAACCGCTTCAAACAACACACGCTTCAACAGCAACAATCACTTCACTTGGACAGAAATTAATTTTTTAACGAATTTGATGCTCTGTGCGACCCTATTGAAAGAATTGTTTCCCATTATCGTCACACTGACATCGTCATTACGGGCGATTTCAATGTACACAATACTAACTGGCACCACTTTTCGAGCCAGACAACACCCGAAGGAAGGTATGTCGAGGTCTTTCCTGAGTTAAGCCAACTGGCGCAGCTTATTGACGAGCCAACTCGAATCAGTGACTTTGCAGGTCAAACCGCCAACACTCTAGATTTGTTTCTTACCTCTGACGCTGACAAATACACTCTACGTGTATTATCGCCTCTAGGCACATCGGACCATTGTGTCATATCTGCAAATTCCTCATACCAACACCTCTCAGTTGAAGAAAAGTCAACTAAGAAAACTGTTTGGCAAATGAGAAAGCTAACTGGGACGGTCTCGGTAATTTCTTCATGAACTTTAAATTGTCACTATGATTCCTCGGTAGTGACGTAGACTCCAGAGCAGAAATGAAAACAAATTTAATTCTTCACGAAATGAGAAATTTTATCCCTAATAAGATGAAATATACCAAACCGAAAGAAAATGAATGGTTTAATTCGAGCTGTAAAGAGGTTATTAGGATTAAAAAAGTAAGTTTCCGGAACTATAAAGCAAACCCCAGTGAGGAAAACTGGAATAAGTTTCAGCAAGCTAGAAAGACTTGCAATGTTCACATTCAAAGAACCAAATTTTTGCATGACCAAAAATTGAGGCAAAAAATACTATAATGTCCCAAAGGTAGTAAACATTTTTGGTAATTTGATAAAAATATTCGTAATTCAACTTCGTCTTCGGTTCCAACACTTGTCTTTAATGACACCCCTTTTTCAGCTCTTGTGAAAAGCCAATTTGCTTGCAGAACAGTTCGCTGTTAATTCGACGCTGCCAGAAAGTGCTATGACTCCTCCAGTACTTGAGAGGACGCATGTGGCGGAAACGAGTACGTTGTGAACGGAGTGGAGTTGGTTGTGTTCGTTCTAACATTCGGTTTATTCAAATTGGTTCGGCTAGATCTATTTTTCGGTGCAGCATTGGTTTATCTCGTGGGATTTTTGGTTTATTCAAGTTGGTTTGGATAGTTCTAGTTTCCAGTGCAGTTTCGGAGTACCTTTCGAAGGGGCAAGAGTTTTCGGAGACTTCGGTACGGTTAAATCATTTTAAAAGGCTTATCGGATAGATCGGGAAATGACGGTCGCTATTGCATTTAAAAAAATTCCAGGTTGGATGGCGGTTAGAATTCCTATGATCCTTCTAAAAGGTCCCTGGTTGGGCGCCAATTTATGATGTACTTTGTTACCAACAGCTGAGATTTTTCTCGTTGGATTCCAGGTTTCTAACTAAAGTAAGTACAAAAAGCATACGTTTTTTAAAGGTTTTTATTCGTAACTCTTTGGGTGACCCATGCCATCCCAATAACTATAGGGCAATATCTTTGCTCTCTATTTTCTCTAAAATATTGGAGAAAATAATTTTAAAACGAATGACAAGTTTTTTACGAAAACATAAGCTATTAAGTGATTACCATTATGGATTTCAAGCCCGTAAATCAACTGAAGGCGCCCTTATTAGCTTTTTGGAAAAAATACATGATGGACTGGACCAAAATATGAAAACTGCAGGGCTTTTTCTCGACTTGACAAAGCCGTTTGCTATGGTGAGTTACAAACTACTTCTAAAAAAACTGCATAGGTTGGGTTTCAGAGAAAATATCCTGGAATGGTTCACTTCTTATATTCAAAACAGAAAACAGGTTGTAATAATAAATGAATTTTATGGAGATACATTACCGGCTGCAAGTACAGGCGTTCCACAGGTTTCGGTCCTGGGACCAACTCTGTTTCTTATATATATAAACTCTATTTTTCGGCTTTCGTTAAATGGAAATTTAGTTTCTTTTGCAGACGATTTAGCACTGTGTTACACGGCTTCAAACTTTGAAATGCTAATAGAACACATAAATGAAGATTTGGCATTGATGTAGAAATGGTTCTCTTTCCATTAAATGCAATTGAGTAGCAAGTCTAAGGTGTAATGTCATTTTCTCTATCAAACCATACTCTAATAATAAGCGATAGTCTAACTGCCACCGAATAAATTGTAATGAACTATGCTTCAAGTTATAATCCGTATCTCAGTTTAAGTACCTTGGGATAACTTTAGATACTAATGTAAATTGGAAGGCACATATCAGCAATGTGAGAAAGATAGCCTACGTAATAATGAGCAAGTTCTACCATGTAAAATTTTCCTTATTTGCCTTAAGAACATTTGCTGTTTTAAGTGCAGCTCGCTTTATAGGATGGCAAGAGAGCCGCAGTAAAAAAAGGAATTAATTTCAGTTGGAAATTATGAATTGATTTTATTTTTGGTTCTTACAGCTATTTATACCTAAATTATTTTACATTTTTGTTTTAGGGTATCCCCACTTACAAACTATTTTAAAAATATGAATGCATCAGCATTCTACTTTTAATGTTTACAAAATATATTGGGGCAGTCTCATTATTATCACTAACGATAAACTTAATGTAATAAAATCTTTCTATGTCACCTTATGTGCATAGTCACCCAAGTGGTGGCAATGCCCTGAGCACATTACTCAGTTTCGTTTGACAAAATAAACAAATAAATTAATTTAGATTGAATGATTTCCGGTATCATAAAATTGAGGAATGATTTTATTTTATTGAATGAAAGTTTTTGTTACACGACATCCTTCCCCTTTAAAAAATGGTACTGGTTAACTTTTCTAAAATTTAAATAAATATCATGTTTATATGTGTAAATATTTTTTTCAAATTTTATTTGTTAAGTGCATGTTATTTGTATATAGGTGTATGTATTGTATTTATTGTAAGTTCATGTTTCTGGCTTTGATTAAATTGTTATTATGTATTTCGTAATATTTATCATCTAATAAAATAGTACTATTTACACCGTTTTGTGATATTATTTAATATGGCCCTCTAAAATGTTTATCAAATTTTCTTTTATTTTGATTTTTTAGTATTACGTAATCACCTATGACAAAGTTTGATTTATTTACATATTTTTGAGAATACTGTCTTTTGTTTTTATCCTTAATTAAATTACATTTTGCTTGTTCTTGAACATGTCTCAACTTACATTTTAATTCATTTAAGTAATTGTCTGTATTATAAATTTTATTTTTATTTTTTATTATTTCACTTGGAAGTGTACATAATTTTCCAAATACTAGTTCAATTGGTGAATATAATGTTGAACTGTGTAGGGTTGAGTTATGAAAATATGTATTGTAAGGTAACCATTCTTCCCAATTATCTTTATCTCCTATGCTAATAATATATTCATTAAATGCTGTATGATTTCTTTCAATTGATCCCATTGTTTCGTGGGAATGGGTGTCGATACTATCTTATCTATTTTTAAAAGTGTACAAATATTCTTTAGCAATTTGTGAATTCTGTTCCTTTATCAGGTATTAGTTTTCTAAAATATCCGTATTTTAAAATGAATTTTTCAACTATGGTTTTTGCTACTTTATTTGCTTCTTTAGTTTCTATGGGAAATGCTTCTACAAATTTTGTTTAATCACATTGTACCGTTAGTATATACCTGTAACCATTTTATGGTCTTAATGGTCCTTCAGTATCAATTGTTATTGTTTCAAATGACGTAGTGGGTGTATCTGTAATAATAATATTTTTGTTTGTATATCTAATGTTTGATTGCATGTTTGGCAGTTGTTAACAAATTTCTTAACCCATTTAATTCATATTCTTCCAAATATATCTTAATTTTAACTTGTTGAAGCATCTTCTGATACCGCAATGTCCCGCTAGTTTCGAATTATGATTTGCTTATATTAATTTATGCATTTCTTTCTCATCTGTTATTTGTTTTGGAGGTTCATATAATATTATGTCTAGACATTTATGATCTTTTATATTTTCTTGCAGCTTACTAAATATATTTTTAAATTCTTGAATGCATACTTTATTAAATATAACACTATTTCTTGCTGCGCTAGTCTCTTAACACATGCATTATTCATTTTTTTGAATATTAGCTTCCTCAGAATTAATTTTATCTCTGATAAAGATTTATCGCTAAATTCTACAACTACAGTGTTTGCTGCTATTATTATTTCATTCATATTCCTCCTTGTAATGTTACTTTCTTTAAATTCTATCTTTTTTAATCGCCTTGTGTCCGATATTCATGTACAGTTCCAAATGTGAAAGTAGCTAGTTTTCGTGTTTGAGTCCAAGGCTTTGGCACAATTTTCTTTCTGATTCGATATCTTATCTTTATTCTTCATTGGTCTTGTTAAAATGTCTATGTTATATTTGGGTATCATTTCTTTTAATTCGCTGGATTCAATTTAAGTTCTTGATAAAGCATCTGCATTTCTATTCATCTTGCCTTTTTAAAAATTATTTCAAAATCATAATCCTTTAAATCAACTCGAATTCTTGTTAATTTCGATTATGGATTTTTATGCGTAAATAAACTGACTAATGGTCTGTGGTCCGTGTAAACTATGAATTTTCTACCAATAAGATATGGTCTGAAATAATTTATTCCCTAATGTATTGCTAACAACTCTTTTTCTATAATGGGTTTATTTAATTCATTTATGTAGTCAATCCAGATTTTCGAAGTGAATTTTGCCGCTTACGTCGTGAATATGATTTTTTTTTAAATTCTTGCATAAGCAGTATGTTTGGTCTTTGAAATCAAACATCAAAACAAATTCTAAATGCTTTTGGCAATATTTAAATTCTAAGAGAAAATCTCTTGGTATTCCTAGTTATATGACTTATAAATGCATTGGTAGTAGCGATCTGAGTAATATATGTAATTTGTTTGCTGCATTTTTTCAGTCAAATTTCATATTAAGCTCAGTTCACTCTGAAGTAAACTATGAAATTCCTGCCATAACTGATGCCGGTACCATATTTCTATCAGAAGAAGAAATTCTGTCTGCGCTTGGTAAATTGGATAACAGTCTTAGTCTTCCCCCGATAATATTCCTGAAATCTTCATTAAAAACTGTAAGTGCAACTTATCTAAACCAATCCAAATAATTTTTAATCAGTCTCTTGCAAACGGTGTTTTCCTCGATTCTTGGAAAATTTCTTTCATCACACCAATCTTTAAATCTGGCTCTAAGCAATCAATTGAAAATTATACACCGATTGCAAAACTCCAATTAATTCCCAAAGTTTTTGAATCCTTGGTTAAAACCAAAATGTACGACGCTGTTAAAGCACATATCTCACCCTATCAACATGGTTTTGTCAGTGGCAAATCCACTGCAACTAATCTCACACTAATTACGAATTATTGTATCAATGCAATTGAGAAACGAAGCCAAGTAGATGTAATATACACCGACTTCTCAAAGGCATTCGATAGAGTTAACCATAAGCTTAGCTATTTAGGTTTTCACTCTCATATGTTAAATTGGATTAAAAGCTATCTTGAAAATAGAGTGCAATCAGTAAAAGTTGGTCGAAATAAATCGGAACTAATACATAATTACTCAGGAGTACCCCAAGGTAGTCACCTGGGCCCCCTCTTGTTTTTACTTTTTGTTAATGATTTACCAAACGTTATCTTAGAATCAAGTTGCTTGTCTTTTGCAGATGATTTTAAGATATACCGATCAGTAAATTCTCTTTCTGATTGTATACAACTTCAAAAAGATTTAATCTGTTTATCAAATTGGTGTACATTAAATGACCTTGACTTAAATATAAAAAAATGTTGTGTAATGACATTTACAAGATCTTATTGTCCAGTGTTCTTTAACAACTGCATATCTGAGAACGTACTTCAAAGAGTATCCAATCACAAAATTTAGGAGTTATTTTTGATTCCAGGCTTGATTTTAGAATGCATGTTGAATATATTGTATCTAGAGGCAATTCTATGCTTGGATTTTTGTTTAGAAATTCAACTGAGTTTAAGTGTCCTTATACTATAAAATCACTTTTTGTGAGTTTTGTTCGTCCAATTTTGGAATACTGCTGTGTAGTTTGGTCTCCTTACTACAAAAACGCATCTAATAGAATTGAAAGAATTCAAAAAAGATTCACTAAATATTCACTTCGTAAACTAGAATGGACCTTGCCTTTGCCAACATATAAAGATTGGTGCGCGTTAATTGATATAAAACCTCTAGAAACTAGAAAAATGTATTTCTTAATTGCACTTGCCAGAGATGTAATAAAAGGGCACATTGATTGTGTTCCTTTAGTTGATATTTTCATTAAACATACACCAGCGCGTTGTCTTATACCAAGGGCTAATCAATTTTTCTTCATCACACATCATTCGACGAATTATGGAGTTAATGAACCGGTTACTAAATCGTGTCAGTTTTTTAACCAATATGCCGATGTTATTGAACTTGACTGTTCTAGAGAATTGTTCAAAAAAAAGAATAATGAATACCATTGTTTATGTATCGAATTGATTAAGTTAATTTATATAATAAACCTAATTCTGTTATTTATTATTTAAGCACGCAATGTTTTTATTTTTAGCTATGTCTAAGAAAGTAGTTATGTACATATAGACCAAAAAAATAAATAAATAAATTCATGCTCATTGAGGGATCTACTAGCATACGCTATAGGGTTATCTGTTCCTATTTCTTCCTGTGAAAGTACTGCTCCTAAGGCAAAGTTGGAAGCGTCAGTAGTTAATATGAAAGGTTTTGTAAGAGCTGGATAGCTTAGTATGGGGTGAGTCATTAGATTTTGCTTAAGCGTGTCAAAAGATTTTTCACAGTCTTCTGTCCAAGACAAAATTTGTTTCTTTTTTAATAAGGGGCTTAGGGGCTTAACTATTTTAGCAAAGTCTTTTATAAATTTTCTATAGTAGTTACAAAATGCTACATATCTTCTAACATCATCATCATTTTTAGGCGGTGGATATTTTGTAATTGTCTCATACTTTCTTGAATCTGACTTTATTCCATTTGATGTTATCAGACGACCTAAATTAATTACTTCTGGTTTCAAGAAATTACATTTTCCGTCAAGTTTCAAATTATATAGACTTTGATCAAATGTTCGCTGTGATCTTTCAGTATCACATGTGATACGAGTATCACATCATCAACATTGAGAAAAACTGAGGCTTGTAAGCCACTAAGCGCAATCGATAACATTCTTTGAAAACTATTTGTTGAGATTTTTGATCCGATGAGAAATCTTTCAAATTGGTAATGACCCTCATTTGTTGAAAATGCCGTTAATGGCCTAGAATTTTTGTTAAGTGAAATTTGATGAAAAGAACTCGTCAGATCTAGAGTGGAAAAATATTTGGCTTTACCTAATCTATCTAATACATCTTCTAACCTCGTGAGTGGGAATTTATCATTTATAACTTTTTTGTTTAACGACCTGAAATCAACTACTAATCGCCCTTTAGTTTGTCCGCTTATGCTATTCTTTGGAACTATAAGTAATGGTGAGTTATATGGACCGTCTGATTCTTCTATTATGTCATTCTTTAATAACTCAAACACTTGTTTTTGTATTGCGTCTATAGTTCTTAATAAAGACTGGAGTTTTATCTGATTCAGCGATGTTTTGTTCGTAGAATTTATTCGTGCTTAGTTTCTCATCTTCATCATGGAAAAGATCTTGAAATTTTTCACAGATAGTCAATATCGTATATCGACAGCGGATTTATCTAAGTTATCTACTTGAATTTTCTCTATCAAATTTTTGAATTTTTGTTTGTCTTTAAATTTTGTAATATTCGATAATATTCTATATTTTCGCAAAGGTACTATTCCAATCACGGAATTTTCTTTTTTTCTCTTCTTTATCTGTAGTGTTCAGGACTTTAATGTGATTTACTGCATTCGATGGTAAGATTGAGATGGCTAAGAAAATTCCCTTTTTCATTTCTTTGCCGATGAGAACACCATCTTCATTTAAGTTTAAATTAAGGCTTTTAATTATTTCGGATCCTGGTGGAATTGTTAACACTCCGAGTTTTTTTATTGACATGTTTAATGATAGCATTATTTCTTCACTTTTACTAAGATTATGAGCACACACATTTCATTGTCTATTTTATAATTATAAGTTTTAAGGAAATCTCTTCCCAGTATCCCATCAACAGTTTTATTTATTTCTTCACTAACTACATGAAATTCATGTTCAATATCAGCTTCTCCCAGCATGAGTTCTAAATTTGATAAACCTTTAGAAAATTTTATTTTGTTTGTAATGCCGTTTATTTGACATGCTGATTTTTCATTAAATTCTTTTACCAGACATTCTTTACAAACAGAAATATCTGCACCTGTGTCAATTAAAATTTTGAAAAAATTATTTAAATGTTTTATTCGTATGTTAACAAAATTTGTATCATATTCCTATAGAAATTTAAAACCTTCTTTGATTCCTATGTTTTCCGACCTATAGCTATTATTATGGTCTTCTCACCTCTACCTCTAGCACTACTGTGGTGTACGCCCAGCCGGCATTCGACACAAACCTGAAAAAGAAAGAGGAGATTTATCAGTATCGTCGGAAAATAAAAAAAAAATCTAAAAATATTTATAATAAATACGAAAGTATAAAATTAAAAGATTCACTTACCCAAATAAAGCGCGTCCATTTTTCGTGGTTTATTGTTTTTATTATCCAGCCACAGATCATACACAACATAGAAAACACAGATGAAGCTTACCAAGATGGGAACAGTCAGACGGTTCACTATCCAAACTTCATTCGCTTACCTTGTTGTATTTGTAAATTTGACCATACATTGATGGAGGTGAAATCCAACCGCCGAATAGGTATACCCACAGAGGCAAAAATATCGGTTTTATGCTACAGATGCATAATATCAGTTTCACCACAGTATTAGCTCGCAGGCAAACGTAAATAGCTTTAGAAATTTTCTATATTGGTGTGACTCATCTATGGTCAAGACCACTCCAAGGCTGTAAGTGAGCACGTTCACTTGATTATTGGATTGGAATCTAGGATTGGGGAGTAGGGTAGGTTGGCAGAAAGTAGTCAAAAGTCAATTCTAATGTCAAATGAATGTTGCAGTAACTTGTTTCGGAATAATCCGAGGAAAATTGTTAAAGCCACCCTATACTTAGGACGTTACCCAGCACCATCTATACTTTCAACTAGTCAATAGAGAACAGCTGGAAATTGGTTTAGATTTGGTGAAACGTCAATGGGTATGTAAGAGTAAGCTTACTAATACCCACACAACTCCATACACCATACATTTAGCGGGTGTTTGATCGGATGATCAGTTTTATGTGTGTGAAGTAAAAAGGTAAACAAAGTGGCGTGTTCAAAGTACTGTAACCGATTCGGCAAGTATCGGAAGACAATGTTGTTGTTTTGGCTTACGGACTGCAGGACGGTATAATCGTGCGATCCAAATTTTTTTTTGCTTTTCGCGAATTTTTTAGAGAATTCAGTTGCTGGTGAAAGAACATTAATTTATTTATTCCTAATTTACTGTGGAAAATTCTTAAAGTAAAAAAAAAAAAATAAAGTAAAAAAAAAAAAAAGGTGCATGTCCGTACACTGAAAAAAAAAATCAAGAAAAGAAAACAGTTTGTGGACAAATCAGCTTAAGCTATATTGGCGGTACCAGGTTGCCAGCGAAGCGCTGGGCCGCCTCATGATTTTATTCGGATTTTTAAAACGATCTAGTTGTTCTACTCGCCTCATTTGCAGACATTTTTTTTACAAGCGGTTAGAACGTATTGGTAATCTAGCGCACCGGATTGTCTCTGCTGCTCGGAAATCCTGAAACGAAGCAAAGGAATTTTTTTTTAAAAATACAAAAAAAAAATAAAACGCCATAAGTAAGATCATTCCATTTATTTTAAGCTAAACATTTTCATGCATATAATATATACGTCTATACATTACTATAATAGTACAAAATTTAACTATTTTTTTTGGTTAACCATAAGTTTTTTTATTTAGTCAAATTAAATTAATACCTTGAATTATTGACCTTATTCGAATTTAACGTTAAACGTTTTCTGTTTTTTTTTTAAATTAGTTTACATTTGTAAGTGATAGGAGGTTTATCCCTAGAGCGGATCGGGTTAGGTTGAGTGATCCTAGGATTGTCTCGTTTTTTTTTGTTTGGTATTTACCTCCAGAGAGCTCTATTGGGGTAAGATAGAATTAATTCGAACCTCGACAAAAATAGTAAAGTGCCAAAAAGGGTAAAACGCTAGTTTTTTTTTGGGTGAACGGGAAAACTATCCAAATCACGGTTTTGAACGTTTATTTTTGTGAGTTTTTTTTGTTGTTCTTAGTTTAGCTACGCGAGTTAAATCTTACTTACGATTTGTTTTTTTTTGAAGATATGATTTTAAATGTTTTGGTGTCGAAATTAAACGCCTTCTTTATGAAAAATTGATTTTTTTTACTGTTTCGATAGATCGAAACATGATTTATTGAGGTGATTTTTAAGGGGGTGCGGATGGCGGGCAAATTACGACGGTGAAGATGCTATGATCGGGAGCAGGTAATCAACTTATTTGGGGAAATCCAAACATGGCCGCGGATTTCCAGGTTGGGAGGGTATAGGCCACACGGCAACAACACCAGCAGTGCCCTTGGAGTGGTGATAGTCCGTCCGCTGTTTATAGTTTTTGTTTCCAGCCTGATTTATGTATTTGTTGTTGGTGAGGTTAGGTTTCCGGGGGCAAGATCCCCCCGTCCGACGAGCTACTGCCGTGCATAAGCAAGCAGGCCACGTCCCTCGGAACTTAACGTTCTTTCCCTTCCGTTCCAAACACTTCCTATCCTATTTTCCGATCCTTTCCTTTTGTCCTGTCCTACTCTCTCCAAATCTTTCCCCTCCTCTTGCTCACACTAATATGGCGCCCAACGTCGCTAAAGCGTTTTGCCAACATAGTTGGAACGTTTTTTTTGACGAATTAGTTAATGTTGTCTTAGTCAGTTCGTTTATGTTGTGAAGTCCTCAACCAAACTTGCTGTGAATTTTTAAGCCTCGTATGTCTGCATTAGGAAGGCCTCAGGCGTACCTAGATGTATTGCGACGAGTGTTTGGAAATTCACAGCGACTGCGGTTAATGAGTGTAATGCGTTTGTCTTGGTATTACTGGAGTTTTTGCAAAAGGCGTATGTCTGCAACAGGAAGGTCACAGACGAACCTAGTTGAATTGCGACGTTCTTTTGCGAAAGCTTGAGTAAGATCAGATAGCGTATTTTAGTATCGTTTTCCCTATTCCCATCCTTACTTTTTTTACTTTACTTTTTCTAATTTTCAATTTTCATATCCTATAGTCTTGTCATTTCTATTTGGTAGCGGTGATTATGTGTGACGTTTAGTCCGACATTACCGTTTCAAAAATTTGGTCGAGTTTTATCTCACCGTTTCATGTCTTCTAGCAAGGTTCTTTGCGACAGACTAGGATTGCGGAAACGGTGAGAGAAAACTTTGTAATGTAATTCGTTAGTGTTTCTATTAGTTTTCCTAGTATATTACCATCACATCAAGGGAGTTTTGTTTGTCTGTCTGATGTCTTTTTACCTATGGTTATCAGGATGGCCATACCATATCGAAAAGAAACCACCGAAGACGCCGCCTGAAGCACCCCGAATACTCATGAAAAAAAAAGCAATCTTTCATAAAAAAAAAAAAAAATATATATATATAAAGAAAATACGTTCTCTCGCTATATATTCAACTTCGCTTTTGTTAATTAAGCTATTAAAACGTTTCTTCACAGTTTTCTTTGTTTTTGTCGTCCTTAAAATTACTAGTAAAATATATTAAATTTTTTTTGTTCACGATTTTCAAGAAACCGAAATAGGTAGTCTTATAAAAAAAAAAAAAAAAAAAAACTTTGATTTCTTTTTGATTTTTTTACGTTAGGTTTAAGTTTGCGGTGTAGGGTTTAATATTTAATAATATTCTTAATAGGTCATATGGTTGCAAAGAAACAAAAAAAATTCTTAAATAAGTGTAAAAATATAATCTTATATTAATTTTTCGTTAAATTCGTGCTTTATTTAATCATTTCGTACAATTTCTTAGTGTTATGTTATATATTCAATCATTGATTTTCCATAGATTTCGTTAATTTTTTTTGGTGCAATTTTTTTTGTATTTTGATATTTTTCGTTAATTCTTTCGTTACTTAGTTATTATTTTTTTTCGTTATTTATTTTGAATGCTGTCTTAATTCATTTTATTTTTTTTTTGCAAAGAAAAAACACATACTTTGAAATATTTAATAGATTGTTTCCATATTTATTTCTAATGAAATTGATTTTTGGTTACATCTTAAAGAAATAATTATATAGATTGTTATTTTTGTTCTGACACATTACTTTTCGTTGGAAATAATTTCGTTACTTATCCAATTCTTTTTGATAATTGATACATTTTTTTTTATCGTTAGTTACTTTAGAAAACAAAAACAAAAAAAATATACTTTCTAAAATCTTTTTTTTTGAAATTCTCGAAATTAGTGTTTTTTTGCGTTATCGACCGTCTTACAATAAGTAAAGAGAAATATTGATTACGTTTCTTATATTGTCTTTGTCGATATCCAAATATAATATTTAGATAACTTATATTTAGATAATTTATATATAATTTTTCCCTATAATTTAGTTTTTTTTGGAAACAAAAATTTACTTAAAGTTAAGAGGAAATAAAAATATTTAACAATTTTCGTTTTTAGTTTGTTAGTTTCAGTTTCGTTTGATGTTGGTACTATATTTTTTTTTACTTTCAATTAGGCAATCATTTTTTTTGAAGCTCACCATTTATTTTGTTGTTTTATTGATTTTCTTGAAAAGTTACGGTCCCATATAAAATTCCGATATGAATCCTACCGGTAAAGACGAGGATAACCGCATTAATAGCATGATTAGGAACGCTGAAATTAGTGGAAATGATAGATTAACGAGGTCAGTAAGCCAGAATTTAGATATTACCGAAAGACAACGGGTAATGCACTCTCCTCTGATATCCGAAAGGCAATTTAGAACCGCCTCCAACATACCCGCTAGTTCAGGCATTCGAAAGCTGGATCAGGCCAACATCTCTATTGACTCAGTACCTACTCCTTCGTATAGCGATCTTAGTGGAATAGGGGCGGAAGCACCATCGCCACCCCACGAAAGTTTCGGTTCTCAGAACGAAACGGTTAGGCCTATAAAAGGTAGAGGGGCGATTTCTAGACCCGGCAGCGTGAATTTGCTCAGCTTAGGAGGTGCTCGGGACATTCCAAGTAGAAGCACGTTTGTGAATCCTGGTCAACGTAGAAAGCCGCAAGTGTCATACGGAAAAAGCCAGGATAGAATCTGTCAACAGAACGGTTTCTACAACACTCGTCAAGGTCCGGCCCGATACTCGGCAGTTCCATCTCATCCTCCAAATTTGTATGTCCACCCACCGGCCTATCCTCCTCCGTTGTTGGCTTCTGGGTTTAAAGCCCCGATAAAAATCAACAAGTGGGGGTTTAAATTCGAAGGCCACCCGGCAACACTGACGGTTGAAGATTTTGTTTTTCGTCTGGAGACATTACAGAGCCAGTACGACTGTCCGTGGGCGGAAATTTTGCGAGATTTCCATCTTTTACTTGCCGGAAACGCCCACGACTGGTTCTGGCAATTTCAGAGAAACCATCATAGACCAGACTGGCCAACTCTACGAGAAGCTCTCATGCGCCAGTTCAAAAATAATCGCTCCGATTATGATATTATGCGTGAGATCATGGACCGGAAACAAGGCTTCTCGGAGAGCATCGATGATTTCTTGGCAGCCATCAATAGGATCAAGTCTCAGCTAAGAATTCCTATACCAGAAGTTGAGCTGGTAAGGATCCTAAAGAAGAGCTTGAGCGACAGACTTTTAACTCTGGTATATCCAACACCAATTTACTCCTTAGACCAACTGAGGAACGTCTGTAAAGATATAGAGGCAGCTTTTCCACGAAGAGATAAAGAAGTTCCCAAATCTGCTAGGCCTTATGTTAAATACATGGCGAATGAAATAGAGTTAGACGATAGATGTCAACTTACGGACGAATATCTCGAAGCGTGTCAGTTTGGTGGAGCTCGTCCAAAGTATCCTCCTCGCAAATATCCAGAGACGACAAAGTTAGTTTGTTGGACTTGCAAAACGCAAGGCCATACATTTTCTGAATGCGAGTCCGACGTCCGCAACTTGTTTTGTTACAAGTGTGGCTTAGAAGGCGTTAAAACTCCCCATTGCGCTCGATGTCATTCGGGAAACACGACGGGGGACGCGAAGAATCCGGGGGATTCGCGTACCACTCCATATCCGAACCCCAATTAAGTTTTAATGTTGCAGTTAATCCTGTAAAGAAAGAGGTTGAAAACCCTCTTAAAGAAGAGGGTGAACAAAAAATTATTATTTTAAAAAGAAACCCCGAAATAAAATCCTCCGAGCAAAACCATTCCAATAAAGCTCCATTTTATATGAAACCCCTACACGTACGAATCGCAGAATATAATGAAAGAAGGAAGAAAATATTTAATAGTGAACTTTATGTAGTGTCTAGAAAAATAATTAAAGCTAGATCTAGGTTCCAAGCTAGAAAACAAGCAAGGAATAGAATTTCGTCCACAGTCTTAGACTTAGCAGCTGATCCAAGGCCTTATGCAAAAATTAAAATAGGTGACAGGGAAATGTTAGGATTGCTTGATAGTGGAGCCAGTGTAAGCATCCTAGGCAAAAACTGTTTACAACTGATGACACAATTAGAACTTCCGGTCACAAAATATACTTCGGGGGTTAAAACGGTCGACGGCAAGAATCAGGCGATTGTGGGCAGAGTTAGGACTCCTGTAAACTACCAGGGTAGGATAGAGGTGCTTACATTCTACTTAGTTCCGAATTTAGACCAAGAGATCTACCTAGGTGTAGACTTTTGGAAGGTATTCCAGCTAGCACCGAACTTAATCTGTTCGATTTCGTTGACGGACGAGTCAGAATTTGTAAGTGCTCACCAATTGTCTACCGATCAGCAGGCCAGACTAGATGCAGTCAGGCAGAAATTTCTGTGTTTCGACCGAGATGGTCTGGGAAAGACGGCACTTATGGAGCACGTCATTGATACGGGAGATGCGCTCCCTATGAAACAGCGTCACTATCCTATGTCCCCAGCGGTGCAAGCCATTTTATACGAAGAATTGGACCGGATGTTGAGCCTCGGCGTTATTGAGGAGAGCGAGAGCCCGTGGTGCTCACCGGTGGTTCTCTTACGGAAACCAGGCAAGAATCGACTTTGCCTGGATTCCCGCAAGGTGAATTCACTGACAAAAAAAAATGCAAATCCGCTTCCGCATATCGAGGGGCTCCTCAGCCGGTTACCAGATACCTACTTCATAAGTAGTATCGATTTGAAGGAGGCATTTTGGCAGATACCGCTGGAGAGACAGAGTAGGGAAAAGACTGCCTTTGTGGTACCGGGAAGACCCTTGTACCAATTCACTGTCATGCCCTTTGGGTTGTGTAATGCAGCTCAAAGGTTGTGCCAGTTAATGGACAAGGTAATTCCTGCACGACTTAGGGATCGTGTCTTTGTGTACCTTGACGATCTCCTCATCATGGCACCAGATTTTGAAACACATATCGCCCTGCTGAGCGAAGTAGCCGACTGCTTACGCTTGGTCAATCTCACTGTCAGTATGAAAAAATCGAAGTTTTGCTTCAAAGAGCTTAAATATCTAGGTTTCATAGTTGGCGGTGGGAAGCTTAGGACTGATCCGGCTAAGGTGGAGGCCATTGTAAATTTCCCTATCCCCAAATCCACGAAGCAGGTTCGAAGGCTGCTTGGTTTAGCAGGGTGGTATAGGAAATTCATCAAGGACTTCTCGAGCCTGACTGCACCTTTGACTGACCTGCTGAAGAAAAAGAGCGAAAAATTCACAATGACGGACGACGCACTAAGAGCATTCGAGGAGTTAAAGCAGACATTAACCACGGCACCGGTTCTATCGCATCCGGATTTTTCAAAACGTTTTTACATCCAATGTGATGCGTCGGATGCGGGAATCGGTGCAGTGTTAGTCCAAAAGAACGATGAGGACGAGGAGGTACCCATTTCATTTTTCTCTCAAAAATTTAATAAAAGCCAGAGAAACTACAGTGTAACCGAGAGGGAGTGCATGGCTGCGGTGATGGCGGTGCAAAAGTTCAGGCCGTATGTCGAGGGCATGGACTTCACAGTCATTACAGATCACTCCAGTCTACGCTGGCTCATGTCAATGAAAGATCTGAGTGGCAAATTGGCTAGATGGAGTTTGCTACTGCAGTCTTATGCCTTCGACATACAGCATCGGAAAGGCAGCCTAAATGTCGTACCGGATACTCTTTCTCGGGTGCACGTAGATACTCTGGCCATAGAAGACGTAGCTCCCCTCATCGACTTAGAATCCCCTGAATTCCAGTCCGAAGAATACAAGAGTTTGATTAGAACTATTAAAGATCACTCAGAGGAACTCCCTGATCTAAAGATCGAAGATGGGTTTGTGTATAAGCGCACCTTTAGAAAGACAGGTGATGAACCTACGCAAGAGCATACGTGGCTTTTGTGGGTACCTTCGGGTCTAACCGAAGATATTATAAATAAAGCACACCATCCCCCCAAAATAGCCCACGGAGGAATAGCCAAAACTCTAAACCGAATCCGTCAACATTTTCACTGGCCGAATATGACGGTACAAGTTCGCGAAAATATCTCTAATTGTTCTGTGTGTAAAGAAAGTAAATCGTCAAACCAAGTGTCTCGTACCCCTATTGTCCATTCTTATTGTTCTATCGTCCGTTTGAAAAATTGTACATAGACTTTTTAGGTCCTTATCCCAGGTCAAAGTCAAACAATGCGTACGTGTTAGTGGTACTGGATCATTTGTCCAAGTTTGTTTTTTTAAAAGCGTTGAAAAGCGCTAACACAATGAGTGTGATAAAATTTTTGCAGCAAGAGGTTTTTAATATGTTTGGCGTACCGCGTATAATCCATACGGATAATGGAAAGCAATTTCTAGCAAAGGAATTTCAAAACCTCTTGTAAAAATATGGGGTTCGACATTTTAGAACAGCGAACTATGCGCCCCAATCGAACGCGTCGGAAAGGGTTAACCGCACATTGTTAGCAGCAATTCGGTCTTATCTCAAAACCGATCAACGAGATTGGGATTACCATTTAAGCGACATTGCTTGTGCTTTGAGAAGTGCTGCTCATAACTCTACCGGCGCGCGTATCTCCATATTTCGCGTTGTTCGGTACGAACATGATAACGCACGGTAGCAGTTATGAACTGGCGGAAAAGTTAGACGCGGTCGAGGACAGTGAGTTGTTGATTTTTCCGCGGCGTGATCGATTGGAGTGCATACGGAAAAGAATTCGAGAAAATATTCTGAAATCCAATGAAAAATCCGCAAAAACGTATAATATTCGCACACGAAACGTCCGTTACCTGTCCGGTCAGGAAGTCTACCGACGAAACTTTATTTTGAGTGATTCGTCTAAAAACTTGTCTGCTAAATTATGTCCTAAGTATGTTAAGTGTCGAGTAGTTAAACAAATTGGGCGAAACATGTATGAGCTGGAGAATTTATCCGGTAAGAAAATTGGTATATTTCATGCAAAAGACCTAAAGCAATAAAATAACTTCCTATTGAGGCTTTACCACTCAAATAAGAATGAAACTCTTCCAGTTTAACCCAACTTTTTTTTATGCACAACATTAGTTATATGTACGTGAACTTCATGTTTAATGTCACTGTGTAAAGATTGTCTTTTGAAACAATCCACCTTGTTCAAATACTTAAACCGTACCCTAATCGGGGGAAAATGATCTTGGTGATCTGACGAAAGGTTCTTCCAAAATACTTGAAAACCGATAAACAAGTTCGCTATAAGACCGAGTTATTAATGACAAGGACAACCGATGTGCACTGAGATTTCTTCCTCATAAAAAAATGTTAATATTCCTTGTCTTCGCGGCGAACCTTCATGAACAAATGACTTTTAAATGTATTAACCTGTCAGTAAATGTGTTGTTTTATTTATGTTCACTTAATACCTAATAAATTACTTCTTTTATAGAGTTATTTCAATTCAATTAAGTTCAACTTCATTGTCTTGTGATTGACCTTATGGGCTAACCATGGACAAAATTACGTCACTAGGTACCTGTTGTCAAAGCACTCATTTTTATTTCGTCACAAGTACCTGAAGCTGAGTCTAGTCAAACATTTTTTTTATAAATTTTCTTATATGTATGTTCGTTTATTTATTGCATGTCTATATCTATTTTAACATATTATTTATTTATTTATATTAGCTATTACTATTTAGTAATTATTAATGTCTATTCTATTTTAATAATAAATTAATCTGTGATAAATGATCCGAAATGATTTAAAACTAATCTGTGATATACCATCCGTAATGATTTAAAACTAATCTGTGATAAACAATCCGAAAGGATTTAAAAACTAATCTGTGATATTTTCAAAATAATTTAGTTAATTAGTCAACTGTGATATTTAATCTTAAGTGTTGCGATTTTCTTTTATTAGCTATTAACATTATTGCATGCAAATGTATTCGTTTGAACAATTGTTATTGTTTGCTACGGGGAACATAATCTCTATATATAAAAACGCTCACCCAAAACAAATCGTTTGCATATGATTATTTAGTTGAATTGTTGATCTCGATACTACGGCGGCCGTTGATACCAACTTCTCCTTGATTATTCCCTTATCTGAAGAAGAAATTAAACCAACTATTAGCAGAAAACATACTTGACTGGTGTAAAGTACTTACAAGTTTTTTTGTTGTGCCCGGCTTTCATCGTGGGTAACTCCCCACGTATCGTCCTTCTTCGACAATAACTGGGCGTCCTTTAGTTTCTGCAGTCAATGACCTTTAAATATATTTCCCGAGGTACCTCCTAAGGGGGGTATTGACGGCCGAGATGGGTGTTCCGCGGTGCTGTGGAAATCTAAAATGAAAAATTAAACAGTTAAACCAAGTTAAAAATGAAAAAGAAAAACATACCTACCGTTGGCATCTAAATAACCCATCTGATTCGTTCAGAGATATACTCGGATAGATTGGTATCCGAGATAACATATCTAATAAGTGAGTGAACACCCACACTCTCAGCAATCTGGAATAACTTTCTGTTGTAGTAGCACGTCCAAAAGCACTTCTGATGAAAAAGAAAACAGCGGCTTTCATGAAAGCTATCTTGAGAGTTCTTTAAAAAAAAATTTGGAATAACTAGCTATCCGAGAACAATCGGGTGGAACAGCTGACTGCAAACCTCAGTTTGTATGAGTTTTGTTCTGGTTTTTTTCGACGGCTTTCAGCTAACCTATCTGAATTGTTCACAGATATACTCGGACAGCTTGGTAACCGAGATGATATAGCTGATAAGTGAGTGAACGCCCGCATTAGTGATCTGTAGAGTTGGGTAGTTCCGGACATGTATAGTTCCTGGAACTATGTCTTCTGTCGGATACATTTCATTTCATTCCGAATAACAAAATCAAACATGTCCGCAGTTCCAACCTCAACAGACAAAATTGAGACAAGGAAAGCGAACATGTTTCAAGACACAAAGTGCGAACGAACAATACAAAACAGTTCCAAATCCACAGACACCAAACAGAAGTAAAAGAACGAATTTTTTGTGGTTTGTGGGATAGATACAAAATAATGTCCGATCATACATTCATTATGTGTTTGAAATGAAAGAAGTATACTGCAACCGGACTAATAGTTACTTTGATTGCTTGTTAGTTCCATGTCTTTTAACTAGTTCTATATCCATAAAAGAAAAGAACTATGAATGTGGATACGGACATTCACAGTTCTTTTCATTTGTAGTTCCATTTCTATTATGGACATGGTGAGAGAATGAGAAATATTATGCATGTTTGTCTGGAATAAGAAAAAGGAATGTTTCTTGTTCAATTCAATTGTTTTCTTCGGTTTCGTTTGGTTTAGTTTTCTTCTGGTTGGTGACTGTTTACTGTTTTGTTTAATTAGTGTAGATTATTAATTTATTTGTTGAAAGTTTATTTTATAAAGTTCATAGTTCAGTAAGGAACTATTAAGTTAAGTAAAGAAAAGTGTTTACGTTGGATTATTGGTAATTTTAAAGTATATCCTTTTTGCATGAGATTTTTGTTGTCATTCCATTTTTGCAGTGTTTATTTATCTTGATTGTAAATGAATAGTTTCCAATTGGGTTTGATTTAAGTAGGATGTTTTATGATTGATTTTGAGCGTCATGGAAGTTTGATTTGTTTTTATCTAACCCGTATATACGTATTTTATTTAGCTAAAATTAAAGTTAATGGGATCAATTCAATTTGCGTAGAGCTTCCTAAAGTTAATTAATTGTTTTTTAGAACCTATTTGAAAATATTTACTATTGAGTGAACCTACCTAGGTAGGTGAGTTCTTTTTTCAAATACCTAAATGAAAATCAGTGAGTGTTTGAAGCAAGGTTATTATTTATTTCCTACATAGGTATGTACATAGGTATTTACTTTCAATTTTAAAATTTTAATTTCAAACTGAGAAGCATAACTTGAATAATACCTAGATAATATTCACCTTTTTTGGGGTTGTCGTTCAAATGAAATAGACTACATGTTCTTTTTGATCTTCACCCTTCTTCCATTTTCGCAAAAATAGTTTTACTGAAAAGTCAACTTTCGCCTCCCTTCCAGCGCCTTGCCGTTTTTCAGTCGTTTCGATTAACCGACAACTGTAATTAGGGCTTAAAATCATTCTACAGGAACAGTTTCTTAAATCATTTTTTACTTGCATAGTTATTGTTCAAGTTATACTTATGTACCTTTTAGATTTATTTGGAAATCATATTTTTTGGTTTTGCTTTTTTAAATAAATTAAAATTTTCATAGTGAGTTTCAAAGGTATCTTTTAAATTTTTGTTGTTTATATCTTTTCAAAACTAAATTTGAATTTGACATAATTACTTTTTATATTTGCTGATGTTATTTATTAAGGAAATCTGTATATTTCAAAATATCATTAAGTGGTTAATTAAAAAAATGGACCTAACTTTAAGATAGGAAAAAACCTATACATTTTAAAAATTAAGATAAGAATTATTTTAATATTCTTTGTGAACATTATTTAAAATACACATGGGTAAAAGTACATATTATTTGATTAAGGATAAAAATAAACAAATATTGTTAACAAATACACATTATTTTAGCTTTCAAAATACCATTTTAAAAATGTTTAAGAGATAGGTAGGTACCTAGTTAAAAAGAATTTTTAAATTAGTATATTAAGTTTTATGAAAATTGATTTTTAAAAAATCGTTTTCGTCAATTTTGCTGTTTACTCCTTATAAATGTTTTGTGTTTACAATCATTCTTTATATAAGGTTAATACTAATTTTCTATAGAATAATTGTGTAGGTACTTATGATTCCTTTAATTTTAATTCAAGAAATATAGTAGCCCAACTTCAAAGTCGACCAGATTAGGTATTAAAAGTATGCTGCTCAAAAAATATTTGTATGTACTAGGGTGCTTTTTTTTGCGACTATTTTTGTTTTTGGATCCCATACTGGAAATGTCATAAAAAAACCATTCCCTGAAAATTTGAGCCCTTTATATTAATAATTAATACTCGCCCACGGTATCTTAAGATATATATATATGGCGGTCGAGCTAGGCCAAGCAAAAGTTCAAAAAGTAAAGTGCATAGTAGAATTTTTCAAAAGAAGTTCGCAAGGCTTACATAAGCTTACTGAAATGCAGAGCCAAATGAATTTGCCCGTCTTAAAGCTGAAGCAAGACGTCCCAACAAGATGGAATTCCACATATGATATGCTGGATCGCATTTTAAAAATAAAAAATGCAGTTATTGCTACACTAGCAATAGCAAAGAATGATCTATCTCTAAAGCCTGAAGATTGGGATGTTATAGAGTTAGTGGTTCCCATCTTAAAAGTTTTTTGTGATATTACGGTTGAAATATCAACGGAAAAAAATGTAAGCCTTTCAAAAGTAATTGTGTATTGCAAACTTCTAAGACGCCATCTGACAAAAACTCAAGCTCTCGCTCAAGAGCAGCAAACATCAAGTTGTGTTCGGAAGCTTTTGGAAACACTTAATGAACAGACACAAAAACGTTTTAACAATCTGAAAAAAAATCCTTTATATGCTGAAGCAACAATTTTGGATCCCAGATCTAAAAGCAAAGGTTTCCGAGAGGCAACTAATTTTAAAACAGCCTTTGATAGCTTAAGGTTTAAAGTTGGAAACCAGCCTCAAAATAGGGGAAATGTGTCGGTGTCTGTTCAGGAAGAAGCGGTTCCATCAACTTCAAGAGCAGCACTTTCCAATGCTAAACCACCATCTATTTGGGATGACTTTGACGTCGAAGTGGCAAATTTAGTTCCACAAAATACAGTAGCTGCCGGTATAGTTGAGCTCGATAGCTATATCAAAGAACCCCTTATTAGCAGAGATATTCAAAACCCCTTAACTTATTGGAATGAGAGAAAATTCGTCTATCCGATTTTGTACAAATATATGTTAAAAAGGCTCAATTTGGTTGCGACATCTGTTCCTTGTGAACGTATATTTTCAAAAGCCGGATTAATCCAAACGGATAGGCGAAATAGGTTATCTTCCAAAAAAGTATCGCAGTTGCTTTTCATAAGCAGCAACATGTAAATTATATTATTTTTGTTATGTTTAATACTTGTGATTTGTTTAAACGTATGTTACTTATGATTTTTGTTATGTTTTACAGCTTTTTTAAAAAATCTGAAAATATTATGCAACATTTAGTAATCCCTATGTATACCCATTATTCAAAATGAATTTTTATGTAAAACTTAGTTTTTATTTTTAAGTGTCGTGTGTTTATAAAAATTTAGTTCCTGAAATTAGTTAGTACTTATAGTACTGCAACATTTTTTTTATTAAAGTTTTTGCCAACTTTGTAGTTCATAAGTTCTTACTTTTATTTTTTTTTATCAAACAAATAATAATACCAAAAAACATTTTTTGAATAGATGTTTATTTTTGTTGGTAATCTTATTTACTTAATTTTAGTGTTAATTTAAAAAAGCAATATTTATTGCAAAAATTTATTAAATGTGCAAGTTTAAAAAAATAACTTAATTGACATACTGTGTTATTTATGAATTATTTATATTTTTGTTATGTTTTAAACCTATTCATGCATTCAACTGATTGAATTTGTCTATAAATCTTGAATCTTTTTTGTTTGTCTTTCTTTGCTGTACAGAAATCTATTTCAAACACTTAACGTCCTCCTGCATTCTTAAAACAAGCTTTGAAGTTAATAGCTTGGCTTTTCTAATGAAATAAATTTGTCAATTACTCAAATTGAAAAGAAAAATGTTCTGTGTATTTTTCCATAACCCTTGATAATGCATGAATATAAAAAAAAAAAAGGAATTTAAATCATATACCTACTGAAATGTTTTCGGAATGTTCTAATCCTCACAAGCATTGGGAGTAAGTATATGTTTTATTAGAATTAACCTTTTCAGCTTTGATTATAATTTCTTGGATCATTCTCATTATAATGAAACTACCTACGAATGCAAAGAACTTTATATAATTTATATGGAACTCAAACCAGCGAATGAAACATGGAACTAAGCACTAGTTAAAAAAATAGGTACCTATACGCATTCACATAATTTGAAAAACCTTAACAGTTCCGCGGACATGGTTCCAGGAACTAGTTCCGACGAGAAAAAGAATCGTTCCATGTCCGTTCCGGTACTGGAACTGTTTTGCGCAACTCTAGTGATCTGAAAGGAAAACAACGATAAGTACGAACACTTAACAAATTAAGCCTTGTAAAAACTTACTTGGCCTCAACTCCAATTTGTTTTTGGGCTCCTTGCCCGGCTTCCATCGTGGGTAACCCCCCCACAGTCATCACCGAGAACGACAATATACGCGTCCATTTTCTTTTTTTTGTTGAATGAACTACCTACATTCAATCAACGAAAAAAAGTTTTGTGGTGTACGCCCAGCCGGCATTCGACACAAACCTGAAAAAGAAAGAGGAGATTTATCAGTATCGTCGGAAAATAAAAAAAAAATCTAAAAATATTTATAATAAATACGAAAGTATAAAATTAAAAGATTCACTTACCCAAATAAAGCGCGTCCATTTTTCGTGGTTTATTGTTTTTATTATCCAGCCACAGATCATACACAACATAGAAAACACAGATGAAGCTTACCAAGATGGGAACAGTCAGACGGTTCACTATCCGAACTTCATTCGCTTACCTTGTTGTATTTGTAAATTTGACCATACATTGATGGAGGTGAAATCCAACCGCCGAATAGGTATACCCACAGAGGCAAAAATATCGGTTTTATGCTACAGATGCATAATATCAGTTTCACCACAGTAGTAGCTTGCAGGCAAACGTAAATAGCTTTAGAAATTTTCTATATTGGTGTGACTCATCTATGGTCAAGACCACTCCAAGGCTGTAAGTGAGCACGTTCACTTGATTATTGGATTGGAATCTGGGATTGGGGAGTAGGGTAGGTTGGCAGAAAGTAGTCAAAAGTCAATTCTAATGTCAAATGAATGTTGCAGTAACTTGTTTCGGAATAATCCGAGGAAAATTGTTAGAGCCACCCTATACTTAGGACGTTACCCAGCACCATCTATACTTTCAACTAGACAATAGAGAACAGCTGGAAATTGGTTTAGATTTGGTGAAACGTCAATGGGTATGTAAGAGTAAGCTTACTAATACCCACACAACTCCATATACCATACATTTAGCGGGTGTTTGATCGGATGATCAGTTTTATGTGTGTGAAGTAAAAAGGTAAACAAAGTGGCGTACTGAACACAAAGTCAAAGTACTGTAACCGATTCGGCAAGTATCGGAAGACAATGTTGTTGTTTTGGCTTACGGACTGCAGGACGGTATAATCGTGCGACCCAATTTTTTTTTTGCTTTTCGCGAATTTTTTAGAGAATTCAGTTGCTGGTGAAAGAACATTAATTTATTTATTCCTAATTTACTGTGGAAAATTCTTAAAGTAAAAAAAAAAAAATAAAGTAAAAAAAAAAAAAAGGTGCATGTCCGTACACTGAAAAAAAAATCAGGAAAAGAAAACAGTTTGTGGACAAATCAGCTTAAGCTATATTGGCGGTACCAGGTTGCCAGCGGAGCGCTGGGCCGCCTCATGATTTTATTCGGATTTTTAAAACGATCGAGTTGTTCTACTCGCCTCATTTGCAGACATTTTTTTTACAAGCGGTTAGAACGTATTGTTAATCTAGCGCACCGGATTGTCTCTGCTGCTCGGAAATCCTGAAACGAAGCAAAGGAATTTTTTTTTTAAATACAAAAAAAAAATAAAACGCCATAAGTAAGATCATTCCATTTATTTTAAGCTAAACATTTTCATGCATATAATATATACGTCTATACATTACTATAATAGTACAAAATTTAACTATTTTTTTTGGTTAACCATAAGTTTTTTTATTTAGTCAAATTAAATTAATACCTTGAATTATTGACCTTATTCGAATTTAAAGCTAAACGTTTTCTGTTTTTTTTTTTAAATTAGTTTACATTTGTAAGTGATAGGAGGTTTTTCCCTAGAGCGGATCGGGTTAGGTTGAGTGATCCGTTTAGGATTGTCTCGTTTTTTTTTGTTTGGTATTTACCTCCAGAGAGCTCTATTGGGGTAAGATAGAATTAACTCGAACCTCGACAAAAATAGTAAAGTGCCAAAAAGGGCAAAACGCTAGTTTTTTTTGGGTGAACGGGAAAACTATCCAAATCACGGTTTTGAACGTTTATTTTTGTGAGTTTTTTTTGTTGTTCTTAGTTTAGCTACGCGAGTTAAATCTTACTTACGATTTGTTTTTTTTGAAGATATGATTTTAAATGTTTTGGTGTCGAAATTAAACGCCTTCTTTATGAAAAATTGATTTTTTTACTGTTTCGATAGATCGAAACATGATTTATTGATGTGATTTTTCAGGGGGTGCGGATGGCGGGCAAATTACGACGGTGAAGATGGTATGATCGGGAGCAGGTAATCAACTTATTTGGGGAAATCCAAACATGGCCGCGGATTTCCAGGTTGGGAGGATATAGGCCACACTGCAACAACACCAGCAGTGCCCTTGGAGTGGTGATAGTCCGTCCGCTGTTTATAGTTTTTGTTTCCGGCCTGATTTATGTATTTGTTGTTGGTGAGGTTAGGTTTCCGGGGGCAAGATCCCCCCTGTCCGACGAGCTAATGCCGTGCATAAGCAAGCAGGCCACGTCCCTCGGAACTTAACGTTCTTTCCCTTCCGTTCCAAACACTTCCTATCCTATTTTCCGATCCTTTGCTTTTGTCCTGTCCTACTCTCTCCAAATCTTTCCCCTCCTCTTGCTCACAACACTACCTTAATTATTATTGTCGTTTCTTTCATAGCTATTGCTCTGACTATTGTTATTGCAATGTCTATAGTTGTTGCTATATCTATTATTATTATTATTATTATTATTATTATTATTATTATTATTATTATTAAATGTTGGGTGGGAGTAGTTATATTGGTTTATAAAGTTTCTAAAGTTTGCTCGAAACTGCATGACATTGTCTTGTCGAGAAAGAAGCTTCCGGTTTAGAAGCTATTTTTACAGCTTCATTCAATGTGGTAATTCTAGATGCTTGTATAACTTGTCTTATTGCTTCATTCAATCCGTTTTTGAAAGCATTTAATCCTAATTGATAATTTAAATTTATTATAACTTTCTTATTGCATTCATCTTTAATTGGGATATCAGTAATTCTATTCTTTCTGCATATTTATTTACTTCTTGAGAACCTTGGTGTAATCTTGCTTACTCACTCTGTATTTTCAATGGATTTGTTTTTAGTTTGTAAATTTCTATCAAAGCCTGTTTAAGGTCAGAAGCCTGTTCCTCACTTTGTCACTTACTTTTGTTGCTATTACACATTTAATAAACTCTTTCTTTTCTAATTCATGGTCTAATGTTTCATTATGAAATTCAATTCCACTTAAAAAATTTGATAAATTCTTCGACTCACCATTGAATTCAGTTAATAGCTTAGTAGCTACTAAAATTTCAAATTTTGAAATTTCTTTAGAAATTGTCTTTTCTAGTTTTGGTGTTTAAGTTCTGTTATTTTATTTCTTATTTCTAAATATGAGATTTTTATCTATTCTACTTCATCTTTATCACAAGTTATTATAAAGAGTTATAAAACGTAATAACTATATTCATAAGAATTTTATATTTTGATCCTTAAAACCTAATATTAAAAATCGACGATAATGTGACATGAATAAAAATGTATGTGTGTGCTGTATATATGTATACAGATATGTATGTAGAAATAGAAATGCACTATAATTTTCACAATAATATTGTCTGAAGTGAAATGTAGAAAAAAGATTTAAGGCAGAGTTGGCTATATTCTTTTAATGGAACTTTGGAACTTTTTACGCCTTTGAATAGTTATAGATAGTATAGGAAATTCCCGTCATTCGGTTAGACACATTTTCCTTCAACATCTTGAGCCAGTTCCGGATCGAATTCATCATCTGCGGGAGCCTCTTGGTGTGATGAGATCCTCAAAAGGATCGTCAAGTTATTTCTCGCTGTAGCTCATCTATTTTGATGGTCCGCTTCTTGTTCAATTAAACAAGTTGGCAGGATCGCCATGTAAGGATTTCCTTAATTGCCCTAAGCGCAATTGCTGTTTTAAGCGCAGCACGCTTAATATGATTGCTAGAGAACCGCTGTTAAAAAAAAGAATTAATTTCAATTGGAAATTATGAATTGGTTTTATTTTTGGTTCTTATAGCTATTTATACCTAAATAATTTTACATTTTTGTTTCGGTGTATCCCCACTTACAAACTATTTTAAAAATACAATTGAGGAATGATTTTATTTTAATAAGTTCCCTAAAAACTATTTACCACAATGTAGTATGCCCAGGTGAACTCGCGACTCGAATATCGTATCTCTTGTTGGGGTAGTTCTAACTAACCTGTTTAAAGTCGAAACCTCTTTTTATTTCGACTGATGATTTGTCTTATGTCTAGCATTGCTCCTTACCTCGGGTGGGGGTAGCAATGACAATTAAACAATCTGTTTTGCTTTCGAAATATAAGTGACTTTATTATAAATTTGTAAGACTATTTATACTAATTAACATAGGTGCAATTCGGCATTAATTTTTGTGGGAAGATAAATGCAATTTGATAGGCGAGCACCTTTAAAGAATGCTGAATAATTTTGTGGGAAAATAAATGCAATAGGAGAGGTGAGCAGCTATAAAAAGTGCTTATTTTGCAATATGGTATACTTTATTTAGGGAATAGGGTATTTGAAATTTGGATAGGGTGTTTTGCATATTCAGGTACATTGTAATAAATTAAAAGTTGTTGGCTTAAACATTCTCCTCGGCGTTGAGATCTTAGAGCTCAAATTCGATGTCGTTTGGGGATCTAGTTGTTTTCCTCTTTTTTCGGTTGAGCAGGAATAGAGTGCCCAGGACCAGTCTGTAATTTTTGACTCGTTTTAGGTTGCTGATGAAACGTATGCTGTATGCTGTAACCCGTTGCAGAACGTTGAACGAGTTCTTGTGATTAATTCTTTCAATAAAATGAGAGTTGGTATTCGGTGTTGCTAGTAGTATAGTTTTTATAGCTTTCATCTCTAAAATGGGTCCCTCTTCTGTTCTTATTGCTTGTTTCGGCCATTCTAGCTTGGGCTTCTTCAAGAATGATGGACCTTGAAACCAAACCGTTGTTTGGGAAATAACCCTCGAGATAGAAGATCAGCTGGATTCAGCTCCGAGTTTATAAATTTCCATTGGGATCTAGGGTTTCCTCTTGGATTATTGCTATACGATTAGCTACAAAGGTCTTCAGTGGAGATATTGTGTTTATCCAAGATAAAACAATTTGCGAATCAGTCCAGTAAGTGATTTGTTTAACTTGTATTGGAAGGCTCTCTTTTACAAATTTCACTAGTTGAACCAATAGTTTTGCGGCACACAGTTCTAGCCGAGGAATTGTTTGTTGCTTTATTGGTGCCACTCGAGTTTTGGCACACACTAATTGTACGTGAACTTCTCCTTTCAGGTTCGTGGATTTGATATAGACCACAGCTCCATAGGCTCGTTGAGGGGCATCAGAGAATGCATGAAGTTCAATTCAAGTGGCGTTGTTCACTATGATGTGTCTTGGAATTTTAAGGTTGTTCAATTTGAGAAGGTCTTTTCTAAATGTTTTCCATTTAGTGTTCATCTCCATCAGTAGCGCGGCATCCCAATTGAGTTTTAAAGCCCAAATTTCCTGTATGTAGATTTTCGCCAGCACAACGACTGGGCTCACTATTCCTAGTGGATCGAAAATATGAGCAGTGTCGGATAATATTGATCGTTTTGTCACCTTTGTTATTGCGTTCCAATTTGTTTTGACGAGAAATTGGTCTGAGGCTGATAGCCAGGTTAGTCCCAAAGTTTTTATAGAACTTTCTTCTTGGTCGTGAAGAATTGTTTCAGCTTCTTGTGAGATTTCTTTCAAGAGTGAAGTTGTGTTAGAGCACCATTTTCGAAGGTGGAACTTCCCTTGAGCCAAAAGTTGTATTAATTCTTACTGCTTCTGAGTAACGGTTTTTAGATTTCGCTACCGGTTAATATGTCATCCATATATATATCTTGTTGGATAATATTTGCGCCAAGTAAATGTTGGTGATCTGCTCCTTTTGCTAAATCATGGCGACACCTTATAGCGAGATAAGGTGCCGATTTAGTACCATATGTGACAGTATTTAGTTGATACGTCTTCAGAGGTTGATTAGGAGATTCCCGCCAAACTATACGCTGGAATCGTTTACTATAGTCGTTTACAAGTATTTGGCGATACATCTTGGAGATATCCGCAGTAAAGACATACTTGTGAATCCGAAATCGCAATAGAATTGAGAAGAGATCATTTTGTAATGCAGGTCCTGCATGCAAGATTTGATTGTGTGATATGTTAGTGGATGTCATTGATGATCCATCAAATACCACTCGCAATTTTGTTGAACTGCTTTCAGGACGTAAAACGCAATGATGTGGAAGAAAATATTGAGGCATTGTTCGAGGGATTTCGTTAGTTTCAATCTCTTCCATATGCCTTAATGCAATATATTCCCTCGTAAATTCAATATACTGCTTTTGAATTTCCGGGTTCTTTTAAAACCCTTTTTCTAGGCTAAAGAATCGTCGAACAGCGATTTCTCTTGACTCTCCTAGACTTTCTGGATTATTTGCGAAGGGAAGATTTACTATGTAACGTCCAGATTCCGATCTGGTGGTAGTTTTCAGGAAAATATCCTCGCATTGAGGTTCTTCTTTCGTAAGTCGTTCTTGGATCGTTTGTGAAGGAGTAGCTAGATTTTCTTCTAGGTTCCAGAAACGTTCAACCAGACTGTCTAGAGTAGGAGATGGAGTGTCTACTTCTATGCCGCAAAATAGTGTCGACGGATTGTTAGTGACGATCTTTCCCATAACTATCCATCCCAATAAGGTGTCTTGTAAGGTTGGGCCACTGTTGGTTAATTTTATCTGGCCCACTGAAAGAAGTTCGGGGTAGAGCTCAGCTCCGATGAGAATATCAATGTCAAGTGGTTTATTGAAATCGTTATGTGCTAATTTGATGTTCTGAGGCATTTCCCAATTACTTGTGTCGATAAGTTAACTGGGTTGTTGTGTAGTTATCGTATCGAGCACAAATACTTGAATTTGTGTCTGATATCCAGTAACGCGGGATTGAAGACATATATCGACCTTTTTGCTCAATTTGATTGGTCTGTTTCCCATTCCTGAGACTTCCAGGGGTTCGTATTTTGTGAGGAGATGTAATTTTGAAGCTAGCTTCTCAGTTATGAAGCTCATTTGTGACCCGGAATCGAGCAATGCTCTTGATTTGACAGCATTATTTGTTCGATTAAGTATGTTTACTACAGCTGTTCCCAACAGTACGTACTTGGATGGTATTGTTCGGCTGGATGTAGCTGACAGGCTAGTCCTGTTGTCTATAGTCGGAGCTTGTTGCCTTTGGTTCTCTGTTACCACGTGAAGCAAGGTGTGGTGATATTGATTGCATTTAGTACAGTGCATTGCTCTACATGTTGGAGCTTGGTGTCCCAAGCATAAGCAATTTGTACAGCGCTTAAGTGATTTAACATTTTTTAATCTCTCTTATGGTGAGAGCTGGAGAAACTTGGGGCATAAATATATGGCATGTTTTTGTTGTCCACAAACTAGGCATTTATTGGTTTTTGTTGTTGAAGCAAAGGCTACCTTGGTCCTTTTGTTCAGGTCGTCTGAGCATATTTTTGCCACTTTTGCTCCCAGGGCTTCCAATGATTGGAACCTTAACTCTAGAAATGACAGGAACTCGTTCAAGGCTGGTAGTGCTTTGGATTGCTTTAGCGACTGATCCCAAAGCGTTAAAGTATTTCTGTCCAGCTTCTTGATCAGAACACTCATAAGAAGAGGGTCCCAATTAGTAGTGTCGATGTTGAGACCCTTCAAACTGAGCATGTACTCTTGTGTAGTATAATGCAAGACCTTGATTGCCTTCGAGCTTTCATTTTGAATCATCGGTTGCATTAATAATCGTTGTACATGTGCAGTAACAAGTAGACGGCGATTATCATACCGGTCTTTAATCACTTGCCATGCTGCACTATAGTTACTATCTGATGTTGTAAAGTGCCTTATTAGATTTTCGGCTTCACCCGTTAACGTGGTCTTCAAATAGAACAGCTTCTGACAGTTAGCTATGTCTTGTTTATCAACAAGTTCACTGAACAGATCACTTTATTGCTTCCATTTAATGTAGCTTCCGTCGAACTTGGGTAAGGTTATCTTTGGTAGTCTTAAAGTTTGGCTAGGACTACTTACTGAAGCAGGACTCATGACTGATTGTGAGGGTTGTGTGATGGCTTCTTCGAGTTTGGTTGTTAATGAAATGATAAATTGTGAGACTTCATCTTCTAATTTATAAAACTCGTTTATGTTGTATCCATCCTGGGCTGGATTTTCTGAAAGCTCGTTTATCATGCGATGAATTTCTCTAGATGCGTCCAGTAAATTTGTAGCGTATTTAATTTTACTGTACAAAAAGTAGAACTCCAAGTCTCTGTAGTTTTGAGACTGGAAAGCAACCGCTGTAGAAATTGTGCGATTGTTTTTGTCTTCGTATAATTCTGGCGATTTCCGATATTGGGGGAATATCTACAGGTTGGATTTTGCTAATATCCGCTTTAAAGCTTGTTGGCTTTTTGAACTAGCCGCCCCACCAGTTTCCTTATTAGGATTTCCATCTATAGGTACAATGGATTCTAGAATTTGTTTGATCTCAAGGTAGGCCTTTTTACCTTGTCATAGGTATTATTTTGTATATATGGCGTATCTGGTTTTACATATGCTCTTATCTGGTCATGGTTGTTCGAGAAATCGAACCAAAGACCTTCTAGAGTTTGCAATTTTTTCGCATTATATTCTATTGTTTTACGGTTAGGTCTGTCTTTACCAATGTTGGTTTTAAGCCGCAGTAGTTCGTCGGTTATAGCCTTCTGCCTAGCAACAATAGTGAATACTTGTAATTCATCCATTTCAGTAACAATGAGTTGGTTCTGATTGTTGATGTATTGTGGGACAAGGGACACCTAGACTTGATAATGCTTATACCAATATCAAAGTATGTGAAGATTGGTACTACTCTGGAACACCGGAACACTGGATACCTGGAACTCTGGATACTTGGATCTCTGGTTTGGACTCGACAATGCTTATACCAATGTCAAAGTATATGAAGATTGGTACTACTCTGGAATACCGGAACACTGGATACCTGGAACTCTGGATACTTGGATCTCTGGTTTGGACTCGACAATGCTTATACAAATGTCAAAGTATATGATGAAGATTGTGTTACTCCGGAACACTGGATACCTGGAACTCTGGATACTTGGATCTCTGGCTTGGACTCGACAATGCTTATACCAATGTCAAAGTATATGAAGATTGGTACTACTCTGGAACACCGGAATACTGGATACCTGGAACTCTGGATACTTGGATCTCTAGTTTGGACTCGACAATGCTTATACCAATGTCAAAGTATATGAAGATTGGTACTACTCTGGAACACCGGAACACTGGGTACCTGGAACTCTGGATACTTGGATCTCTGGCTTGGACTCGACAATGCTTATACCAATGTCAAAGTATGTGAAGATTGGTACTACTCTGGAACACCGGAACACTGGATACCTGGAACTCTGGATACTTGGATCTCTGGTTTGGACTCGACAATGCTTATACAAATGTCAAAGTATATGAAGATTGGTACTACTCTGGAACACCGGAACACTGGATACCTGGAACTCTGGATACTTAGATCTCTAGTTTGGACTCGACAATGCTTATACCAATGTCAAAGTATATGAAGATTGGTACTACTCTGGAACACCGAAACACTGGATACCTGGAACTCTGGATACTTGGATCTCTGGCTTGGACTCGACAATGCTTATACCAATGTCAAAGTATGTGAAGATTGGTACTACTCTGGAACACCGGAACACTGGATACCTGGAACTCTGGATACTTGGATCTCTGGTTTGGACTCGACAATGCTTATACCAATATCAAAGTATATAAAGATTGGTACTACTCTGGAACACCGGAACACTGGATACCTTGAACTCTGGGTACTTGGATCTCTGGCTTGGACTCGGCAATGCGTATACCAATGTCAAAGTATATGAAGATTGGTACTACTCTGGAACACCGGAACACTGGATACCTGGAACTCTGGATACTTGGATCTCTGGCTTGGACTCGACAATGCTTATACCAATGTCAAAGTATATGAAGATTGGTACTACTCTGGAACACCGGAACACTGGATACCTGGAACTCTGGATACTTGGATCTCTGGTTTGGAATCGACAATGCTTATGCCAATGTCAAAGTATATGAAGATTGGTACTACTCTGGAACACTGGAACACTGGAACACTGGATACCTGGAACTCTGGATACTTGGATCTCTGGTTTGGACTCGACAATGCTTATACCAATGTCAAAGTATATGAAGATTGGTACTACTCTGGAACACCGGAACGCTGGATACCTGGAACTCTGGATACTTGGATCTCTGGCTTGGACTCGACAATGCTTATACCAATGTCAAAGTATATGAAGATTGGTACTACTCTGGAACACCGGAACACTGGATACCTGGAACTCTGGATACTTGGATCTCTGGTTTGGACTCGACACTGCTTATACCAATGTCAAAGTATATGAAGATTGGTACTACTCTGGAACACCGGAACACTGGATACCTGGAACTCTGGATACTTGGATCTCTGGCTTGGACTCGACAATGCTTATACTAATGTCAAAGTATATGAAGATTGGTACTACTCTGGAACACCGGAACACTGGATACCTGGAACTCTGGATACTTGGATCTCTGGTTTGGACCCGACAATGCTTATACCAGTGTCAAAGTATATGAAGATTGGTACTACTTTGGAACACCGGAACACTGGATACCTGGAACTCTGGATACTTGGATCTCTGGTTTGGACTCGACAATGCTTATACCAATGTCAAAGTATGTGAAGATTGGTACTACTCTGGAACACCGGAACACTGGATACCTGGAACTCTGGATACTTGGATCTCTGGTTTGGACTCGACAATGCTTATACCAATGTCAAAGTATATGAAGATTGGTACTACTCTGGAACACCGGAACACTGGATACCTGTGTTGTAAAGTACGTACCTTACAACTTTCCCTTATCACTTCCCCTTATCATTCCATCCAACTAAACCCATACTTACTTCAACCCATTGCAACTTCAAATTCCCACAGTCATCATTTCCTTTTGATTGACCAATATTCCATATTCATCATTTACTTTAATTGCCCAACTACAAACCACTTCAAATTCCCATATCATCATTTTCATTTTCTATATCCAACGAGCAATGCACTCCCTTACTTTTCCAACCTATTAAACGTGCATTAATCCCAAAACCAGTCGAAGTCTAGCTTTCATAACAGACAGTCTATGTACTAATTGCTATTGTTATCATTATGGAAATTCAATGTTCACATTGTAACTTTCTTGCTTCTAAAAGTGATTTGATTTCTTGCGGAGTTTGCCAATCGTGTTTTCATTTAAAATGCACTAAAATCAGTGAATCCGATCGCGCTACGCTTGAATCAAACGATGACATATTTTGGAAGTGTGGTACATGCAAGAACAATTCTTTTTTAAGTTGCATACCAAAAATCAAAGACCTCTATCGTTTCTTTGTTGAACATAAATTAGAATTTGATAACCTTGTGAAGCCCTCTCGTATGACGCGTTCCAATAATAAACAATTATTACAACAGTGTAAAGAGAGGAGCTTATCATCTTCTTCTTCTCGATCATTGTCTCTATCTTCACCTGTGCCTAAAATTACCCTCTCTTCATCTCCCGCATTGAAATTGGTTGGCAAAAAGCCGCATATCAACAAAGGAAGGAAAACAGTTTCCTCATCTAAGCTGAACGTAAAAACAACAAGCAATTCGAACTCTTCTACGCAGAGTGACGATCTTGCTAAAGCTCCATGCAGTGTAAAAGCTCTGATGAATTGTAATGATATGATTGCTGCTGGTGTCTCGTGTGCTGCTGAGGTTCCTCCATCTGCTCTGTCTGCTGGCCCAGATAGAACTGATGAAAATTTAATCTTAGGCAGTGATGATTTGCGTATAACCGATGACGTCCATAAAAAAGAGGTTACTTATGAAGGTAAAGCTGATGCTTGTCAAGCTGCAGTTGAAGAGAATAAAGACGATCCCGATGCGGAAATAACTGGTGGTGCTGATGGTGCTGCTAATGTTGTTGCCGTTGACGATACTGTTGTTGTTGCTGATGTTGGTGTTGGTGCTGTGAACGCTGGTGCTAATGCTACTAGTGGTGCTGATGTTGTTGTTGTTGCTGATGATGCAATGTTGCTGCCGTTGATGATGCTGTTGTTGTTGCTGATGGTGGTGTTAGTGCTGCGAATGCTGGTGCTAATACAAATGATGTTGCTATTGATGATGCTACTAAAGTCTCTAATACTCGCGTTGCCGTTATCGATGGAAATAAGGGTACAAGTGCTACTGCCAAAAAATCAATTCCTAGACCTCAAGGACATGTAGGAAACAGAGTGCAATGTCAAAATATAAAGGTAATTCGCAAAGTAAAATGTTTCCATATCTCTGGTTTTCACCCTGGCACTACCTCAGTTGCAATAATTGACTACATTGTTTCGAATTTATCTGCGTTTCCGAATCCTTCAGGAATATCTTGCTTTATGCTAAATAAAAATAAAGAAACTAAGCAAAATTTTATAAACTTTAAATTAATTGCCCCAAATGAATATACCAGTTCAATCTATGATGCGAATTTTTGGCCATCGGGAGTAACTATACGTCCATTTGTATATATTCCAAAAAACGAAAAAACGTTAATTCCCAGAGGTCTGAGAACTACGCTTCGTATTCTTCAAATGATATGAATGGTGTTGCTGATGTTGCTATTTGTACTGTTGATGCTTTAGCTGCTGATGATATTAATGTATTTATTGATATTAGAAGTAATATCGAAATTGAATGTGCTGCTTATGCCGATGCCAATGTAGTTTATTCTGAAATTGCTGATGGTGATATTAATGTAGTTGCTGATGTGGTTCAACTTGCTGAAAATGCTATAATTCCTGTTGAAGCTATAGTTGCTGATCTTGCTGCTGATGCTGTTATTGCTGATGAAATTAATCCTCCATTTCTAATTCCACTAAATCGCCCTGAAGGTCATCAGGTGGTTGATACAAAATTCTGCTGCTACTATCAAAACGTTGGTGGCATGCGCACCAAATCAAACAATTTTTGGCTCGCTTCTTCGGATTGCTCTTACGATTTCATATCTCTTACTGAAACTTGGCCTTGTGATGGAATTCTAACGACCGAATTTTTCGACGCTCAATTCAATGTGTTTCGTAAGGATCGGCATCTGCCAGGCTCAAATATCGTTGGTGGAGGCTTGATGATGGCTATTCGTTCTGGTTACCTCAGCCAAGAAATTTTGCTGGAACATTCTTCGGTTGAACAGATGTGTATTCGAGTTGACCTTCCTGATAATAACTTTGGTAACAGGTTTTTAAGTATTTATATATTTTTATCTTATATTCCACCTAGATCTACTGATGAAATGTATACCTTGCATTTTTTAAACATATTTAAAATTCTAGAAAATATTAAAGATAGAGATCATGTTGTTATCTTAGGTGATTTTAACCTTGGTAATGTTAACTGGGTTTATTCTCAGGAAGAAAAATGTTTGGTTCCTCTTAATATAAGCAATACGATTGATTCAAATTTTTTGGATTCTATTATGTCTCTTGGCCTAGTGCAAATCAATAATGTTAAAAATTCAATTGGAAGAACGCTCGACTTAGTTTTTGTAGATCATGTAGTTAATGCAGAGCTCGGCGAAGTTGATATTCCTATATTAGAAAATAGTATTCACCATAAAGCTCTTCAGTTCACTCTTGATTTATTGTCATGTAAAATTTCTAAATTTGAGAATGATGAATATAGGTTTGATTTTGCTAAAGCTGATTACATTGCGATTAATCTATTTTTATCTCAAATAGAATGGAATATTGTTTTTAATAGCAACTTACTTGGAAACTTTAATTTTCTCTTAAATATAATTAACACTGTATTTGTCAACTATGTGCCGATAAAAAAGACAAAGAGAAACAATAGACCGATTTGGTTCAATAGGCGCCTACTTAACTTAAAGAATGCTATGAATAAAAAATTTAAGAAGAGTAAATCCAAACCATCTTTCCGTTCGGAATATTTGCGGATAAAAAAAGAATATGAATTCTTAAAAAAATTCTTATACAAACAGTATCTTTTCTCTGTTGAGTCAAATATAAGATCGAACCCCAAAGCATTCTGGTCGTTCCTTAATAGTAAAAGAAAAACTATAGGTTATCCAAAAAATATGTTTTATGAAGGAGCTGTATCGAAAAGTGAGGATGATATTTGTGATATGTTCAGTTCTTTCTTTCAGTCAAATTTTGTAGAAGACTTAGACGCTTCAAGCCTTAACGGTAATATTTATACTGGAAATAATATAACAAATCTTGGTTATGTGATTCTAACTGTGGATGAAGTAAGGGCTGAGTTGTTGAGTTTGGATTCAAATCTTGCTTGTAGTCCTGACAATATTCCACCCATATTTTTTAAAAATTGTTCTGAGTTTATGGCAATAGCACTTACTTCAATCTTCAACTTATCTTTGCAAACTGGGGAATTTCTGGATTCATGGAAAGTATCCTTAATAACCCCAATATTCAAATCAGGTTCAAGACAAAACATTTATAACTATCGTCCTATATCTAAATTGCCACTGATCCCGAAAATTTTCGAAGCAATTGTAAAACGACGTATTTTTAATGAAGTAAAAAACTATATTTGCGAACCCCAACATGGGTTTTTTACCGGTCGATCTACCACTACCAATTTAACTTTATTTTCTAATTCCTTAAGAACTGAATTAGAGGATGGTTGTCAGGTAGATGTTATATTTACTGACTTTGCAAAGGCCTTTGACAGGGTTCAACATCAAATACTTATAAGAAAATTGCAGTTAATGGGGTTTCACTCTTCTTTGCTCATTTGGTTGTCCAGTTATTTAACTGGACGAAGGCAATATGTACGTATTGGGAACAAAATGTCAAAGGTTATCTTTAACCGATCTGGAGTTCCTCAGGGAAGTCACTTGGGACCTTTACTTTTTCTGCTTTTCATAAATGATTTGCCTTTGTATATTATGAATTCAAAATGTCTCCTTTATGCTGATGACCTCAAGATTTTTAAGTCTTTAAAAAGTATAGAGGACTGCAGTCTTCTTCAAGAGGATCTTAATAATGTTGTTAATTGGTGTGCTATTAATAGATTGCACTTTAATATTTCTAAATGTAATGTTCTCTCGTTTTTCATGCTTCGTCATCCTTTTTTATTCAACTATTCTATCTCAAACACAGATCTAGTTAGAGTCAATTTTAAAAAGGACTTAGGCGTAATTTTTGATCAGAAACTTAGCTTTGTACCGCATTATGATTATTTAATCTCGAAAGCCAATGCCATGCTGGGATTCCTAAGAAGAAACTCTCAAGATTTTTCTGATCCTCACGCTTTGAAATCTATGTATACATCGTTAGTAAGATCTGTTTTGGAGTATTGCTCTGTTATATGGGATCCATATTATGTTTGTCATAGTAATAGAATTGAAAACATTCAGAAAAGATTTACGCGTTATGCTATCGGAAAGCTGAATTGGGATTTTGCTCCTTCTTATAAAGACAGATGTAATCTTCTTGGGCTAATGGATCTTCAATCTAGAAGAAAATATTTTTTAATAATGTTTGCTAGAGATGTTCTTATGAACCATATTGTATGTCCTCCTATTCTTCCTCTTTTTAATATTTATGCACCTGAAAGATCTATAAGATCTAGAGATTTTTTTTATATTGATTATCATAGAACAAACTATGCCCGTAATGATACCATAGTCAAATCTTGTACTGCGTTCAACTCCATTTCCAATGTAATCGACTTTAGTCAAGTGAGATCAATTTTTAAACAAAATGTTCTTTACATTATATATATTGGTGCCTTGCATCTTGGAAACTAAGTTTTAATTTAAGTTGTACATATTATTACATTATATAATTTATTTTAACATTATTTTAATATTTATTGTTAATATTAGTCTGATAGATATAAGTCGACAGATGAAATAAATAAATAAAAACCCATTTCATTGCCCAACTCTTCTAAATCTCCATATCATTATTTTATATATCCAACGATCAATGCACTCGCTCACATTTCAACATATTAAACGTGCATTGATCTCAAAAACCAATCGCGACTGTGACCAGGCACACTTGTGCTCATGTTGCATATTTTTTCCGGTTTCGAGTCGGCTAGAGAGGCAGACATCGGACACTGTTGTTTTCGGACTGTCGTCGAGAGGGTCGTTTGTTAGCATTACTAATTCTTTTTTATTTTGAACGGCATTGCTAATTCTTTTATTTCGAACGGCAATACTAATTCTTTATTTCTTATCTTTTTATTTCTCATATCGTTGTTGTAAAGAAAAAACTCCAAGTAAGGAGTATATTATATACATGTAAATTTGTAAATTAGATTAAGAAAACAATTAATAAACAAAAAAACTAAAATACAAGTTTTGTTTAGTTAATTAATTAATGTGGCACATAAGACGTAACATTAAAAAGGTAAGACCCCTTTCGAGGATCGTGCTTCTCGAAGTAAAAGAAAAAAAACAGCACAACAAAAAAATTGGTGTCAGATGTGGGGTTTGCCTGAAAAGTGTTTGTGTCAAGTGAAACAAAAATTTAAAAAAAAAAAATCCAAAAGAAACTCAAGTGAAACAAAAATTAAAAAAAAAAAAATCCAAAAGAAACTCAAGTGAAACAAAAATTAAAAAAAAAAATCCAAAAGAAACTCAAGTGACGCATTAAATAAATAAGAACAAGTGAAAAATACAAAACTGTACAAAAAAAAAGAGACAATTAACCAACCCAAGGGGTTGCAACGAAAACAAAAGACAATCAAGTCATCTCTAATCTACAACATCTTTAACATCTCTCATCTTTAATCTACTACATACATCTCCAACATATTCATCTTTAGCCAACCATCATCTCAACTTTAATTATTTAATTCATAAAATAAAAAGAGGCAAGAATTTAAAAAATAAAATATATTAGATACATATTGATTTTTACCAAAATATTATTACCTACTTTTACTATTACTATTATTATCATATTTATCATTACCTTCTATTAGCCTAAATTTTTTTTGAGCTTGAATTAAAATATTTTTTTTATTATAATATTATCAATTTATGTCCGATATTGTTTTTGTAATATTATCAGTTTATGTCCGAAAATAAGAGTGTCGAAACATCCGACTCAGAAGATTCTGAAACTGGAACTACCGAGGGTTCCTCTTCCTCTGACAATTCCATTGTAGAAACTGAATCCAAAATGGCCCCAAAATTAGATAGATCTTTTGCTCTTAAATTGATTCCCGAATTTGATGGGAACAGAGCACATCTACTTAAATTTTTAAATGCGTGTAATCTAATAGCAGAAGACATCCCCGCATCCGAAACCTCAATCCTACCGGCGTACAATATAGTAAAATATACGGAATTTTCCACTTGGGAATCCCTTAGAGAAAAATTAATTCAACAATTTTTAGAAACGAAATCCTTGTCCCAACTCCAATTAGAGCTTATTCATACAAAACAAAGAACAAACGAGACGGTGCGTTCTTATTCCAATAGATTGGAACAAACGCTAGCAAATCTGAACGATGCTTGCGTTGCTAGCGAAGGTTCAGAGCATTCGCAGACAATTTTGAGCCTTAACCGTAAAACTGCTCTAAAGGCTTTTGAAAGGGGTCTTAATCCCAAGATAGGACTAATAATAAAAGCCTCGCGATTTACATCTCTCACTGAAGCTATAGAGACTGCTGTACTAGAAGAGAAAAATGAATTCAGTTATTTGTCCCAAACTCCTACTACCTCGTTTCATTCTAAATCTAGAAATTTAATCCCATGTAATTATTGTAAGAAAACCGGACATAGCATCGAACAATGCTACTCAAGGAAAAACAAAGAACAGCTTCCTTCCTTCAAGAGTGAGGTTAAAAAAGTTACAATTACTTGTAGTTATTGTAAGAATCTAGGACATCATATAAACGAATGCAGAAAAAGAGAGTATAACAACAATAGAAAACAAAACAATACTAATCCAATTCCCTCTTCCTCAACAAATAAACACACGGAAAACATTTCAGAGGCCGGAACCAGTGGCAGGCTTCGGACTCAAACTTAATCTCATCTCGCCACATCTTTCAAATAAACTTAAATAATAAAATAAGTAGAGTAGACTCAATAAAAATTTCATCCGAAACCTTGCTAAATCCTCAACCTGCGAAATTTCTCATCGATGGTGGTAGTGAAATTTGTCTGATTAAAATAGACAAATTAAAACCAGAACTATCCATCGACTCAAACATTATTCACTCATTATCTGGAATTACAGATTCCGTGATTCGTACTAAGGGTGTTATATACTTACGCATAAACCTACCTAAAAATATTACTATTTCTTATCCCTTTCACGTTGTAGTTAAAAACTTCCCTATAAGCACTGAAGGAATCATAGGTAACAATTTTCTCGATGATCATAAGGCCCAAATCGACTATGGGACTAAAATGCTTACATTCTCTTTTAAGAATTTCATTATTGAATATGATTTAATCTCTTCAAATTTAGTCACTATCCCACCTAGATCCGAAACCGTAGTCCCTGTTCTTAAAGAAGTAAATGTGGACAGTATATGCCTCTCCCAACAATTTTCTAATGGATTATATATTGGCAACAGCATTACTCCTGCCAATAGTTCTATCTCCTACATATCCGTCGTTAATTCTTCTGAATCTCCTATTGAATTTAATACCTTAAGACCTTGTATTCGATGAGGTCTCCAACTATAACATTTTACGAATTCAAAATTATCCCGAATCATATGACAGAATCCAAGCTATAAAAGAGTCAGTCGTGACAGATCACATGTCGAAGAATGAAAAAGAATCGATACTAAATCTGTGTATCTTGTATAGCGAACTCTTCTATCTAAAAGGGGATAAGTTAACTCATGCCTCTTCTGTACAACACCCAATCCTTACCCCGGATGCAGCACCTACCTATATCAAACCCTACAGGTTGCCGGAAGCACAAAGATTAGAGGTTGACAAACAAATCCACGAGATGATGGACGATAATATAATCCAGCCATCGAATAGTCCGTGGAATTTTCCTCTTATCGTTGTCCCTAAAAAACCTGATAAAGATGGTAATAAGAAATGGAGAATCGTCGTCGATTTTCGCAAACTCAACGACAAAACTGTCGGTGATGCATTTCCATTACCCAACATAACTGATATTCTAGATCAGTTGGGAAGTTCAAAATTTTTTCTACTTTAGATCTCGCCAGTGGATTCCATCAAATCCAAGTTAGACCGGAAGATAGAGAGAAGACCGCTTTCTCTTCACCTTTTGGTCATTACGAATTCATTAGAATGCCTTATGGATTAAAAGGTGCCCCAGCCACCTTCCAACGGTTAATGAATAATGTATTGACTGGTCTTCAAGGTATAAAAACTTTCGTTTACATGGATGACATCGTGGTCTATGGTAAAACCTTAGATGGACACAATTTGAAATTAAAAGAAATCTTTGAACGTCTCAAAATACATAATCTTAAATTGCAACCCGAAAAATGCCAGTTTTTGCGAACGGAACTCACTTACATAGGACACGTGATAAATGAATCAGGTATCAAACCTGATCCGCAAAAAATCGAATGCGTGAAGAATTTCGCTCAACCCAAAAATCCCAAAGAAATAAAAAGCTTTCTGGGACTCGCTGGATATTATCGCCGTTTCATAAAAGATTTTGCAAAAATTTCCAAACCCCTTACTAATCTTTTACGCAAGGATGTTCGTTTTGACTGGACTCCTCTTTGTTCAAATTCCTTTCATGGATTAAAACAAAGACTAATTAATCCACCCCTTCTTCAATATCCTGATTTCACCAAAAATTTTATCTTAACAACGGATGCCAGCGATGTAGCTATTGGTAGTGTCCTTTCGCAAGGTGAAATTGGTAACGACCTTCCTATATCTTATGCATCACGAACTCTTAATAAAAGCGAAAAAAATTATTCTACTACTGATAAGGAACTTTTAGCTATTGTTTGGTCAGTCAAACATTTCAGCCCTTATGTGTATGGTAGAAAATTTCAACTATACACTGATCATAAACCTCTAGTTTATATTCACAACTGTAAAGATATAAATTCCAGAATGATGAGATATCGTCTAGAGCTCGAAGAGTTTGAATATGAAATCATTCATAAAAAAGGTGATCAAAATACAAACGCTGACTGTCTTAGCAGAATTGCGAAAATGACTCTTCGATCTGTTACAAAATCCTCTTCTACTTCTTCTCAAAATTCGTCATCTGCATCATCTCCTATATCGTCTGCAAGTACCAATTCTTTTCCTACATCGTCAGTTCCTAATTCTTGTTCATCATCACCAACAGGTACAAATTTGTCTTCATCGCCAATTACTAATTCATCATTGTCCATCATCAATAAATTCAAATTCGTCTTCTAAATCTTCAACTTCTAATTCTTGTTCAAAACCAATTTCTTATTCTTGTACAAATTCTATAAATACAAACTCGTCTCCAACATCGTCTTATTCCAATTCCTTTCTTATTCTTGTACAAATTCTATAAATACAAACTCGTCTCCAACATCGTCTTATTCCAATTCCAGTTCCAAATCATTAAATACCAATTCTTGTTCAAACGCTACTAATTCTTGTCCCACATCTTCTAATATTGATCCAGAAGCCTTTCCTTCATCCATAAATTCTAATTCTTCGTCTCCGAGTCCTCAAACATCTTCAAAAACAAACTCCAATTCTTGTTCAACATCTTTAGCCAAAACTACTAACTTTTCGACTTTTCCTTCGGCAAAACAAGACCTATCGTAGAACTATAAAAACCATTCTCAAGGAATTCCACTCAAATCCTATAGGTGGACACTGTGGTGTCAACAGAACCTTCAAACGGATTCAATTGTATCACAAATGGAAGAATATGTTCCGAGATATAAAAAACTACATAAAAAACTGCGAACTCTGTCAGAAAAACAAGGTAACAAAGTACACGATGGAACCAATGGTCATAACATCAACCGCTAAGGAACCATTCGAAAAAATTTCCATCGATATCGTTGGTCCATATCCTATGACCAACAATAAAAACAGATACCTCCTAACATTCATTGACGACCTCACGAAATACACCGATGCTATACCAATACCCAACCAAGAGGCTAACACAATCGCCGAGGCATTCGTCAAGGAAATAATATTTCGATATGGCACACCCAAATACGTGTTGTCAGATCAAGGCCAAAATTTCCTTAGTGAAATATTCAAAAATGTATGTAAGCTTCTTAAAATTAATAAACTCCAAACTACTGCATACCGACCACAATCGAATGGTTCTTGCGAAAGAAGTCACAGAAACTTCGTTGAGTATCTTCGTTGTTTTATCAACAAATCTCAAGATGATTGGGATAGCTGGATTAAATTAATTAAATTAATTAAAAAAATATGCCGTTTTCGTCCACAGCACGACCCCGAATACTTCAACGTCATTTACTCCGTTCGAACTCATGTATGGTAGACAGGTTGAACTTCCTTCTAGCGTACCAAAAAAATCCTGAAATTTGTTACAATTACGACCTTTATGCCAATGAACTTAAATCAAGACTTCAACACTGCCATAAGATAGCAAGAGAAAAACTGCTCAAGAGTAAAGAATCCTCAAAACTACAATACGATAAAAAACAAAACCCTGTCGATTTTCAAATAGGAAACCTAGTTTTACTCAAAAATGAAAGCAATCCCAAAAATACAAATAAAAAATTACTTCCCCTTTGGTCAGGCCCATACGAAATCATATCTACGTCAGGAGTAAACTCAAATATTAAAATAAAGAACAAAATAACAAAAGTTCATAACAACAGCCTAAAAATTTATTTAACCTAACTAATTTACCTCAATCTCAATATTCCTTTCCAGAAATGGAGAAACTTTTAATTGTGACTCTCATCTACAACCTAATCTTGATCTCCCAAACGAATATACATAACAACGAGCAACTATATGAAATCATCGACTTGCAAAACAAAACAGGGCTGTACTACGAAAACGTTGGTAATCTTAAGCTTTTTTCTAATCAATGGAACTTAGTCATTTATACTAACCTTACCGAACTTAACTTACAATATAATTCTATCTTACTGACCTATGACAAAATGCTATCTTCATGCAAGCAACTTCTTTCTTCTCACGAATACCTATCCCAATGCGAATCTCTTCCTACCCTTTCTACTATGGTACTTGATCGAATAAGATCACAAGACCAAATTATTAATAAATACTTAGGAACCACTATAAAACCTAGACTGCAAAAGAGAGGATTAATAAATGCTATTGGTTCTATATCCAAGCAACTATTTGGTACCCTCGATGACGAAGACGCAAAAACCTTTACTCATCATATAAACAAACTTAAACAACAACAATATTACGAATCCCAATTACATGAAAAACAAATTTCAATATCGAAAAATATCATCCATCAACTAAACCTTACAAACGACCAAATTATTAAGATAAAAGAAAAAAAATTGAAGAAACCAGTAAAATCATTAATCAAGTGAGCAAAAACTCAAATAGTAACGACGTAATAAATAAATCCTTTCTTCAACTAAACGAAATTTTTACGATGTTCAACTCCTTATCAGAATATTATTATTCAACCAAAGATCACCTTCTTGATGCTATTTACTCCGCAGCTCATGGAAAACTTCATCCATACCTTATTGACCCTTCTAAGCTCACCGAAGAAATTAAAAAGATACAATTACTCCTTCCAGAAGAAAATCGCTTACCACTTCCTTTACAAGAGCAATATATAGACACACTCTTTAATCTCTTAGAAACTCATGTTTACTATATTGACAACCAAATTAATTTTGTATTAAGAATTCCTCTTACTTCTTCCAAAAACTATAACGTTTATAAAATGACTAGCATACCAAATCTCATCAAAAACAAAACCTATGCAATTATAATCCCCGAAAAACCTTTTCTTATCGTAGACTCAGAAAAACAATCGTATTTCCTCTTTGATAAACATGACTTAGACAGATGTCAAACAACTACAAAAAATAATTACCTTTGCGAGAGAAACGCACCAATCCTATTCACATCTTCAAGCAATGCCTGCGAACTGAATTTACTTTCTATTCTGCCAAGTGAAATCAGTAATTGCAATATTCAAGTAATGCAAATACATCACCCAATTTTCCTTCAGCTAGCAGACTCCAACTCTTGGATTTTCGTTTCCCCAAATCCAGAAAACCTTATGATTAAATGCCAAAACCTTAACTCTCAAATCAAATTAAATGCAACTGGTATTCTTAAGATCCAACCGAACTGTATAGCAAATACAAGATACCAATCTTTAAACTCCAAAACAAATTTCGAAACAATAACTAATCTCAATTTTATTTCATCAAATCCTAACCTTTCGTTTAACATAACACTACCACAATTTGAGAAAATTCCCAGCTACGTGACAAAATCTTTTAATATACATAATCAAATTGATGAACTTAGCTCCATGAGTAAAGATATAGAAAATATAAAAAATTCCGAGATCATATATCCAAAAGTCGATCACGAAAGTAATAATATGATAGTCGTGTTCCTTCTTACAATGTTTTCCGCCATACTTATGGTCATAATAATACTACTCATGCGAAATAAGCGAAATATAAAAAAACTTCCGTAAATACTCAAATATCGAATTCCATGCCATTAGAAGAAATAAAAATCTCGAATCCAGTCCAAACCATAGAACAAATTCCAGAACCATTACCAACACCTCCACCTCGTTTAGCTCCATCTACCCTTTATCGTTCACTTCCAATTCCATCTTCTAAAGCCGAAACTCACACCATTCCAAGGTATAAGTTTCGTTCTTAAGGGGGGAGGTGTTGTAAAGTACGTACCTTACAACTTTCCCTTATCACTTCCCCTTATCATTCCATCCAACTAAACCCATACTTACTTCAACCCATTGCAACTTCAAATTCCCACAGTCATCATTTCCTTTTGATTGACCAATATTCCATATTCATCATTTACTTTAATTGCCCAACTACAAACCACTTCAAATTCCAATTACATCATTTTCATTTTCTATATCCAACGAGCAATGCACTCCCTTACTTTTCCAACCTATTAAACGTGCATTGATCCCAAAACCCATTTCATTGCCCAACTCTTCTAAATCTCCATATCATTATTTTATATATCCAACGATCAATGCACTCGCTCACATTTCAACATATTAAACGTGCATTGATCTCAAAAACCAATCGCGACTGTGACCAGGCACACTTGTGCTCATGTTGCATATTTTTTCCGGTTTCGAGTCGGCTAGAGAGGCAGACATCGGACACTGTTGTTTTCGGACTGTCGTCGAGAGGGTCGTTTGCTAGCATTACTAATTCTTTTTTATTTTGAACGGCATTACTAATTCTTTTATTTCGAACGGCAATACTAATTCTTTATTTCTTATCTTTTTATTTCTCATATCGTTGTTGTAAAGAAAAAACTCCAAGTAAGGAGTATATTATATACATGTAAATTTGTAAATTAGATTAAGAAAACAATTAATAAACAAAAAAACTAAAATACAAGTTTCGTTTAATTAATTAATTAATGTGGCACATAAGACGTAACATTAAAAAGGTAAGACCCCTTTCGAGGATCGTGCTTCTCGAAGTAAAAGAAAAAAAACAGCACAACACCTGGAACTCTGGATACTTGGATCTCTGGCTTGGACTCGACAATGCTTATACTAACGTCAAAGTATATGAAGATTGGTACTACTCTGGAACACCGGAACACTGGATACCTGGAACTCTGGATACTTGGATCTCTGGTTTGGACCCGACAATGCTTATACCAATGTCAAAGTATATGAAGATTGGTACTACTCTGGAACTCCGGAACACTGGATACCTGGAACTCTGGATACTTGGATCTCTGGTTTGGACTCGACAATGCTTATACCAATGTCAAAGTATGTGAAGATTGGTACTACTCTGGAACACCGGAACACTGGATACCTGGAACTCTGGATACTTGGGTCTCTGGTTTGGACTCGACAATGCTTATACCAATGTCAAAGTATGTGAAGATTGGTACTACTCTGGAACACCGGAACACTGGATACCTGGAACTCTGGATACTTGGATCTCTGGTTTGGACTCGACAATGCTTATACCAAGATCACGTCGGAGTCACCAATGTTTAAAGTCGAAACCTCTTTTGATTTCGACTGATGATTTGTCTTATGTCTAGCATTGCTCCTTACCTCGTGTGGGGGGTAGCAATGACAATTAAACAATCTGTTTGGCTTTCGAAATATAAGTGACTTTATTATAAATTTGTAAGACTATTTGTACTAATTAACATAGATGCAATTCGGCATTAATTTTTGTGAGAAGATAAATGCAATTTGATAGGCGAGCACCTTTAAAGAATGCTGAATAATTTTTTGGGAAAATAAATGCAATAGGAGAGGTGAGCAGCTATAAAAAGTGCTTATTTTGCAATATGGTATACTTTATTTAGGGAATAGGGTGTTTGAAATTTGGATAGGGTATTTTGCATTTTCAGGTACATTGTAATAAATTAAAAGTTGTTGGCTTAAACATAACCTTTAGTCACTAATTATTGCCCAAAAAAGATTATCAGAATAATAAAATTTAAAAGAGGTGGAAGCCTTCATTACCACTATTTAGTGCTAATAACATATTGCCTTTGCGAAATATGTATATATAACGGGTGATTTTTTTGCTACTTGGTTTTTGACGTTTATATTTTTGACAGATCACACATGACAAATTCCACGAACATTTGACATTTCGATTCAGTATTGTTTGCCATTTCATCATGAATAGACTTACGCCTGAACAACGTTTGCAAATTATTGAAATTTATTATCAAAATTCGTGCTCTGTGAAAAAATGTGTTTCGCAAGCTACGTCCGTTTTTTTCCGCTCATTTTTGGCTAAATGGATACGTGAATAAGCAGAATTGCCGTATTTGGAGTGAAGAGCAGCCAGAGGCAATTCAGCAGCTACCAATGCATCCCGAAAAGTTCACTGTTTGGTGCGGTTTATGAGCAGGCGGCATCATTGGGCCGTACTTCTTCAAGGACGATGAAGGCCGCAGGGTTACGGTCAATGGAGAAAGGTACCGTTCGATGATAACAGATTTTTTTTTGCCGAAAATGCAAGAATTGAACTCGGTCGACATGTGGTTCCAACAGGACGGTGCCACATGCCACACTGCACGCGAAACCATGCATCAATTGAGAGGCGAATTTGGTGAGCAGTTGATCTCACGTTTTGTCGCAGTCAATTGGCCACCAAGATCATGTGATTTGACCCCGTTAGACTATTTTTTGTGGGGCTATGTTAAGTCTATTGTCTATGGAGACAAGCCAAACACGATTGCTGCCTTGGAAGCCAACATTGAACGCGTCATTGGTGAGATTCCGGCCGAAATGTGTGAAAAAGTTTGCCAAAATTGGACCTTCAGAATGGACCACCTGAAGCGTAGCCGCGGGCAACATTTAAGTGAAATTATTTTTAAAAAGTAAATGGCAGAAATTGATTTATCGATCCAAATAAAAATTTCATTCACTTTTTACAAATTTCTGTGTTTTTTTGAATTTTCAAAAACCAAGCTCTTAAAAAATCACCGTTTGCAAAGTATTGAAATAGTTTTTTTTTAATTCATTTTTATTTAATCTTAACTTATAACTATCTTTAAGCTAGGCAAAAATGTTTAAAACTAGCCTAATTATCAATAACTTACAATAAATTTACTGGCTCTTTACGGGCGCTCTAAACTAAACTATATCTCTTAAAACTAATGTCTTTTGACCTTAAATCTATTTTAATTAATTCTAATTATTTTATTTTTATTTTACCAAGAAAACATATTTAAAAAAAAAACTCGGCATCATATCATATTTTGAATTTTTTCTTATAAACTACCTAAAGCTAGACTAAAAATAATTAAAACTATATACAACTAACTTATACAAACTAAAAATAACTCAAACTACTTAAGATGCCTAAATATACCCAAAACCACTTAAAACTACTTACAAACTAGAACAGCCACAGCAGCATTTTTTTTTCGTTCTTAAAATTTTTTTTGTTTATATTTTGCATACGCATGCAGACACACAGCTACATTCACCCCATACATACATGTACATACGTACATACATATACGTACGTACATACATGTACAGTTTCGCAGGTACATGCACATATGCCTCCGCATACATACATATTTTTAATTTTTTTTGGTGCCACCCCGACTGTTCCCTATACCTAATTACCCTAAATGTATGTAAATCGGCCAAGACATATCTTAATCGACTTTAGATATCACGATGCTGTTCAGAGAGCCACAAGAACTGGTTCTCCTGTTTCGCCCTATCCCTTCGGTCCTGATCGGACACAGTCCTACTAAACCGAAGGCGTTCATCTCCACCTTGAGCGATGACGTCTCGACCATACAGGAGTCGCCTATCTACAGTTTTCCGGCAGACGTGGTAGGTAAGCGGAACCGCCATTATATCCTGTATCAGCCCTCGACTGTCTAAATAGAGGAATGCCTCGGGAGGGATGCAACCACTTAACCGCGCCCTCTCAAAATATTCGTTATTGGTGTAATAAACCCCAACAATTAAGCTGTTAGTTGAGGACATCACTCTTGCAACGTGACCCCGAATAAGCTTTTCTGTTTATGTTGGCTTCGTTGTATAGAACCTGGTTGTAATAATATCTTGTGTACTCCGACTCTGGTGTTCTGTGTAATCCAAGGCAACGTCTAAGAGATTGCCTCTCAAACACCCGAATCTTTTCCATTTGAGATGGGGCAACGTTGAACCACACCGGGCATCCGTAGGCAATTATCGACCTGATGAGGATCATATAGCAAATCACCTTCACCCTGCTGTCAAGACGGCTGCTATAAAACAGACGTTTTGTCAAGGCAAAGGCTCCCCTAGCTCTAGCCAAGCAGCACCTATATGTCTGTCGAAAAACAGGTACTGATCCAACCAGATGCCAAGGTACTTTACTACACTTTTACTCTCCAATGGATGTCCATGTGGCCCTACGATCACCAGCTTGCGCCAGTTCTTTCTCGTATCCCTTGAGGCGCTAGACAACGGAGTCCTAAACAAAATAGTTTCTGATTTCTGGAAGTTGATCTTCAACTTCCAGTCATCACAATATCGCTGAATCTTGTCGAAGTCACTCTGCAAGAGACTTTTGATGACCTCAACTGTATTAGCTGTTCTGTAGGCAATTAGATTGTCGGCGTACGCGATTGCCTGAGTTAGACTACCTATCAGATCGCTGGTGTAAATACTGAATAGAATCGGCGAGTTAACCGCTCCCTGCTGAAGACCATTATTATTATAAAAATTGCCGTAGAAGTTACATTGTGTCATGTCCCGCCTTAAAACCGAACTGATTATCCGGGATGATATTTTTGTCCTCCGCCCACTTGAACAGGGCTCTATTAATAACCTTTTCAAATACTTTGCTGATACTCGGAAGAAGACTTATCGACCGGAGATTCGCCGGATTGGAGTTGTCCTTTCCCTTTTTTGGGAGAGAGTGCACCACAGCTTTCTTCCACCGCACTGGATTATATGCATTATTCAGCGCGTTGTTAAACAGTGTGGTATAAATGTCAACTGCTTCTTGAGGCAAATGTCGTAGTACAACGTTGGATATACCATCGACTCCTGCTGACTTCTTTTTCTTTAATGAATCGAAGATGAGCTGGAACTCATTCTTCGAAATTAACAAGGGACTGGGCCCATTTCGGTCGGCGATTATGGCGTTTGCCAAATCTTCATCATTAAACCCGGTAAAACCAAGGTTCTCAGATCGCCATTCGGCTATATCGTTCCGGAGCCATAAGTGATGAAGCAGAGCTCTGTTCTCCAGGTCATGATTCGGGCGAATGCTAGCATTCACCTTGTACACTTGCTGGAAAGCAGCCCCCACAGCCTCCACTCTCTCCTGCGGATCTTCGACTATAAAGAGGTCATCGTCCAATACGGCATCCTCTGGGTCTATGCCTGCTGTCGGAATTACGTCTCTGTTCTCTGTCGTCCTCTGGAGCTTAAGACACGGAAGATCGTTTTGATCCTTTCATCTAAAAATCTTATTAATTTTTGGGAACATACTTGGGTCGCTAGAGTTAACGGCACGAATTTTATTGTCCCAGAACAAATTAATATCCAACCTATAATTTTCTTTGATCAATTGGTTGATGTTTTTGATGGACGACTTCAGTGTCCTAATCTCCAGATCTCGTGTATCAGTAAACCGTCTGTACAAGCGTTTTAGTCTTGTTAGAAGTCCACTTTCTTGTCTGTAAAGTGCGTCAACTGTCGCGTTACGGTACATGTCAGTTGCGTTACGTTCTTTGTATTTCGGTATTGTTCTGTTCATTGTTCGTAGAATCGTTTCGCCAATTTGTTCTAAGTATCTATCGATTTCAGTATTTGTTAGGTTCCTGTCATTTGGTGGGGATATACCATTTGACCATAAATCGCACAATAAGGCATTAAAGAAGCGTGGCCAGCGCACCTTACTGTAATTGTAAGTATGCACAGGCCCATACTCCTCCAACTCCATAAGAAGTTGTATAACGGCGGCGAATCCGCAGTGGTCACTGTCGTACTCGATCGTTCGTAAACAATTTCTTGGTCGTTGACCCACAGTGTCAGTAATTGTTAGTCTTGCGTCTTTCAGCAATAGATCCAGATAGGCACCGCTTCCTGAAAACGATGGCCTCTCTGTGGCTAGAAGATCGAGGCGATACTCAAGGCTGTATCGACCCATCCAATTATACAAATGGTTACCTCGAGGATTTTGTATTTGATTTCCCTAATCTATGTGTTTGCTGTTTAAATCACCGGCTATAATGTAAAAGTTTTCTTCCGAGCTCAATCTTAAGCATTCAAAAAGCTTTTCAAGCTCTGTTATAAGCTGGGTGGGCTGAGGTGTTTCCGGTGCATAGCCAACGATCACATACATCCGCTTCCCCTGTTGGAGATGAATGCATATAATGCATGCCTCTAACGTCCGAAATTTTCGCACATCACTATTATATATTACCTTATGACTAATGCCTTTACGTATAAAGATTGCGACGCCTCCTCCTTGAGTGGAGTTGGGTCGGTCTCTTCTTACGATATTGTAATTGTTGTTAGTCAATTTATGTTTCTGGTTAAGCTTAGTTTCGCTAGCCATAAAAACATCTGGACTTATGTCTTTAAGCAATTGGAATAAATTCGCTCTACGTTCGGTCCTAATCAGTGAACTTACATTTACAGCTAGGATCTTAAAGGGCCTCTCCGGCAGCACGCCCTTAATCTCTAAGTTGCGTTAAGCTCGGCAAAACAGAGTAGAGATAATCCACCCTAGTCTCCTGCTCCCTGATCTGGTTTTGGAGGCCAGTCAACTGGCCCTGGATGGCCAGTAGAAGGCCCATAATATCCGCCTGTGCCGCCGGCGCCTTATGCACGGGGGCCTTTTGAGCGACCTTTGTTTAGGCTGTACCGTGCTTCCCCTTCCTGACGCCATTTGGGCGTAAGAAATTTGGGGGTTGACGGCCACACATAACGCAGCGTGACTGCATTTCGCAGTTTGCTGCTGCGTGGCCGAACCTTTGGCAGCGCATGCATTGAAGCATGTCGCCGCGCCTTTTTAATTTGTCCCAAGTTACAACCTGGTAGTTGAGGAGGGAGATACTCCTCAAACTATCCAGTTTGCTGCTGGGTGAGAGCTGAACAAGGAAGAAGGGAAGACGCCGCTTCTCCCGCCTAGCTCTAACTGTAGCGAACGGCTTGACCCCGATAAAGCCGAGATCGTCATTCGCTTTTTGGCAGAGTTCATTTAAGAGCACCTGTGGTTCCGTGCAGGAATCTATGCCCTTCAAAAGGACCGTTTGCAATTTTTCGGTTTTAGTGGTGAAACTAAAGAATTCAGTAGTGGTTTCTTTTAGCAACTCTTTAATTTTTTTGTGCTGTTCCAGTGTGAAGCAATGGATAGCATGCCTATCGTTATTTACTCTTTTTATAGTAAAATTTTGACATATGGTGAACTTACATAGATTTATGGTATCCTGTAACTCCATTTTATAAGTATTTATAGGTGGCACCTTTCCTTTTGATTCTTCTGCTGCTGTTTTTCTTGCGGTTGTTTCTGGGCTTGTGTCTGCTGCTGTTGCTGTTGTTTTTGCCGTTGTTGTTTTGGCTGCTGCGCTGGCTGTTGTTTTTGTAATTGTTCTTTTTGCTGTTGTTGTTCTTGTTCGTCGAGTTCTTTTAGTTGTTTCCCTCGGCGCGCTTCTTGGCTGGCCTTAACTTTGCTTTTCAACTTTTGGATTTCTGCCTCCAAAGCTTCAATTTGAGCGACCATTATTTGTTTCTCGTCCTCCTCAGATGACGCCTCTGATGTGGAGAGGTTCGCGAAGGCAGTACTATCGCCCGTCGTAAAGTGCCCTTCTCCTTGGTCAGACATATATTCAATACCCTCTTCGGGTGAAGTGTCTAGCTGGGTTAGTCTTGCTGCCTCTGACGTCTCGTTTATATCGGACGTATTCACCCCAGCTGGCAGCTTTGCTGAGGTGGCCGTGGATCTCCTCTTTACCAAATTTGGTGCGCACTTGATCTTCTTTCTGCGCTTCTGATTTCCATCGGATGATATTGCCGTTGTTGTTATTGCTGTTGATGTTGTTGCTGCAGAATCACTGCTTGTAAGTGGAACATCTTTCGATGTTCCCTCAGCTGATGCCATCGCTGGCCTCATTGGCACGAGGACATCTTTCGATGCCCCGGTGCTTAAGCTCCTCCTCCTTTGCTGGTTTTCCCAACCAATAAAGTTTTCCACTTCACGGTTGTGAAAAAAAGCTTGCAAAGTTCTGATGCCCGGCTGGGAATCGAAGTGGCGACCCTCGGATTCTCGGTCGGCCACTCTACCACTGTGCTACTGCACCACTTATGAAATGTTGGTTTAATGTTAAACTTAAGCGCACACTCGAAATTTAATTTAGGAAAACTGGGAAGAGGAAATCGTGTTAACATAACGTATGATACCAATTTAAATTGGAAGGCGCATATTAGCAATGTGAGAAAGATAACCTCCATAATAATGAGCAAGTTTTACCATTTAAGAAAATTAGTTCCCTCAAAACTACATACCACAATGTATTATGCCCTAGTGAACTCGCGAATCAAACACGGTATCTCTTGTTGGGGTAGTTATTGCCTAACTAACTTTTAGAAACTAATTATTGTCCAAAAAAAAATGATCAGAATAATAAAATTTAAACCGAGGTGGGAGCCATCACGGCCACTATTTATGACATTATGGCTGATAACATACGGCCTCTGCGATACATGTATATATACAAAGAATTGAAATGGTTCTATCTACGAAGTGGCTTTTCAAACATAATGTAACGAATTGCACTATCTTAATTCTATTGAAGTCCGAACGGACTATTATATACAAAACATAAAACCTGAAGTATGCTACAAACTCCAACTAACATAACAACTGGAAGTATACTACAAATTCTCCCAAAACAACAACTGAAGTATGCTACAAACTACATACCTATTCGCCTTGGTGGAGACTTTTCAATAGTAGAAGACGTAAACCCAATAAGCCATAGGAAAGGAACTTGCTAGAACCGTTTGACGAGAAATTTCATGGTATATATAGAAAGCTTAAGCAAGTATAAATACCGGGCCACTAACTGCAAAACGGGGCAGTTTATTTTTGAAAACATAAGTGTTAAGTTGGTTATAAAAAAAGATATAAGTTTGTAATTGGTATACTTTTATTATAAGTGGAATAATAAAGCTTTTAGTGTGTTAGAACGAAAAGTGGTGTTTAGTTAATTGTAAAGTAAATAATTTGAAGTCGTTAAAAAGGAAATAGGTTTTATTTGCGAACCCGAGTGAAAATATTACATTGGTGTCAGAAAAGTGGAATAAAAGTTTTTTCGTGTGTGCATTTGCATTGAGATAATTAAGTTAGACAAGAAAATTGTGTATCACGTCTTTTTAATATAAAAAGTGACTGTGTCTCAAGAAAAATGGGTAAGGCTCTGAACCACTCAAATTTGGTCGACCTTAAGGCAGAACTAAACATACAAACATACGAGTGTGAGGTCTTCCTACTGCTGGATCGAAAAATGACCTTAATATTCGTTTGCAAGAGCATTTAAAAGAAAAAGAAGTAAATCCAGACACATTTCAATTTAACATTGAAATGTCGGAAGAACACGTAGTACTGATTTTGACTTCTCAAATATGCTCGCCAAGTTTGATGAACAAAAGGAACGATTTGAAGAACAAAAGAACGAGCAAAAGAATCTTCTCGAACAACTTGAGGAACAACGCGATGAACAAAAGAACGAGCAAAAGAATCGTCTTCAACGATTTGAGGAACAACGCAATGAGCAGAAGAACCTTCTGATTCTATTTCTTTACCTGCATGTTCAGATTCGAACAAAAAAAAAAAAACCTCCAATGTTTGTGTAACTGTCACTCCAACTGAAGCTTCTGGGGAAACGGACGAAGTCAACACACTTGCATTACAGAAGAAGTCTCTTTCTCATGACATCATGCCCATTGATGCTGCTGCCGTTGCTGTTGCCGCTGCCGCCACAGTGGTAGGGAGTGAGTCTATGGAAAAAAATGATGATAAATTGATCGAAAATAATATGCAAGTCAAACACTTGTTGCCCAATGTTGCCAAGTCAGGTAAAAATCTAGATCAATGTTTTCTAAGTAGAAATGTAATTAGAAGAATGAGATGGTTTCATCTATCCAGCTTTAAGCCGAAAACAACACCTGATGATATAATCTCCTATATTTCTTCGAAAACCAGTTTAGATAAATCATTATTCCTTTGCTATAAATTGGTTAAGCATAATTATGAAGAAGAAGAAGACATGACTAAACTTAAATATGTAAACTTTAAAGTAGGAACCCCTTTAGAATTTACAAACATTATTTTTAATTCCGACTTCTGGCCAAATGGAGTAAAAATTCGTTCGTTTAGCTACAGGGACAGGCCAACAAACCATGACTTGCCTCAGGACCAAGAAGATACGCCAAAAAACGAAAATCCTCCTGTAGTAATATTGATAAACTGAACTGCTTAATTAAATGTGATGATGTTTCTTTCTATGTTGAATTTGATGGAATGGCTGTTGCCGATGTGGGTGTTGATGAGATTGCTTTAATCGATGTTGCCGCTGTTGATATTGTAAATAATGTCGGGGTTGATGATGCTGCTGTTACTGATTATGTTGCTAAGGTTGATATTGCTACAGTTGCTGATTGTGTTGCTGATCTTTCTGCTGAATTTGCATACTTAAATAATGATGGTGTTGATTATGTTTGTCTATCAAATAATGTTGAATATGACTGCACGGCTGATGCTGATGTTGCTGTTGACGTTTCCATTGATGAAACCGTATTAAATGATGTCGCTAATATTGATATTGTAAACAATATCGAAGTTCAAGTTGCTGCTGTTGCTGATGTTGCTAATGTTCCTGATGTTGCTGTTGTTGCTGTTGATGTTAATCCACGATACGAAAATTTCAGTATTTACTACCAAAACGTAGGAGGAGTAAGAACTAAATTGAATGATTTATACTTTTACTTTGCATCTCAAGATTATGAAATTATTGTATTAACTGAAACCTGGCTGAATGATAGTCACTTAACGAGTGAAATTTTTAACGCTAGACAATATAATGTATATCGTAAAGATCGTTGTGCGACGACAATCGGGTTCGATAGAGGTGGTGGGGTTTTAATTGCTATCCAGTCTAAATTTATTTCCTGCCAAAAAGACTTGATATCTAGTCAATTATTGCATAACTTTGATGTAGACCAATTAATTGTAAAAGTTTCATTTGTGAAAAATGTTAATTTATATTTAAGTGTGAGCTATATTCGGCCAGGTAGTTCTCTAGAGCTTTATAATTTGCATTTAAATAATTGTAGGTCATTATTATGTAATTTAGGTCCTTCTGACCACGTTATTTGTTTAGGCGATTACAATATTGGAGATATTACTTGGAAGTTAGATACTGATGAAAATTGCTTAGTCCCATTTAACGTTTCGACTGATATTGAGAGCTCAGTTATTGATTTTTATAGTCAGTTTAACCTAATGCAAATCAATCATATCCAAAATATGCTGAATCGCATTCTTGATTTAATTTTTGTTAATAAAGAACTTGAAGTTTATTTAGATAGAATCAATTTTCCAGTTGTAAATAACACCATGCATCATGTATGTCTATCAGTAAATTGTAAATTATTGGCATATATCTCAAACTCTCATGACATTATTGAGTTATATGATTTTAAACGCGGCAACTTTGATGCAATGAATTTATTTCTTAGTTCTATTGATTGGGAGACTATTTTTTTGAATCAAGATTTAACTCAAGCGTTTTACATATTCAAATTGAAATTAAAGCAGGCATCTGATAGTTTTATTCCAAAAAAAATTGTTCAACAAAACTCCAACCCCCCTTGGTTTAACAAAATGCTATCAAATCTGAAAAATAGAAAAAATAAAGCTTTTAAAATTTATAAAAAGGATAGAACCATTTTGGTCAACCATCATATGTATTTAAACTTACAGAAAGAGTTCGATGTGCTTAATAAGTTTTTATACAATAATTTTATATTAAATGCTGACTCACAAATCAAGGTTGATAGTAAACATTTTTGGAAATTTGTTAACACAAAGAAAAAATCAACTGGATTACCGAATTGCATGGAATTTTGCGGTTGTACTTCCAGTGATCTATCAACTATATGCAATCTTTTTGCTGATTATTTTAAATCAGTATATTCTCTTACGTCACCTAGTGTACTTCCTCAATTTTTACCACCTAATGTTGTTGATATTGGAAGCATCAACTTAAGTAGAATGGAAGTATCTGAAGCCTTACGAGGTATAAATGAAAATAAAAGTGCTGGACCGGATGGTATTTCTCCTAAAATCATTAGAAAATGTGCAACATCTCTCGCGATACCCCTTTGCTGGATTTTCAATTTGTCTCTTCGAACTGGTCAATTCATAGATGAATGGAAAACATCTTTTATTTCTCCAATTTTCAAATCTGGATCAAGACAAAAAGTATGTAATTACAGACCGATTTGTAAGCTATCTGTTATTCCAAAAGTATTTGAAAAGATTGTTTGTGATAAGCTTTATTTTTTTACCAAAAATGTAATTGCTGAATCTCAACACGGTTTTGTGTCAGGCAGATCAACAGCTTCTAATCTCACTGTTTTATGTAACTCTGTAGTAAAAGGATTTGAAAAGGGTTATCAGACAGACATAGTATTCACAGATTTCGCTAAGGCCTTTGATAGGGTAAATCATGAAATTCTTGTTCATAAATTTTCTTTGATAGGATTCCATTCTCATTTTTTAAAATGGATAAGTTCATATCTGAGTAATAGGATCCAATTCGTTAAAATAAATAAATTCAAATCTAAAGCTATCAAAGTAACCTCAGGTGTTCCACAGGGGAGTCATATTGGACCTTTATTTTTCATACTTTTTATAAATGATATTCCTGATACTATTAATTTTTCTAATTATTTGTTGTATGCTGATGATGTTAAAATTTTTAAAGTCGTTAAATCTGTTGATGATTGTCTATTATTGCAAGAAGATCTAAATAAATTAGCATTATGGTGTGATAGAAATTTACTCTATCTGAATGTATCTAAGTGTCAAAGTTTTACGTGTTTTAGAAGAAAATCACACATTTTGTTTGATTATTCAATTAATGATATTATTTTAGAAAAAGTTACTCATAAAAAAGACTTAGGAATTATATTAGATCATAAGCTTCTTTTAATTTTCACATTGATTTTACAGTTAATAAAGCCTATAAGATGCTTGGTTTTGTACGAAGAAATACAAAGGAATTTTCTGATCCTTACGTGCTCAAATGCCTTTACTCTGCTTTTGTCAGATCTAATCTGGAGTATTGTAGTGTTGTTTGGAATCCTTTTTATAACACTCATTCCATAAGAATAGAAAGAGTACAGAAATCTTTCACTAGATACGCTTTTAATAAGCTTAATTGGAGTATTGATAGACCTCCATATAATGTAAGATGCCAGCTCTTTGGTATGCAATCGCTTGAGTTAAGAAGGAAATATTTTTCAATAATGATGATAAATGATATCTTAAGCAATCACATAAATTGTTCTTATTTCCTTGAACGTATTAACTTGTATTTTCCTTGCAGAAGTCTTCGTATGTTTTTCTACCTACGTGATGAATTTTCTATAAATAACTATTGTAGAAATGAACCCATATCCCGTTGCATTAAAGTGACAAATAGTGTTTTACCCTCTCTAGATATTTTTCAACTCTGTTCAAGAGATAGCTTTAAAAAAAATGTCATGCTTGTTTTGTTATATATCGACACATAGTTTATTTAAATTAATATTTATTTATATTTATAAAATGAAATTTATTGTACATATTTTACTATACTACTTTTACTTTAAAATTTTTTTTTTTTTTTAATAAGACAAATTCTATATACTACTGAAATACATCAGCCAAGTAGAAGACTTAGCACTATTATATTTGGACTTGTTGAATTATTGATTCAAAATAGCTTTTAACGGCCTTTAGTCCAACAAAAATTGGCGTTTCGTCCCGGTGATCTCACATGGACTCATCAGTTGACTAGTGAGGACCTTTGTCAATACGCAATTTTTGCCAAGTTCAGTTCATCTTACATAGATTTCGTGAAGAACATCTAGTGTGAACTATATCCAACAAGACTAGAATTCCTAATCATTAAATTGGAAATTTTTGTTTTTTGCCCATGGCCTGGCATTATTTATATAAGAAGTTTTTTTTTTTTTTAATAATACAAATTCTATATACTACTGAAATACATCAGCCAAGTAGAAGACTTAGCACTATTATATTTGGACTTGTTGAATTATTGATTCAAAATAGCTTTTAACATCCTTTAGTCCAACAAAAATTGGCGTTTCGTCCCGGTGATCTCACATGGACTCATCAGTTGACTAGTGAGGACCTTTGTCAATACGCAATTTTTGCCAAGTTCAGTTCATCTTACATAGATTTCGTGAAGAACATCTAGTGTGAACTATATCCAACAAGACTAGAATTCCTAATCATTAAATTGGAAATTTTTGTTTTTTGCCCATGGCCTGGCATTATTTATATAAGAAGTTTTTTTTTTAATAATACAAATTCTATATACTACTGAAATACATCAGCCAAGTAGAAGACTTAGCACTATTATATTTGGACTTGTTGAATTATTGATTCAAAATAGCTTTTAACGGCCTTTAGTCCAACAAAAATTGGCGTTTCGTCCCGGTGATCTCACATGGACTCATCAGTTGACTAGTGAGGACCTTTGTCAATACGCAATTTTTGCCAAGTTCAGTTCATCTTACATAGATTTCGTGAGGAACATCTAGTGTGAACTATATCCAACAAGACTAGAATTCCTAATCATTAAATTGGAAATTTTTGTTTTTTGCCCATGGCCTGGCATTATTTATATAAGAAGTTTTTTTTTTTTTTTAATAATACAAATTCTATATACTACTGAAATACATCAGCCAAGTAGAAGACTTAGCACTATTATATTTGGACTTGTTGAATTATTGATTCAAAATAGCTTTTAACGGCCTTTAGTCCAACAAAAATTGGCGTTTCGTCCCGGTGATCTCACATGGACTCATCAGTTGACTAGTGAGGACCTTTGTCAATACGCAATTTTTGCCAAGTTCAGTTCATCTTACATAGATTTCGCGAAGAACATCTAGTGTGAACTATATCCAACAAGACTAGAATTCCTAATCATTAAATTGGAAATTTTTGTTTTTTGCCCATGGCCTGGCATTATTTATATAGAAAGTTTTTTTTTTTTTTTTAATAATACAAATTCTATATACTACTGAAATACATCAGCCAAGTAGAAGACTTAGCACTATTATATTTGGACTTGTTGAATTATTGATTCAAAATAGCTTTTAACGGCCTTTAGTCCAACAAAAATTTGCGTTTCGTCCCGGTGATCTCACATGGACTCATCAGTTGACTAGTGAGGACCTTAGTCAATACGCAATTTTTGCCAAGTTCAGTTCATCTTACATAGATTTCGTGAAGAACATCTAGTGTGAACTATATCCAACAAGACTAGAATTCCTAATCATTAAATTGGAAATTTTTGTTTTTTGCCCATGGCAAACTTTTACTTTTATTATTATAACATTTATTATATAAGTTGTTATCTATAAGAGATTGTTAATCTCTGCTTGATGAAATAAACTAAACTAAACTAAAAAGAACAAATGCATCGCTCTTAACGAACGTAAGGCGTCGAAAACCAATTTTCGGAAGTAGACGCACAGCTTGAAAATGTTCATGGAAAATTTGAAAAAGTGGAAGACAAAATTAAAAATTTAACAAAGGAATTGGACAAAGTGAGAAAAATAAAGTTTCGAGAACGACTGTCCAAAGAGAAAATAAATGCATCCATAAACTTGTGATGGAAAAAATTCTTGGTCGATCTATAAAAACCAATTTGAGGCAGCTGCAATAACAAACGGCTGGGATGACGAAGAGTAGTTTGCAGCGCTGACACTAGCACTAAGAGGTTCTGCTGCTGAAACTATACCAGCAGATAAGAATGGCAGCTTAGTGCTCTTGTCCAAGCCATTGACAAGTGCTTTGGAGATGGCCATATACAAGAAGTTTTCTAAGTCCAACTTAATATCAGAGTCCAGGAAAGTGGTGAAAGCCTACAGCAACTTCAGGCAGACATCGAACGACTAGCACACCTGGCATATCCAACCGCAGGAGATGAAATCATTAGCCAGTGTGCAACGGAAGCATTTGTCCGTGCCTTTTCTGACAGAAACCTTCAGCGAGCAATCCGATCTGCTGGAAAACGTACTCTTCCAACGCCAGTGCTGATTACCACCAAAAAGAGCTGTGTGTCAACATTGTGGACATGAAAATACCAGAGAAGATTCTGGCAGAACAATCAACACTAGTGCTTGTCCGGTTTCCCAGACGGGACACAAGTAAGAACCAACTTCGAGGGGCAGAAGCTGGTTTCTGGCGTCGATGGCCCCAGAACCACCATACAGGTGTCACATATTAAACGCGACAACAAAAGTCTAAGAGTAGATGCAATTTTAAACAACAGAAAATACGCGGCTACAATTGACACTGGTGCCACTGCCTTGATTGTGCATAGAGACTTGGTCAAGATGGCATGGCCGCACAACACCAATAGCTATCGTCTGAAAACAGCGACAGGAGAGGCAGCAAGAGTGTACGGAGAAGTTCGTCTTAAGATCCGATTGGCAAAATTGGAGTTTTTACATCTATTTCTAGTAGCAGATATATGTGACGAGTGCATCATTGGAGTCGACTTTATGAAAGAGCACGGAGTTATTCTGGATATCGGAAAGCAAGTTCTTAGATACAGAAATATAGAAATTCCAATGACTTATGGCAATGAAAACTCATCAACTCTAAGTACTGTTATAATCAAAGAAGACATATGTTTGCCTCCTTCTTTAGAAGTATTTGTTTGGACAAAACTAAAGGGTAATTCGGGTGGCCATCAATACCTAAAGGTGGAACCGGACTCTGGACAATGTTCCCAAAACTTTATGGTGGGAAAAACTCTGGTGGCACCAAAGAACAACATGGTGCCTGTTGGGATACTGAACATCAAACCTTACGAAGCTAAGCTCAGAAAAGGAGAAGTAGTTGGGAGATGTGAATCTGTGTCAGCAATAACAAAGATCACTGAAGTGGACAGCCAAAAGTCGATGAACCCCAAACATTTGAAGCTAAAATTTTCAAGTCATCCAATCTAAGCCAACATCAGCTTAGTTTTGCTGGTAGCCTTCTTGATGAGTACGGTGATATATTTTCTTCACCAAACAGGCAGTATGGTCGAACACAACTTGTGCAACATCGAATCGATGTAGGAGACGCGAGGCCGATTCGTGAATCAGCAAGATGTTTCCCATTGGCTAAACAAGCAGAAGTCGAGGAAATGATATCGAGCACGAAGAAAGATAGGCTAATCGAAAATTCAAAAAACCCTTGGGCATCACCTGTGGTTCTTGTCAAGAAGAAAGATGAAAGCACTCGATTTTGTGTGAACTACCGTAGGCTGAACTATGTAACAAAGAAAGATAGCTATCCTCTGCCCAGAATTAGCGATACTTTAGATGTAATGGAAGTAGCTCAATTGTTCTCCACTTTAGACTTCAAAAGCGGCTACTGGCAGGTAGGAATCCACCCAGAAGATCAGAAGAAGACAGCTATCTCCAAAGGAAATGGCCTGTGGCAATTTAAAGTGATGCCGGTTAGACTGTGTAACGCTCCGGCAACATTTGAGCGCTTGATGGAGTGCCTTTTGCAAGATCTTACTTGGAAATCTTGCCTTGTTTACCTGGACGATGCCGTCGTTTACCGAAAAACATTTGATGAACATTGTGAGAGCCTTAAAGCCGTATTCAAAACACTTCGAGAAGCTCACCTTAAATTGAATCCAGTTAAAGGTGCGCTTTTCAAGACCGAAGGTAAATACCTGGGGCATATTATCTCGTCCGATGGAGTAAAAACTGATCCAGAAAAAAGTTAATACCATCCAGAACTGGCCAACACCTCAAGACAAACAACTCCGATCAACTCCGCAGCTTTCTTGATCTAGTCACGTATTATTGCCGGTTTGTGAAGGACTTTGCTGGAATCGCTAAGAGTTTACCTAAGTTTACTGAAAAGGGGAAACCATTCAAATGGTCCGGTGAGTGCGAGAAAAGTTTTCGGTAACTGAAGGTGCGCTTATGTAACACGCCTGTGCTGACCTATCCGGCTCCAGATAAACCTTTTATCATCGACGCTCTGCATGACGTAGAAGGAAAAGTTGTCGCCTACTACAGCAAGGTACTCTCAGCGATCATAAACACATGTATACAAGCATTGCACGTGCCAAGAAGAAAAGGAGGTAACTGCCATTCAGAGGCTAAGAGTTGATCCCATTTACGGTTGGAACAACGAAGAATTGAGAACGGCCCAAAAACAAGACTCGGATATCGAACCCATTCTTGCATGGAAAGAACACGAAGGAAAACCAGAATGGAGTGAAATCTCTGATAGGAGCCCAGTTCTCAAAGCCTATTGCGCACAATGGGACTCACTTTATTTGCAAGAAGGTACACTACGGCGTAAGTGGCAAATCTTTTGTGATGCACCTAGTCGTACCTCGGTCAAAAGTCAAAGATGTTTTACGAGAAATGCTTGATGGAGAACATAGAAATTTTAATTAATACAGTGGAAAGTTACCGCAAATTTTGCCTCGAAATACACACTTCGGTCGCCAAAGGAATCGGATCCCTGTCTTATGATCGTCAACTCGAACAATTTTCTAGTGCTTTTAACGACTTGAAACATGTCATAAGATCTAATCTTGCTTCTATGCCCGAGTCTCATCCCTTCATGGGCTTAAATAAAAATATTACCTCCATCCGCAATGACCTTTATTCTCTTCTTCAAACCTCTTCTCGCGTTAAATCATCTGCATCTTGTCAAGTGTCTCCACTATTTATCGATGTTCTATCTAAAATTAATGACATTAGCGGTGATCTCGCTGCAACACGAATATCTATTGGTGATATATCAGAAGAAATTAAATCTGCCTCCTGTAAAATTGATGAACTTTCGGATCAATTTCGGCCTACCCCTTCGATCTACAACACATCCATCCTCGCAGAACTGACTGAAAGTTCGTACAAGTCCTCTCATCCTCCGTCACCACCCACAATTTCTCCAAATGCAGATGAACAAATTATCCTACGTCTCGATTCGGGCAGGACCACTCATCCTCAATCGCCTCCCACAATACCAGAGTTAATCCCCATCGTTTCTCCAAGTACAGATGAAAAAATTATCCATCGCCTTGGGACGACGTGGACTCTCACCGAGTGGAATAACAGACTAAAAAAAATCAATTCTATGTCCGAATTCACCCCCTTTTTCATAAAAGTAAACCCTAGGAAAGCTGGTATCACCTAGATTCAGAAGACGTTTCTCGAGAAGTTTGGAATTACTCTGGGAGTATGTAAGAAACTTTCTTTTTCAAGTTTCAAGATAGATGTTCCCTCTAAATATGAATGGCTGTTTTCTAGCTCCCACAACGAAACCATCATGCTTGGTAAAGCAAAAATAACCAAATGGAAACAGATTCTAATAATAAGAATAGCTCTAAGTCCAACCTTTACAAAGATAAGTTATGTTCTAATTGAAGTTTCAAAACAAATGTCTTCCCAATTTCACAACGAACCTTCCAGTACCCTGGCAGAAACGTGTATCTTTCAACGTTGAACTTTCTTATCAGTCTTTTCTTCCCACCAAATCTTCCTCTACAAAATTTCACAATTTCATACAGTCTCACACTTTAAATCCTGCTGCTTCACCTTTTTCACCGTCTCTTTCGTCTGCTAACACTTATAAAACTCTTAATCCTTCTCTTCCAACTGTTCATCCCCGATCTTTGACCCTATGGTTCCTCCTTCTGTAAAACTTACATCCAGACTTGCTGGCCTTTCACCCACTTTAAATGACTAAAATGGGGCTATATTATGTCACGTTAACGAGATAGTAACTTTTTGATAACGTTCGCCTTTATATTGCATAATTATATGATAAACCTGATTCCGTTTGTATTGAATGCAAAACTAAAACCAACCTAATTGTATCAATACAAAAAGAAGGCCTACCAACAGAACCGACCTACCTTCGTAAGATCTACACCCACTTCCATGAAGGCTTTAATATTTCTCCTGCCACAGTCACTAAAGACCTTGCTACTTATGCCTCCCATATCGGCTCTAAGCGCGTTTCCCACCTTCAAAGTACCCGCAACACTCTGAGAAAATATTAGCGACCCTAACCTAACTCCTAAATTTTTATCGCTTTATTACCAAAACGTAAGGGGTCTTCGGACAGCAAGAGCATCCGTTTACCTCAACTCACAAAAACTTCCCTACAATATCTTTGACCTAGCAGACCTCTGCAATTCTATTCTCGATGAAGAGCTATTTACTTCGGAATTTGCTGTCTTTCGAGCCGACGGCAGCATAAGTAGCGATGATGATCATTCTGGGCGAGGTGTCCTCTTGGCAATACACAATCGTTTTCTCGTAAAAAGATCGTGCGCTTCTTCTTTTCAATTTTCAATTTGTCTGTGTCAAAATACCTTTAAATAAACGATATATTTACTTAGTCTGTTGCTATTCACGCCCTTCCCAGCCCACCCAAGCTTATCAACTTGCAGTTGATGAAATTGACTCCCTGTTCGAAGTCACAGATACTCTGGATGACTTAATTGTTGTTGGTGACTTTAGCCTCCCTCAACTTCAATGGAATCCATCGGAAGATGAAATATCTTTTGTGCCTATAAACTCCTTCTCTGAAAAGGAACACCTGCTCACTTACTGATTCTTTGACATTGGTCTTAGTCAGGTTGGTGGTATTACCAACAACTTAGTTAGACAACTTTACTTAATTTTCTCATCAGATGCCAACTGTTCCCTTGTTTCCGAAAGTACCTCGACCACTTCCACCCCCCTTTTTCACTCACGTTTTCATTTGATCGTGACAATGACGCAGTGCAGTCAGAAAATTCTTTTTTTGTTCCTTCATGAACAACAGTATCTCAATTGATACCGCCTTGGAATTTTTCTACACGTCTATCTTTAACTGCCTCTTACAAGCCGTCCCTTACGTTCCGCGTAAACATGTCTCTTCCTCCCCTCCCTGGTACAATAAAGAATTGCGAACCCTTCGTAACGTGAGAAATAAATTATGGAAAATTTATTTAAAAACCAGGTCTGGTATCGACTGCTCAAGCTACCAACAAAGTCAACAACGCTTCTCATCTCTGTGCGAACTCCCCTACCATGAATACATTGACAGAATGCAAAATAGCCTGATTTCGGATAGCAGACGCTTCTACCAATTTATTGATATTAAACGAAAATCTGATGGCTTTCCCTCGGCTTTCAAATTTCTGGACTCGGCATCTGCCGACCACAAAATAATCACAAACCTTTTTGCCTCATTTTTTAGTCAATCGTACAGTGATAATCCTCAAGTACCTGACTATGAATTTCTTAATTATTTAAAAGGTACCCCACGTACCTCTCTCACCTCAATCGAAATAAGTGTTGACATTGTGGCCAAAAAGATAAGTTTACTGAAAGACGATTTCCCACCTGGCCCAGATGGTTTGCCTGCTATTTTGCTAAAAAAAATGTGCTAACTTTTTGTGTGAGCCACTTTCAACTCTATTTCGCCTTTCACTCTCTCAGGCCATTTTTCCAAAATTGTGGAAGAGCTCCTTTATTTTTCCTATTCACAAAAAAGGTTTAAAAAACAATGTTACTAACTACCGGCCTATAGCCAAACTTTCCTTAATTCCAAAACTTTTTGAAAGCATTGTCTATGACTCTCTCTATTTCACTTTCCTTTTTTATTTCTTGGCTCAGGTCATACTTAGAGAACCGCCAATATAGAGTTATCTTAAGGTTCTCAATCTCTTATCCCATCCATGCAATATCGAGCGGTCCTCAAGGGAGCCACCTTGGTCCTTTGATTTTTGTCTTAACAATAAATGATGTTATTAATGTCATTAATGATTCGACTGTCTCTATTTACGCTGATGATATGAAAATAATTAAAGTCATTTCCACCCCGTCTGATTCTACCTTACTTCAAAACTACGTTAATGCATTCCAAATTGGTGCGAAAAATTTTTTTTAGAACTGAACGTTACTAAATGTCAATGCATTACTTTCTCACGAAAACGATTGCAGTCTCCTTCTCGAACATATTTTTTTCACGAAGTGGCTATTCAAATTGTCTTCTCTATTCGTGACTTTGGAGTTATTTGCGACAGCCTGTTAAATTTTCGAGCCCATTTTGATCATATTATAAACAAAGCCAACTCTTCTCTACGTTTCATCAAACGTTGGTCTTAGGAATTCTCGAACCCCTACGTCACTAAATCCTTACACATCACCTTCGTTAGATCCCCCCTTGAATACGCTAGTCAAGTCGGGTCTCCTCATCAGAACTTGCATTCCCAAAGAATCGAAGCTGTACAACGTAGATTCCTTCGATTTGCACTCCGTGGTCTTCTTTGGTCTGATAATCTCTTCTTACCGCCTTATAAAGACCGTTTAAAATTAATCAACTTGCAAACCCTACATAAATGCCTACAAATCAACGCACAAATTACGGTCTCTTTGAACCAATTTCAAGAATGCTCCGCTTAGCTTATAACGCACAAGATACCTTTGACTTCCATATAAGTACTTCCTCACTTAGAAGCTCTCTGTACAACTCATCCTAGACCTCTTTTTTCTTTCTCACTTTTTAGTTTAAGATTAAGTTTTAAGTTTTCTCTTCAAAAACAGATGAAACCTTTACAAAAAAAAAATAAATAAAAAATAATACAAAAAAATAATACAAAAAAAAATACAAAAAAAATAAATAAAAAAAACAATAGATTTAAATAAGTTAACTTTAGTTTTAAGTTTAGAACGGACTATTTTATACAAAACATAAAACCTGAAGTATGCTACAAGCTCCAACTAACAGAACAACAGTTTCACCAATCTATTAAACGAAAATGTTTGTTAAAATTGAGTTCCTTGCACATCCCTGGAAGATACGAGTATATGACTAATCGTTTAACTTTGACAGTATAAGTGTTTCTTTCTGCATTTTGGTCCAATAAGTGTTAATTTTAATTTGTCTCATCATGACCATAATTGAAAGTTTTATATGCTAAAAGTTTTTGTTGATCGTGGAAATCATAAACTCTCTATATACGAAATTTATAATAGACAACATTTAAATACGTACTCTCTATAACATTATTTAGGTGTATTCTAAAATACAATACTCTTCCTTTCCCGTTGAGTTCAACATTAGTATATGTTCTGCCGATAAATATTTGTTTAAGAGACTGCACACCACTCTTCTGTTTGTTTTCTCTTTATATATACACGTCAAACGTCACCCACTTTCTGACACCAGGGTTTCAATTCCCGATCTGTGAAGATGTGAAGTGATAAATTTTATCACGCTTTCACGTCTAATTCGATTCTCGGTTCGTGAAAAAGTGAAGTTAAATGCCAAAAATTTTTCATATAATAATTTTTTTATCACAGTCAATTGTTTTGTGGAGAAAATGTTTCTAATCGAATATTAAGAAGAAAAACAGGATTTGGCACATGACAAGTAAGCAACAATTATATTTATACACAAATTTATTTTGGTAGTAAGTTATATTTGTGTTAATTCGAGTAAATAACGAAATTGTTAAATCAAGAGATTCACTACAGCCGACGCGACGGTGCTCATTCCCGCTACAGATTTTTGGAAACTACCCATTGCAAAAAAATGCAGAGCACTTTACCATATTCAAATGGCTTCGAAGCGCACTTATAAGTTGAGTGTTTTTCAAGAATGCTCTCAATTCACGTATTAAATCCATGCATAAATGTTTTGGGAATCTATAACGCTCAATAAAGTGCTCCTAGTTGTAACTTCGAATAGATTCTGCCCATCTCGAGGGGAAGCCTCAATATCCTCACATGAAAAAATAATAAATCTTACGCAAAACAGAGATACTCGTACTATTGAATATAATATAAAAACCCACAATTGTTCACAGTACGACGTCTGTTTAAGTCGGAACTAATTTGCTCCGACTGTCTGGACAGGGTACATAAACCTTGACCAGAATGAAGATTATACAAAAAGGTTCTTGTACCTTTTGTATACTGCGGAAGAAGGAATAGTTGTGATTATATTAATGCCCCTTACCACTGGTGGGGAAGCAATAATAATAAGGAGACCAAACAACCTTTTGAGCATAAAATGATAAATTTAATTAGCTTACAATACTATTTATACAATAATTTTGCTTACTTAGCTAAATTTATAAACAACTAAAATATACAAAAAATAATATGATACAAAAAATTAAAGGAAATATAATACATTTCTGTCAGGTATGTTCTGAGCATGAATGAAGAAAAAGAAATGCTGACTACTGTGAGAAAATTATTATTTGCATTTGAATTGAAGCATACAGAGAAGCTGTTGCATTTGAATTGAAGCATATAGAAAAAATGTGAAAATAAAGCATACAGAGAAGCTGTTGCTGTTAATTAAACAGAGAAGCTGTTGTAGGGCAATAAATATTGTAAATTGTTGGTATATGATAATCGGATGGATTAAAATATACATTCTCCGCCCGTTGAACTATGTTCAAAACTATAGAACCATTTCGAATGTTATGTTGTTGGGATTCTTGTCGTTGAGGTCTTCTTTTTTGCAGTCGAGGTTGCCCCGGATATCTGCTGAGGTTCTGCTGGGCTTTCGTTCGTCTTTGGAGATTACCGTCTTGTGTTTGCAGTAATAGTAGTATGACCATCGTAACAAGCAGATCAGTATTATGATGGATAAGATTAATGCGAAGTAGCTCCCTGTAAATTGGTGCACATTGATTTGATACGAGTATGTTATTGAAGGCAATGCCTTCGTAATATTTATGAGTTCTTGCTGCATTTGTTTGAAGATGTTCTTTTTTGCCTGAACTAGTTCTGAAACCGATAGGGGACCATTTTTCAGCTTGATTTCTGCCACCTTCAACTCAATTTCTTCAGCTGACAATTCTTCTTTATTTTTCTTGATTTTGGTTATTAGCGCCTTTTGTCTTAGGTTGTGGACGTATCTTAGTATAAAAGCGACTATTCTTTCTGCAAATTTGAAGGAATTTTTATGGTTGAGTGTAGTTAAAAATCCTTCTTGATGCGGGGGTGACTTGTGAACAGCGGTTCCCACAGATAGGTTCTCGTCAATTGGTTTATGTTTAGGTGGCCAAATTGAAGTGCCTCCATGTAGAAACCTTGGTCCGTATAACCAAATGTTGCAATATTGGAGTCGTTCAGGTGTTATCCCACGTGAAAGCATATCAGCCGGATTATCCTTTTAGGGGACATGATGCCATTGCTGAGGTATTTTATTTTGTTGAATACGCGATACTCGATTAGCAACAAAAACAGGTAGGGAGGCGGATGATGACGAATTAATCTAAGCAAGAACAATTTCCGAGTCTGTCCATAAAAATGTTGCGTCATTATGAATCTTCAGGTCTTTTTGCAAACGAAGCAGGAGCTCAGTGGCAAGGCAGGCGGCACATAGCTCCAGTCGGGGAATAGTTGCTTGCTGTGTTAATTTTGATTGTTTTGAAGGTGCTACTCTTGATTTAGAGCATAGTAATCGCACCGTGATAGTGGTGTCACTGCTAACTGATCGTACGTATACTGCTGCTCCATATGCCATATGCCGAAGCGTCCGCAAAAATGTGATGTGTGTTTTTTGTGTTTCTATGTGCAAATATGTGCCTATCAATTTTGATATTGTTCAGAGATTGTAGGCCTTCACGATACTTAAGCCATGTCGTCTGCATTTCTTGGGGTAATGCTGCATCCCAGTCAAGTTTTAATTCCCACAGTTTCTGGAGAAATATTTTTGCGACGACGACCACCGGAGCCATGATGCCTAGTGGATCAAATAAATGTGCTATGTGGGAATATGCAGAACGTTTGGTAACTCGAGCCTTATTAACCCAGGATGTCTTGACATAGAGTTGATTAGACTTCGCCATCCACGTAAGTCCTACTGTCTTGATGTGTTCATCAACATTGCTGCTGAAGTCAAGCTCCGTTTCTTTGTCCTCGAGCGGAATACTTTTCAGAAGAGATGCATGATTGGCGCACCACTTCCTAAACTTGATACCACTTCTTTGTAAAATTGTTTGCAGTTCCGATTGGGTAGTGAGTAACTCGGCAATTTTGTGAGAACCAGTTAAGACATCATCTACGTAAAAGTCTTGTAACAGTGCCATTGATCCCAATGGATATCGTTCCTTATATTCTTGGGCTAATGTCTGAAGGCACTTTGTGGCTAGGTATGATGCAGAGGTGGTGCCGTTGGTAACTGTTGAAAGCTTAAAGCACTTCAAGGCATCATTTAGACTGCTTCTCCACCAAATCAACTGGAACCTTTGATCCTCTTCGTCTATCAGTACCTGCCGATACATCTTTTCGATATCTGCGGTGAACACATATCTTGGCATGCGGAATCGTAGCAGCATTGAAAAGACATCACCTTGAATTGTTGGACCAGTGGAGAGAATATCATTAAGGGATAGATTTGTGGAAGTTTTTGCGGAGGCATCAAATACTACTCTTAGCTTAGTAGTGCTGCTGTCTGGCTTTTGAATGCAGTGATGGGGCAACAAATAATATGGTTTCGCAATTCGATGAAAGGCCACTTCTTGCATATGCCCCAATTGCTGGTATTCTTCCATGAACTGTCTGTAGAGCTTTTTTAGATCTGGTGAATTCGCAAGCCTCCGCTCAAGTGCAATAAATCTCCGAAACGCAATGTCCTTTGATTCTCCTAAGCACGTCGGTGCCTCTTTGAAGAGCATCCGAACCACAAATCGACTAGTGGAGTCTATAGTTGTTGTTTGAATGAAGTGAGTCTCACATCGTTTTTCGGCTTGAGTGAAATTATTGTCTGTGGTTGAAGTTGTTTCTTCTAATCGCCAAAATCTTTCAATCTGTTGATCAAGAGCCTCATCTGCGGTGCAAATTCTACAATTTGCCACCATAGTATAGAGAGTGGGGTTGATACCTTGCCTACTGCTATCCATCTAAACACGGTATTTTGCAGGGTTGGAAGATCATCTCCTAGGCTTATTTGTCCAACAACCAAAGTCGAATAAACGATTTCAGCACCAATTAGCAAATATATTGGTCCTGGCCGATTGAATTGTGAATCAGCTAAACAAGATTATTTGGAATATTCCAGGTAGATGTACTGATAGGCCTTGATGGCAGTGGTGAAATTATTTTTGGAAGAATGTGTGCTTCCACTCGGGTAGAGAATCCGTTGATTTTTGAGCTTATTTCAACGCTAATTCTTCGAAGAGATGCCTGCTTGCTTTGGCCGATACCTTCAACACATAACGCCTCATAAGTCGCCTTCAGACCTAATGATTTTGCTAGTTTGTCTGTTATTAGATTGATCTGTGATCCTGAATCCAACAAGGCTCGGCATGCTACTTGCTTTCCGGTTTGGCACTTTAGATGGACAATGGCTGTCCCCAGTATCACGCTTGAAGATTTGTGTGGTTTACTTTCAACACTGGGATTAGTTCCCGCTGCAGAAGTGCAAAGGCTTGTTGAGTCTCCGATGGTAATTGTGTTGCCAGGTAATGATGACACTTTCAAATTTTTGGACCTGGCTGACTCATCCAAATGAAGAAGTGTATTGTGTTTCTTTTGGCATTTGGTGCAACATCGGGAAGAGCAAGTGTTTGATGCATGTCCTGATCTTAGGCAATTTGTGCAGTGCCTTGATTTTTGCACCAAGTTTAAGCGCTGTGACAGGCTTAGTTGCAGAAACTTCTCACAGGAGTACAGCTGATGGTTACCCTTGCAGTAGATGCATGCAGATTTTGTTGCCACCAGTGCAGTGTCGTATACGCCTTGTCGGGTCTTGGCCCCTGTCGTTGATCTTTTGAACCCTTTCCTTGGCTTGACCCTAGTGCTTCTAGGGATTGAAACCGCGTCTCAAGGAATGACATGAACTGCTTCAAAGATGGCAACGCCTTTGGTTGCTTGAGCGACTGCTCCCAAAGTTGGAGCGTATTTCTGTCCATCTTTTTTATCAAAATAACCATCAGCAGAGGGTCCCAATTGTGAGTGTCTACACTTAAACCCTTCAAACTGAGCATGCACTCTTGTGTGGTGTCATGCAATGCTTTTATTGCTTTTGAACCTTCACTGTGAATGGCAGGTTGCATTAGCAATCTCTGTATGTGTGCCGTTGGAAGTAGCCTAGGATTGTCATATTAATCCTTGACTACTTGCTATGCTGCACTGTAGTTCTCATCGGACGTGGAGAAGTGCCTCATTAGGTTCTCTGCTTCACCTGCTAGTGTCGTCTTCAGGTAGAATAGCTTCTGGCAGTTTGCAATGTCTTGCTTATGTACTAGTTCAGTGAATAAATCACTGAACTGCTTCCATTTCGTATAATCCCCATCAAACTTAGGCAAGGTTATTTTTGGTAGTTTAAGGGCTTGATGGTGTGTGCTTGCTGTAGGAAGATTACTAACTGGATTGGATGGTATTACGTTCTGTCTGGCGAACTTCTCCAATCTCTCGTTCAAAGAAATCTGGAAATCTTGCACATCATCTTCCAACGTATAGAATTCCTCTACGTTGTATCCAGCTCGTCATGGATCTTCCGAGAGCTCGTGAATTAGACGATGGGTTTCCTCGAGCTCCATCCAGTGTTTTCGCAGAGCGTTCAATTTTACACTACAAAAAGTTGAACTCCAAGCGTCTTTCACAGTGGTTTTTAGACCTTTTAACAATCGCTGTAACGACTTCGTTGTTGTGCCTTGCCTTCTTATGACTCTTGTTAGATCAGATGCGGGGGCTTCTGCGAGCTGCTTTAGTTCTGTTGATGTGTGTGTGTCATCTTTATTTTTGTGGCCTGGTAATCCATCATCAGCACCACCTGACGACTTCATTGAAGGGTCGATGTCGACCTTTATAGGCACAATTGATTCCAAGATATGCTTAAGATCAATGTACGCATTTTTGACCTTCTCGTATGTGTTAGCTTGCACATACGGAGTGTCTGCCTTCACATGAGCCTTTATCTGGTCATGATTGCCAGCGAACCCTAACCAGAGAGCTTCTAATGTTCTTAATTTCTTGGCCTTGTACTCTTTAATCTTTGCCAACATTGCTCTTGAGTCTAATCAACTCGTCCGTTATGGCCTTCTGCCTTCCCACGATGGCAAACACCTTCATTTCATCCATGTTGATTATTTGTGTGCTCTACCTTTAAGATGAAACAGGAAGCTTGCTACTGATATCCACGTGCTGGTGGATTTTGAAGCGCAGGAACTCTCGAACCGTGTTAATATCGTTAATATCCACCTGTTGGTGGATTCTGGAACCAGGAACTCTCGAATTCAGGAACTCTCGAACCTTGTTAATATCCACCTGTTGGTGGCTTCTGGAACGCAGGAACTCTGGAACTCAGAAACTCAGGATATTTGAATTGTAGACCAAGTATTTAAGCCCTTGGGACGCTTAATATCACTTACAATCAGAAGGCTGTTTATGCTCTTAATCACGTCGGGGTCACCAATGCTCGTACTATTGAATATAATATAAAAATCCACAATTGTTCACAGTACGACGTCTGTTTAAGTCGGAAATATTTTGCTCCGACAGTCTGGACAGGGTACATAAACCTTGACCAGAATGAAGATTATACAAAAAGGTTCTTGTACCTTTTGTATACTGCGGAAGAAGGAATAGTTGTGATTATATTAATGCCCATTACCACTGGTGGGGGGAAGCAATAATGATAAGGAGACCAAACAACCTTTTGAGCATAAAATGATAAATTTTATTAGCTTACAATACTATTTATACAATAATTTTGCTTACTTAGCTAAATTTATAAACAACTAAAATATACAAAAAATAATATGATACAAAAAATAAAAGGAAATATAATACATTTCTGTCAGGTATGTTCTGAGCATGAATGAAGAAAAAAGAAATGCTGACTACTGTGAGAAAATTATTATTTGCATTTGAATTGAAGCATAAAGAGAAGCTGTTGCATTTGAATTGAATCATATAGAAAAATGTGAAAATAAAGCATACACAGAAGCTGTTGCTGTTGCTGTTAATTAAGGTAGGGTAATAAATATTGTAAATTGTTGGTATATGATAATCGGATGGATTCAAATATACAACGTCTCTTATTAATTTATTAAACGACTTATTATTCCGGACATTATTCTTAAGCAAATTTAAGAACTGAATTGAAATATTTACCTTTCCCAACAAAAAATCTAATCAGAAATGACAGAATTTATCATTTAGTACTTTTTAGTACAAACTTTATCACAATCAGTTCTGGAATCGCATAAGGCATGTGCGTGAAGTTGGAAAATGATAAACCTCTGTGAAAACTGAAATGATTTTTTTTTCACTTCAAAATTTCACAGATCGGGAATTGACCCCCAGCTGTTTGTACCTGCAAGTCGTAAAATAATTTGTGACAAGAACACGGCGCCACCTGTTGCGACCTAGAAACAACTAACTATACAACGTTCATTAACAAATAGACTTACCAAAAATTTAAAAATTTTAAATTTCAATAATCATGACTAATTGTGCATTCTGTGATAACATTTCTGACTACTTAATTGACTCCATCATGTGTAATGGTAATTGTCAAAGGATTTTTCATGTTCACTGTATTGACGCCCCGTTTAGCTGCATCAAATTATTTAAGAAAAGGAAATCATTTTATTATTTTTGTGATGAATGCGCCCCGTTTGCTGAAAAAAATATTGCTCGTGATATCCTACACAAAACAAAACAGTTAGAAAAGATGGAAAAGCAATTACATTTTCTCTGTAGCAAACGCAAAACTTATCTTCAATTGACGATAATATTATTAATAAGTATATAACGTCTAACTCACAAAATAAAACTGAAGCTCTGTCAAAATGTAAAAGCGATGAACTGGACGACGATATTTCTGATGCAAACCAACTATCAAAAAAAGCTACAATATATACTTTAAATGACTGCTTTATCTCGGCCAATTGCTGGTTTCAACATTAATAATAAAAGTATAACTTCTTTGTCTCTCTCCTCGTTGCCAACTTCACTCGCTCTAAACGAGAATGTTCCTGGATAACTATGTAACTCATCGCAAATTTCTCAAACATCAACCATTTTGAAGAAAAACTCATCTTTAAGACAGCTGGACCCCATTCTTGCTCCAAACAGTATGAATATAAATAGCGCAGTACAGTGTGATATTACACATCCTATTGTATCAGGACTTAAATTTGTAGGAGGACAAAAGTTGCTATTTTTATCTTAACTTGCTCCATCAACGAACGCTCTTGGCACTAAAAACTATTTAGCGGTTAAAATTGGTATCTCTCTGATCCTCAATGTGGAAAAAATTATTCATCGGAATTATACGAAATATTCATCGTTCAAAATACGTGTATCAGACTCAGAATTTCATGTCTTAAACTCGTCGTCGTTTTGGCCAAATGGCGTTATAGTTCATAAGTTTGAGTATAAGTCAAGCAACCGAAGCAACCGAGGCATAATTCAAAACCCTTTTCGTCAAAATCGGACAACGCTGAATTTTTTTTTATAATCTACACGCGCTCAAGGGATTATGAATACCCTTTAAATGTTTCAACACAGCGCGGACGTGAGGGTGAGGTTAAGGAAGAGAAAGAATGATAGGAAAGATGTGTGGCGCGATATTCGGAGACTGTAGATATTTTTTGTCTCAGATTTTATCTCCAGGGATGGCGGCTGAACTAATGCGGAGAAATTTCCGTGTCTTATTTATCGCTGACCCTTATAATTCGCATTAATTTTGTTATTCTTTGTCATATTTTATCGGTATACTAGTATTACTCAATCAGATTTTGTTAGTTCTATGCCTCGAGAGCATGTAATGAGTAAACCAGCAACTCATTGTATGACATTTATTTTTAGAATTGGTTTTTAATGGAAAAATAAGAAGACATAGACTACGGCAGGGATCGAACCTGTGACTATGAGGTTGACAGGCGAACACACAACTGTCGCTCCACGGCCACCCCCGAATTGACGTCAAAGCACCTTAAACAAATTCTAATTTACCATCAAAATGTGAACGGCCTTCGGACAAAGACTAACAGGGTCTACAAAAATATTTACAATCTTCCTCACGATGTCATTATACTTACAGAAACTTGGCTGAACACATCTATTCTTGACTCGGAGTTATTTGATCCTTCCTACCAAATCTTCAGACGCGATCGTTATGAAAACGACATTTTAGACACTGTAGGAGGAGGAATACTTTTTCCCATTAAAAGCTCTCTTGCTACCTGATTGACGATTTTCGATCCACTGACATCGAAGTACTTTGCATAAAAATTAAGTTGGCATCCGGATATTTATTCATTATATCGACTTACATACCTCCGAGCTCTAACAACAACATTTATGAAAAATTTAACGACTGTATAGAAAGCGTGTATGCCTTTTTGGAGTCAGAAGATGATATTTTGATTGTAGGCGACTTCAACCTATCGAATATAAACTGGATACAAATTGATGACGACAATTTCTACGTTCCAATAAACGCATCTAGCTCAAATGAGCTTACAATAATAGATTGTATGTCTTCGTGTGGTCTTAGCCAGTTTAATGGAGTGAAGTTATCGTTGTACTGAAACTGCAGTAACAGCTTCTGCTGTTAAACTTATCAAAGAAGATCGACATCATCCTGCATTAGTTATTGCACTTAATTTAAATATGGCTTCTCCAATTAATAATTATTCTTCTGACAAACTTGAATTTAACTTCATACGAGTAGTAAGTGTAATTTTATAAATTTGTTTGATTTATTATGTACCAAAGACTGGAACCGATTATTTTTAAATTTGAATATTGATGATATGTGTAATGTTTTTATAATACCCTCTATGACTGTTTCAGTAAAATAATTCCATTTAAAAAATCTCGTAAAAACTCGCATGTACCACAATGGTTCGATCGCATCTCAAAAATTAAGAAAATAAAAGAAACAAAGCTTGGGTAAAATATAATCAAACTAAATCTGATGATGATTATAGAACGGTCCTTATCCTTAAACAATTATTTAATGACTATTCAAACTCTTTATATAATGTGTATATTCATAAAATGGACGCTGATCTTGTATTTAATGCAAACAATTTCTGGAAGTTTGTCAATTGTAGGTACCTTAACTCTATGTCAAACTCGTCATCATCTAGTCATGAACCAAAAGTTATAGCAAACATTTTTGCAAGCTATTTCAGAAAAACGTTTGATGATTCAAACTCTATAAACCCTTCTTCAGTTTTAAACTTTCCGCATTTAAATGATATTAATTTTGAAATAAGTGAACAAATCATTACACAATACATACTGAAACTGGATGAGTGTTTTAGTCCTGGTCCTGATGGTGTGCCATCCTCTATTTTAAAAAATGCGGTTCTTATTTGTCGTACCCTTTAAGTGTTCTCTTCAACAAGTCTTTAAAAAGTTCGCTTTTTCCAACTTTTTGGAAAAGCTCACTTATTGTACCAATTCACAAGAAAGGTCCTAAAAATGAAATAATGAACTATAGAGCTATTACTAAATTATCCGTTATACCTAAACTGTTTGAGTCAATCGTATGTTGTGTCTTTCCCTTTCATTGTAGTTCAATTATTTCAGATAACCAGCATGGTTTTGTGGAAAAGCGCTCTACTGTTACCAATCTGTTTAATTTTACGTCCTTTTGTTTAGATGTTTTTGCGAAACGTGAACAAGTAGATTGTATGTTTACTGATTTTAGTATAGCTTTGACAAGTTGTCTCATAAAACACTAATTTTTAAATTGTTTCGTCAAGGTTTTAACGACAATTTCTTAAATTGGATTTCATGGTACTTAGAAAAAAGGCAGCATGAAGTAATATTTCGTAATGAATGTTAGACTCCCTTTGTAGTGAATTCTGGTGTCCCCCAGGGCAGTCATTTTATTTATAAATGACTTGATTTCGATCATACAAAATTCGTCTGTCCTTATATATGCTGATGACATTAAACTTTTCAAAAGGATTAATTCTAAATCTGACCGTTTACTTTTTCAAGATGACTTAAAATTATTTAGGGAATGTTGCAATATTAATCGTCTCGTTTGAAATGTTGAAAAATGTAAAACCATGAGTTTTAAACGCAAGAAAGTTCCAATTGTTTTCGATTATATGTTTGATTCTTGTTTTTTAATTAGATTATCTGTTTTTTCTGACTTGGGAGATGTTTTAGATTCGGAACTTACATTTACTGACCATATTAATTTTGTAGTTAGAAAAGCAAATAGAATCCTTGGTTTCATTAAGAGATTTGGCGCGATTTCCGTGACCCTTATGTTCTCAAACTACTGTTTGTTTCATTTGTAAGACCAATTCTTGAGTATGCCTGTGTAGTGTGGGCACCTTTTTATTCTGTACACATAATGAGAATTGAAGCAATTCATAGGAGGTTCTTGCGCTTTTGTTTCCGTTTTCTTCCTTGGTTCCGTGGAAACCCTCTATCTTCTTATTCTCAAAGACTTGCTTTAATTAACCTTCCTTCCTTGGCAAATCATAGAAAATATTTACAATTTTGTTTTATTGCAGCAATAATAAAAGGAGCAGTATAATCACCATCGATTCTTTATCGTCTTAACTTTAGTTTAACTTGCTCAAGTATACGACTTCAAAGACCACTGAATCAAATTTTTAGTAGATCGAACTATGGTGCTCATAGCCCTCTCAATCAATTAGTTAAAATATTTAATAAATTTTATCTAAAAGTGGCTTCACCGAATGACAATTTTAAACATTCAAAATTAAAAACATTGTTTTACAATAGCTTGGAAATTTAGTGTTAAGTAGTTTTGAGTATTTATTTATAAACATATTGTTCACGTTAGGATTTCACGAATTGAAATAAACATACAACAACAACTGAAGTATACTACAAACTACATACCCATTCCCCTTCGTGGAGACTTTTCAATAGTAGAAGACGCAAGCCCAATAAGCCATTGAAAAGGCAATTGCTAGAACCGTTTGACGAGAACTTTCATGGTATATCTAGAAAGCTTAAACAAGCATAAATACCGGTCCACTAACTGCGAAAGGGGTCAGTTTATTTTTGAAAGCGCAAGTATAAAGTTGGTTGTAAGAAAAGATATAATCTTATAATTGTTATGCTTTTATTATCAGTAGAATAATACGGCGTTTAGTGTGTTAGAAAGAACGGTGGTGTTTAATCAATTGTAAATTAAATAATTTGAAGTCGTTATAAAGGAAACAAGTTTTATTTGTGAACTCGAGTAAAAATACAACAATAAGAATATATGAAATCTCCTCACTGAGTTCTAGAACAAATTTACCAGTCAAAAGAGTAAACAAAGAACATTATACACGCTTAATTACAGTAATTACTCTCCATATCTTAAATAGACTTCCCGAAAGTGTTGGTTGCGAGATAGGAACTCCTTTAAGGTTCTTAAAAAGCCTTAAAAAAATGCTTAATGGTAGGATCAGAAGTGGAAACTCTCCTGCATTTTATGACATACAAATCTAAGAATTTGAAAAGTTCATTACTATAAAATTTATAATATAATCCTTTCATCATAATAATTTTACCTTCATCCATTTATTCTTTTATGTTTTTTCTTCTATCCTTTGTACAATTTTGAGCGGCTTAACTTACTTTGATCAACTTCTCATCTTTTCTACTAACCAAAACAACTCTTAGTCTTCACTCTCTATTGCGGCTCAGAAATAAGAAGAAAAATTAAATTTAATGAAGACCTATAAAAACTTGCTAAATTCTTTGCTCCTCCCGATGATTAAGAGCGTTTACTCTTCTGAGCCAGTCATGCTGGAACCCACCAGACATGTCACTCTTTCTTAACTGTGCTTGCCTTCAAAGCATTTTCCCCTTTAAAAGCCAAGGCACGTGACGTCAAACACTTTAAAAAAATTCCAATTTCATCGCTATTAAAAATATCGTCCGGAGTGAAACCCCTGACAACCTCTGAGATCTATTGCAGAGACGCACGTTGGTGTGAAGTACACGATGCGAATGATGACAGTCAGACTATGCGAATGTGTGTGCATGATGTTTATAAATATGTATAGTGTGAATGAGTGATTTTTTCCGCAAAAGAAAAAAAATTGACTTCGAAATCGAAAGAATGTATTTCAGTTAGAGGGAATTTCGAGTTAGACGAAGTTCGACTTAGGCGGAGCCAACTGTATATGTATACCTATCGTGTTTTTTGTGTGCGTATAACTACGTGATTTTTCTCTTTTTCATAGTTTTTTGTTATTTTTTTTAGAAAAAATACAGAAAAATTAAAAAAATAAGGCGGTCATTAGTTCAGTATTTATCCTATTTCTAAAAGGAAAATTAAGAAATATAAAAAAAATAAATTTAGCACATGTGTTTGGCGCAAATGTCTATCTATTATTTTTTATTTTTTCATACTTTCCCATTTTTTCTACCATCATATTATCTCGAAAACGGCTCTAACGATATTGATAAAAAAAGTGTGTGCACTATTTTAGATATGCGCTACATTTTGGTCGAAATTTTTTAAAGAATATTTTGTTATTAACAGTATCTGCCATACAACCATTTTATTGATTTTAAAATTTCTCATAAATCGCTCGACGGATTTCGATACAAAGTTTTGTGTAGGAGCTCCTTCAAATTATTAATAATACTGCATACCAATTTTTTTGAAAATTCAATATTTCGAAAAAGGGTCGATGATTTTTTACTTGCGATTATAGGTACTATAAATCAAGTTATGTATTCGTAAACAAATTTTTTTTTCTAACAATCAAACATGACATTACGATCATAGAGAACACCAAAAAAGTGGATCCCCCGATTCCGTCTGTCTGTAATTCTGTCAGTCTGTCTGTCCTCGGATCTACAGCCTAAACGGTTGCATAGATTTGCGTCAAACTTGGTACATATTGTTTTTTCGGTAATATGCCCCACGTTTTTTTCATTTTTTTAGGACGACAAATAACAGTAGCACAGATACATTTTTTTGCCAAAAACAAAAATATAATTTTTCTCACAAAACGGCTCTAACGACTCTTATAAGAAAAATCAGTTCATTAATGAAGGGAGAAGGTACATTTTGATAATTTTTTTGGAAACAAATTGTAATTTTTGGTACCTCTGGTAGAACCATTTTTTTGGTTTTCGATTTGGTCGGAAACGGTTAATCTGATTTTTTTGAATTTTCTTACGCAGAAGCTCCTAGAAAGCTTAAACACTATTGTATACCAACATTTTTGAAAAAAAAAATGTTTTGGAAACTAATTTTTTGTTTTGAAAATGCAAAGTCTCGAAAACGACTAAATAGATTTTTTCGAAACTTCGTATTTAGTGGTTTTTTGACATTATTTGAATGGTTAAAAAAACTATTTTTCTAAAATAAAAAACAACGGTACCTCCCATACAAAAGTTAAAAAACCGTTAAGAAAAAATTTATTTCTCGAATTTTTATAAAAAAATGTTGTGTTCTAAAATTAGTACAGTTCACTCTTAAGTATAAAAATATTTCTTTTTGCGTACTTATTAACGGTACTTCCCAGAGAACCACTTTTCATATTTTCGACTTACTCAATATTGGATGAACCGACTAAAATAATTTTTTTATACAAATGCTCTCTAAAATTGTTAATAAAACTGCATACTCAAATTTAAAAAAAAAGTTTTTCGATTTTTAAAAATAAATAAAATTTTTTTTTTGAAAAATCGATTTTCCAAAAACCAGTCACAGAATTTCTTTTTTAAATTAAATTTTATATGTATTGTATAAATATTATACTCAATGTACATACATCTTTTTTTTCATACAGTTACATATATGAATATGGCACAGTAAATGTGCATCACATAACATAGACACGTATGTATCAATATAATGTATTCATGATCTCTTTAGCTGGGTTAGTTAATAAACTCATTTCAAAGAAGAAGGTTGTTTGAATTCGTATGATAAAGAACACATTATGGCACAGTCGTTGAAAAAAAAATTAAAAAAAAAAATTAATGGAGTTGAATTAAAAAAGTATTTTGTATATCATGCATTTTGATAGAAATAAAAAATCGTTATGGATTTTAAAAAGCCAGGTCCTCTGGTCCTCGAAGGGAATTTGAAAGAAAATTTTGCATAATTCAAGCAAAGTTACCCTGTGAACGCTGTTACAACAAAAACGAATAAGGAAGAGGTAGTAGTGCAAGTGGCGAGATTTTTGAGTTGGGCTGCAGATTCGGCAATCCAACTTTATGAAACGTTTCAATTAACCGAAGAACAACAAAAATCTATTGAAGTAGTCATATCGAAATTTGAAGACTATTATAACCCACGCACGAATGAGGTATACGAACGATATTTATTTTACGAAAGATCCCAAAAAGAAGGTGCACCTTTTGATAACTTCATGGCCGATATCACCAGACTAGCCGAAAACTGTAATTTTGGCGATCAAAAAAATTCAATAATAAGAGGCCGAATTGTTATTGGTATATCAGACTCCAGTTTTCAGGCGAAACTTTTGCGAATTGATGGATTAACGCTCGAGAAAGCAAACGAATATTGTCGGATTACTAAAAAGCAAAAACGATGGAAGAAAAAGAAGCTTGAATGCATAAATCTGTGGATACAGTATCAAGAAATAGGCAAACAAAATTCAAAAACAATCATGATAAAAAAACAAAATGTATTTAATTCTAGGTCTGAGAGAAAGAGTAAAACATATGTGAACAAATCATTTAATATGCTGTGCAAATATTGTGATAGGGAACATATTTACGGTAGATGCCCAGCATACGGGAAAAAGTGTTCCCGTTGTGGAAAACAAAATCATTTTGCAGTTGTGTGTGGAAATAGAAATAAGGTGAGTGACATAATGTGTTCAAATGATTTGGATTTTGATTGTGAAAATTTATACATTGACTGTGATAAGCAAAATGGTAAGTACGTATATAAAAAATACAAATATAAAAAAAGAAAAAGCTGTAAAACGTGGAGAAAATTGGTAAGGGTCGGTTTCTTTTAATGAGACACGAATTAATTTCAAATTGGACAGTGGTGCAGAAGCTAATATTATTCCGTATCAAAATATTAAAGAAAAGCCTAGTTTGTCCAAATGTGCAGTGAATTTGGAGGCTTACGGTTGTTATAGGTTGAAATCAATGGGTAAGGTAGTTCTAACAATAAATCATAATGGTGTAAAAAAGAAAGCAAGTTTCGTTGTCACTGATGTGAAAGCAAAACCAATACTTGGTTTACGCACGTGTCAGGATTTAAATCTCATTAAGAGAATACATGCAATTGACTCGATTTCAAAAGAAGAATTTATTTCTCAAAATAAAGACGTATTTACTGCATTAGGTATATTCCCAAAAACATGTTCCATTGAGTTGAAGGCATCTGCGAACCCAACTCATAATCCTCCACCTAGGGTTAAAATATGCTTAATGGCAAGGCTCAAAGAAAAGCTTGACGAGATGGAGGCTCGGAAAATATAAATAAAAAAAGAGCCGTCAGAATGGACCCATAATTTAGTTGTTGTTGAGAAGCCAGATGGATCTCTACGGCTATGCTTAGATCCCAAACATATGAATGACAACATTATTTACAAACCTTTTTTGATACCAACATTAGACGATTTAGGTACAAAATGAGAGACATTTTAGTTTTTTCAGTGTTAAATGAGGCCTCGAAAAATTTTTAGTACCCCCTTCGGGACTTATGAGATTAATGTTCTTCCCTTTGGAATAAGCACTGCAACAGAAATATTTCAAGAATTTTATAAAAAATATTTTGGAAACGTAGAGGGTTGTTTTATATATGTAGATGATTTTATTATTGGAGGTAAAACTGAAGAACAACACAAAATAAATCTCAGCAGGTTTTTAGAAAGAGCTAGAGGAGTGAATGTTCAGTTCAACCCTAGTAAATATTTAGGACATGAGTTCTAAAATGATGGCATAACGCCAGACCGTGAAAGAATTAAGGCTATCCAAGCTATTACAGTTCCTGAAAACAGAAAATACTTCAAAAAGATTCTGGGAACATTAAACTACTTAAGAGCTTTTATACCAAAATTTTCAGAACTTCTCCGTTAAGGGCCCTACTCAAGATAAAAGTCTTTTTTCAATGGAATCCTTTGCATAAACAGGTCTTAGAAAAAATTAAAAAGTTCTTAGTGAAGCAACAACCTTACATTCACTTTGCTCGAACAAAGACATAGTCATTCAGACAGATGCATCAAGTAGAGGGCTAGGCTGTTGTTTAATGCAAGACGGTAGGTCCATATCCTTTGCTTCTAAGAATCTAAGTCAAACAGAGGCCAATTACTCCCAGATAGAAAAAGAAATCTTGGCAGTAGTTTTTGCGTGCCACAAATTTCATGAATATATATATGGACAATCAGCTTTAATTCAGACTGATCGCAAGCCGTTGCTGGTATCATGAACAAACAAATCAGTCAAATACCGTCGAATAGATTGCAGCGCATGAGAATAAAACTACAGTATAATTTGAAATTTGAAAATATACCAGGGAAGCATTTGCATGTACCTGATCTACTTTCCAGAAAACTTATTAAAACTTATTAGAGAAGATCATGCTGAAAATGAAGATAAATTTAGGGATTTTGTCCATAGCATAAATATGAGTGCGATTAAAAGAAAGATATTTGAAAAAGCAACTTTGGAAGATCCAAAATTTAAAATGTCAATTGTTGCATGTAAGCAAGGTTGACCAAACAGCAAATCAAAACTGCCTGAAGAACTTAAAAGATTTTGGAATATTAAGCACAGCATTTATTTTGAAGACAATTTACTATTTTGTGAAGACAGGGTATTTGTACAAGAATCCTTAAGAGAGGAAATGTTTAATTTGCTGCATGAAGCACGCTTAGGTGTTGTTAAAATAATAGATAGGGCAAAAACATTATTTCACTGGCCCTTCATGAATCAGGACATAGAAAATGCTATTCGAAAGTGTCAAACATGCGAAAAATTTCTATCAGCTAATCTAAGTCATTTTCTTTTATCCCATGAGATAGCTCACAGACCTTTTCAAGGGCACTGATATATTTGAGTTAGGATCAAAAATTTACCTGGTGGTTATAAACTACTTCTCCAGTTGGATAGAAATCATTTTATTTCATTTGCTCTTATGCAATTCGATGAAGAATGGAATTTTGAATTTATTTATTCGAGTCCTGGATACCAAAAGTCAAATGGACTTCTTGAAAAAGGGGTGCATATTGCTAAAATGTTGTTACGGAAAACTCAAGATCAGGGAAAGGATTACTATGCAGCTTTGTTAGAGCAACGATCCACAGAAGTACCTAGACTTGGACATTCACCAGCAGAGATGTTAATGAGTAGAAAGCTTAGGACTAAATTACCCATAGATAGCTTACAATTAGTTCCTCGAATTTTGGAAAATGTTTATGAGAAACATCAAATATCAAGAAGAAAACAGAAAAGATGTATCCCTTAAACCAAGAGATAATGTAACATATAAAGTTGGCAGGCTTTGGAAACCTGCCCAAATTGTAGAGAAACACAAATCTCCCAGGTCATTCATAATAAAAAATGAAGAGCAGGAGCTTATGTGTCGCAACTCGTCACATTCGAGAAAGTCATTAAAAAACTCTGTTTCAGAGACTGCTCTGAATGATCAAAGTAACTCACTAAATTCACATGCTAAAATCGAACAAAACAAACCAAAACCAGCAATCTCCAATTCTACGAGTCCTAAACCTATTCGTCAGACTAATTGAAACCCTACGCCAAATTGCCAATCAAATCCAAATTACAGAACACGATATGGACGTGAAATAAAAAAAAACCTGATTTCTACACATCACAGGACAGTAAGTATTTAATCTGATAAAATACTAATATGCTGTTTCGTGTACTGATATAGTCTCAGAACAGTATCTGCACTATATATTATGTGATATAAAAAAATGTATGGATATGTATATTCATTTAATATTTTTAAATTAACCTAAAATCCATTTTATGAAATCGAAGAATTTAAAAATGAAATTATCCAAAAACGAAATATCTCAGAAAGATTTAATTATTATATATTGAACTTGAGTTTAAATTGTGCTTGATATTATGACTGAAAAATCTGTATTATTAACGGAAAGAATTATTATTATTTAGATTAAGAAAATATATACCATTTATACTTCTCCTATTTCTTTAAAATGACATTAGGTATATCATATTTGTTCAAAACTAAATTTGATCTTAATTGTATGAAAAGGGAGATGTTTTATAAATATTTTACTCACTGTACATACATCTTTTTCTTCATACAATTACATACATGAATATGTCACAGTAAATGTGCATCACGTAAAATAGACACGTATGTATCAATTTAATGGATTTATAATCTCTTTATCTGGGTTAGTTAATAAACTCATTTCAAAGAAAAGGGTTGTTTGAATTCTTATGATAAAGAACATATTAATATGTATATTAGTAATATCTTCAAAATGACGTTTCAAATTATTTTTCTAAAAATATTTTCAAAATTTTATACATAAAAAATTAATTTATTAAGAAACCGCTCCAACGATTTTAAATTTTGTTTTGATATATTCTTATTTATCCATGAATACAAATTGCATCTTTGTTTTCCCTTAAACTATAACGACTAAGAAATATTTGAACATTAGATTATGTGTTTTATCCATTTATTTCTATCGTATTATTATTCCCTTTTTGCGAATTTTTGGATACGTCACTGAATACTAAATACAAGTACTCGGTCGCATATGTATTGTTTTTGTTTTTGCATTTATTCTTAAAATTAAGCAAGCCAGATCACGGGTATTATTTTTTAGGTGTCTGAATTCGACCGAATTCCCCTAGTAGAATATAATTCGAAGTGCTTTAAAGCTGTAAATTTTATTTGTGTCGGTAGCCATCGACTAATATATTGCGTCTTAGAAAGGTACTACAGCATCTAACTGATGAGCCCATCTGTAGTACCTGGGCGAAACGCATATTAATTTGGACTAAAGGTCCCAAAAAAACTCAATTAATATAAAATTAAAGTTGTTAGCCACAAGAGCAAGTTAGTACGATCCAGTCGTGCATTTTATTTAATTAATTTTCGTTTTAAGCTTATATTATTAAATATTTAAAATTTTCGTACCGAGTTTAAAATTTAAAAAAAAAATGTTTGTATATAAAAAATTAAGTAAAAAACGACTTTTGAAAATATATTGGGATTCTATTCACATTTTGTATGATTACATACTTGCTTTTAAAGCACGTTTTCGTCTCACTTAATAAATTTGAATGCCCAACAACAGCTTTAGTGTGCTATCACCAAGTTTTTTCTCAATTATTTTTAGCTAAAATTATAGCTATTTCACGACTTGCCAAGGTCGCTCATCAGATTCCTTTGCTCTATTGGTGCTGGTGTTACGATTCGCTACCGTGCTTCCGTATGAACGGGAAGAGTGGAATCGGAGAGTTAAAAGATTAAAAGATTTATTTATTTCCTTGCTATATATTCTTTTATTTTATTTTATTTTATTTTATTCAAAGACAAAGGCCCGCTGTCTTGCTGCTGGGCTGCGACCTTGTTTGTTTGAATGTCCTATTAACTCTGACTCTTCAACCATTCTTTAAAACACGAAGAGTCTTCACCCATAATGGTTCTCCCCGCCACAAAACACATATTTCTGCCCTGCGGTGCAGGTCATTCGTATTTTAACACACACCGCATTTATTTCCAATGACAATTACTATTTCGTCACTTCCATACCTCGTAAGTCTGCCCTCAATATGGTGCAGTGTACCTCCGTCCACAAATAAGCCATAATAAAGATTGGAAACCTTCGTACGTTTCACCCCCCAAAACCTATTTGTTTACATTGTTGTATTTGTAGCTTTGACACTCTATCCATGAATAGATGGGAAATCGAAAAGCAAAACAAAAACAAATTACTTGGGCTGTGTTTTCTATGTGTCTATAGGAAGAGGAACAGAAAAGATTCTTGTGTGCGTTTTTATCAATGTGTCTATAGGAAGAGGAACAGAAAAGTTACTTGTGTGCGTGTTTCAGCTTGTAGGCAAATGTCAAATGAAAGCAGAGGTTTCAGGTCTTTACATTATTAGTTTATGCCTCCGTCTTTCATTCATTCATTTATTCATTCGGTTCGTGATATTTGACACTTCACTCTGCGTAGTGCTGTGCTGACCCATATTTGCGGTGTTTGCCCTTGGTAGTGGATATCAGATATCCACTGCCAAGAACACTTGAACTACATATGCATATTGTATGTTAGTCAGCTATCAGGCAGAATGAGTGTACCTACCGATGAAATGTTTATATGGAGATACACATACGATTCGTCAGTATTGTTGGTGGGCAAAATCTTACGAAATAAATAAATGAGAAACGATCGTCATTATGGGATGCAGATGTGGTTCGTGTGAAGAGAGACCACCGTGGATGAATATGAGGTAGGATGATCTGTAGTGCGGTCACTACATCCCTCCCCCCTTCGAAAAAGAAAATTCAAGGTGAATTTTCTGCAAATGAATGATATGATTGGTTGAAAAGCCATTTATGTACATATACTAATAGTTAACATTTTAAATTTTATTTAAATTTATTTTTAATACATATTATTTAGAAAAATTTTTTTTTTTTACATATATACTTTTCCTTTTTTTTTTTTTTTAATACATAGAGTTAACATTTTTTTTTTTTATTATTTTTGCTTTTTCATACATAATTTATTTTTTTAAATTTGTTTTTTTTTTTTGTTTGGTAATTTAATATTTTTTGGAAACGTAAAAATTATTTTTTTTTTAACATAAATTTAAACATAAAATTTTGATTTGCAGTTCAATATTTTCATAAGTAGTTAATAATTTTTTTTTTTTTATAGAAAATTTTATATACATTTTTTTTATAGTTTAGTTTTTTGAAGATTAAATGTAGCTTATTATAGCTTTTTGTTCTTAATTTTAACGTTGTGTTGGAAAAAGATAGAAATTTATATAAAAAAAAACTCTTACATTTTATACATTTCTTTTTAAACACCAGTTGTTAACACTAATTTCGGTGCTGTAGACGGGAGAGGTTCGGTTTTTATAGGGACTTGTTGTACGGTTAGGGAAGGTTTGTTCGTTTCCTGGATTTCGTTACTATTCTTTACAGGTTTTTGTTTCCTTTTCATACATCGAACTAGGCAGTAGAAACAAAATGCTAAGATCAAGACTAATATTGTATAGATCAATGTATATTGATGTATATCTTGAGAGCTAATTGGCAAAAGTGGAGTATTTTCTTCAGACTTAAGATCTATTATTCGCTTTGATATAAGTTTAAGTTCATCCTGGCTTGAGAATTTTACAAGCGCTATCTCATTTTTATTTTTACTGATTACTGGAAGAGTAATATTGGTTAAAAACGTTGAAATGTTCATGGATGGTATATAAGAAGAGTGGGAAATTGTATCTATTTCACTGTACGAACGTATTATTAAATCCTTATTTGGTTTAGCAATTTCCCGTGATCTCAAGTTAGCCGTTCCTTGAAGGGTGTAAGTTGTTAAGTCGTCCTTGCAAATTTCATCTATTTCATAACTGTGTGTGGTAGAGAATAACCATTTGTTATGGGTAGAAAAATGTAACCATATGGTTGAAATATTTGCCTCTTTCACTTCGCATGAGGGTGGTAAAACTTCCGACTTTCGTAATAATTCTACCTCGCAGTTGAATAGTTTTGAATTTAAATTGAACAAAGGATGCAGCATTGGGCATAAGAATGTGTTCTTCTGGTTTTTACAATTCTTTAAGTCGTTGGCATTGATAGGACTGTAGTACTCTTTATTATAATCTATTATAAGATATTCTGTTGCAGGTTGTGTGAATATAAAATGGTTTCTAAAATTTGTAGGTAGAGGGATAATTTTATAGAGGTGAAAATTTTCGGTATATGGGAGTGGAATCCTGAATTCATAAATTACTTTCTGTTGACGTATAGTTGCCCTGATTGTACTAATTTGGTAAAGAGATAAGATGTTATTTGACACAACCTATTAACATGAACAAAATCCTTGGATCCATTTCTGTAAAACGAAAAATTTTTTTTTTTTTTTTACTTGGTGTGTGTGTTTGAAGGATTTATAGAATTTTGTATTATTCGTCAAAGAATTTTAAATTGTTATTGTGAATTACTTTTGTTTTTTTTCCTACTCGAATTATAGTGTTTTCTGTGGAGAGTATTTTGACAACTTCGTAAGGTCCGACCCACAAGGAGGTTAGCTTATTCTGCCTAGCGTTGTTTTTTAGGAGAACTTTGTCACCAATGTTAAAACTTTTAAAGTGTGATTTCTTGTCAAAATGTTTTTTTGATGATTCTTTTTTGTGTATAAGGATTTCCCTTGCAGCTTCATACCCATGTTGCAAGCGTAACCTTAACTCATTAGCATAGTTATCGTAGTTGTAGCACATTTTAGGTAATTGAGTTAGTGAACTAGGGATGTTAGGTGGAAATCCGTAAAAGAGCTCATAGGGTGTAAACCCTGTACTAGAGTGTGGTGTGGTGTTGTAAACGAAAGTTGCATAGGGCGTCCATGTGTCCCATGTAAGTGGATCTTTATTAACGTAATGCCGTACATACTCGATCAATGTCTTATGGCTTCGTTCTAGAGCTCCATTAGTTTGTGGGTGATATGGTGAGGTGTTTAATTTTTTTATTTTCAGTAGTGAACACATCTCTTTGAACATGACGCTGAGAAAGTTTGCGCCTTGATCTGTTAATAATGAGGACGGAATGCCGTGCTGGCATACAATTTTTTCAGTAAAGACTCTGGCTACTGTCTGAGCTTCTGCATTAGGAAGAGCGAATGCTTCCGAAAATTTTGTCGAGTCGTCTTGAAAGGTTAGTAAATACTTCTGGTCATTATGACTTACGGGAAGGGGGCCAACTATGTCTAAAGCAATTCTTTCAAATGGCCTTGAACTGGTTGTTGTGATCTTCATTGGTAAGGGAGGATTTTTCCTACTTTTATTAAGTTGACATGAAGCGCATTTGCGGATATAGTTCGTAATATCCTGTGTCATTGTAGGCCAGTAGTATTTGTATTTCATTCTTTTTAAAGTTCGTGACACACCTTGATGGCCTCCGAAAGGTGAATCATGATATTCAAAAATAGTTTTTCGTATCATTTCCGGATCGCTTAGAGTAATTCTTTTGTTAGTATATAAAAAGATCGTTAAGTGTTCTTTCTCGAAGACTTTTTCTATTAACATTTTGAAATTATTTTTGGTGTTGTTACCTAAGTTTGGCAACGAGAAACCCATTAGCTTAATATTTTTGTTTTCTATTGTATCTCTTAAGTATGCCAGGAATTTTTCTGCCACAACTTCATCCTTGGAACTTTTAATGGGTACTGGTAACGTGACTACATGACATGACTCGGTTTCAAGACTCTTACCTATGTCTGGTTTCACAAAGTTTGGTATTAAATCCCAGAGCACTTTCTCGTCTGGCGAATCTACTAAAGGCAATATTATTACTTTGAGAGGAAGCTTTTTGTCATGATGGATTTCACCTTCCTTTTCTATTAAAGAAAAACTAGAAACTATCTGTATTTCTTCTTGAGATGGTTCTACTGATTTTGCATGTTTTCTTGTTTTTTCCATTTCCACTTTATTCTTTTGGTTCCGTGTTATTACCATGACATTATCTTTTATATATATAATCGCATCTTTATTATGCTTGAATGGAATTTTAATTATCTGCTCACAACGTGGTTTTAGAGTAATATAATTTTCGAACAGATTTTCCTTTTTTATTTTAGAATCTGGGTTGGTAGATCGTGATTCACATAGCGACTCGTCACGGCTCTGGCTATAGGCCCCGTGCATAGAATTGCATGTTTCTCTTAGATGCTTACCCCCATTATCCGCAGATAATGGCTCCCTTTCCTCGTTTGGTTTTAGACCTTTTGGGTGGATAGTCTTACTTTCTGCTGATTCTTTTATATGATCAGTCTTACTTTCTGCTACACCTTCATATCGGTTTGGTTTTAGACCTTTTGGGTGGATAGTCTTACTTTCTGCTGATTCTTTTATATGATCAGTCTTACTTTCTGCTACACCTTCATATCGGTTTGGTTTTAGACCTTCTGGGTGGATAGTCTTACTTTCTGCTGATTCTTTTATATGATCAGTCTTACTTTCTGCTATACCTTTATTATTTTTTATATTTTTATTATACCTGTCTTTTTTTTGGAAAGTTTGAAGAGATTCTGGGTCTGTGGAGAGTGTTTCACATGACAATTCGTTACGGCTATGGCCATAGGCCCCGTTCATAGAGCTGCATGTCTTTCTCTGATACTCACCCCCATTATCCGTAGATAATGGCTCCCTCTCTTCTACTTCATTATTATTTGACATTGGAATTATTAGAGATCTTTCTTTAAAATTTACTATGCACTTATATTTTGATAGAAAGTCGTTTCCTATTATACCGTCATAGGGTAGATTTATATGATCGGTAAGTATTTGGAAATGATGTTTCAAGATCATCGTGTGATCTGCAGTTTCAAATTCCAAGTTACCATATATCATCCCCAGGGTTTGTAATGACTCCCCGGCTATGGTTGATATTGTGTAGGATTCATTACTGCTTTCTAAAGAACAAGTATTTTTTAAAAGGCATATATCTGCTCCCGTGTCAATAAGCAACGTGGTATATTTTTTTCTCGATGGACTAAATGGTAGACGTATCGTTGGCTCTCTGAATTCAGGACAGAACGATACGTTGAACGTAAGATTTAGTTCTTGTTCTGGTGGATATCGGCTGAAGTAATTATTCGAGAGGGGTTGCCGCTTGTCTCCTCCCGAACACATTCGTTTCCCTGATTTTGTTGCTGAGGATAAAAGTCTTCGCCCGAGTGCCAATTACTATATCCTGGTGTTATGTTGTAGTGTCGGACATTATTTTTAAATGGATTTCTTCTAATATTCCCTTCTTGATTATTGCTATACGAGGGTGGTCGATTTGCGTAGGCTCTACAATTGCTTATCGAGTGATTGGGTTTTTTACAATAATCGCAGGTCAAAAAGTGTGTTTCCTTTTTCACAGGTTTATCCTTAGAGAAACTGGGAAACTGCGTGTTTTTGTAGCAGGTATCTCACGTATGCCCCTGCTTTCCACAGATATTGCAAAACCTTGCCATTTGGTTATTAACGGGATTCGTATAGTTAGAAAAGGAAGAGCTGTGGTTTATACGAGCGGCATGACCTTCGGCGTGTGCTATGGTTTTTTTAGATCAACCCCCCCATAAGCTTTCGCTATAAGTTTAACCTGCTCGTTCTTCAAGCCATCCTCAAAAACTTGGATTGCTAGCTTCCGATTTTCTGCTACAAGGAATGCTCTTACAGTGTCATCGCTGGTTGTGGCAAAAGTAGCGGAGTTAAGACAATTAAGGGCTGCTAGAACACGCTCCCCAAATTCTTTAACAGTTTCTTTGAAACGTTGCTTTGTGGTAACAAGTTCATTGTGAGCCGATGACCGAGTTTTCACCTCTTTGAATTCAGCCTCTAATTTTTCTTTTAGGCTCTTCCAAGTAAGGATAGTGTGGTGTTGTGTCAACTCAAAGGCAGAACCATGTAGCCTAGTTTTCACAATTTCCAAAAATGTCGGTTGGTCAGATTCTTTGATTGAACAGAAGAGGATATCTCCACATGATAGGAACTTAGCCAATTCTTTTGGTTGTCCATCAAAAACAGGAACGATGTTGAAAACATCAGTTATCCCTATTTTAATGTCCATTTCTGTATTCTTTCTTACAATCTGTTCAGAAGAATGAAAAGGTAAATTTGTAAAGAGATCAGCAATAGTGTTGGCCTCTTTAATTGCCTTTCTCGTAATTTGTAAACGAGGAATTTTCGTAACAAACTCGGAATTATAGGAGAAAAAAGGTTAAGGGAAAGGACTGACGAAATATACAGGTACAGCAAGAAATGTGTATATAATATTAAAAATAATAATAAATGTTACTAAAAGTACATATATATATATATTTTTTTTTTAAAGTTTACTTGTGTTGTTGTTGTGGTTGATGCCGCTATTGTTGTTGTTGTTATTATTGCTGTTGTGGTTGATGTTGTTGCTGCTTTTGTTCTTTTGTTGCCGGGCAGGCTTCACGCCCTAAAGTTGAGGATTACGGCCTGGTCTTTTATCACTACCTACTGTCTGCCAAATGCTTAAGCTCTAAAGCTAGCAAGGTCTTACGCTCGTAGGATTTCTAACACTAATCACAAAAAAAAACTTTACTTTTACTTCACTTTTTCTGGTGTGTAGCCCCAGAACGCATCAAGAGAGAGGTCTCTTGTATTGGCAAGGCTAATAACTATGGTAGAGGAGATCTTTATTTCGTAGATATCCCACCGCTGCCACCAAATGTTACGATTCGCTACCGTGCTTCCGTATGAACGGGAAGAGTGGAATCGGAGAGTTAAAAGATTAAAAGATTTATTTATTTCCTTGCTATATATTCTTTTATTTTATTTTATTTTATTCAAAGACAAAGGCCCGCTGTCTTGCTGCTGGGCTGCGACCTTGTTTGTTTGAATGTCCTATTAACTCTGACTCTTCAACCATTCTTTAAAACACGAAGAGTCTTCACCCATAATGGTTCTCCCCGCCACAAAACACATATTTCTGCCCTGCGGTGCAGGTCATTCGTATTTCAACACACACCGCATTTATTTCCAATGACAATTACTATTTCGTCACTTCCATACCTCGTAAGTCTGCCCTCAATATGGTGCAGTGTACCTCCGTCCACAAATAAGCCATAATAAAGATTGGAAACCTTCGTACGTTTCACCCCCCAAAACCTATTTGTTTACATTGTTGTATTTGTAGCTTTGACACTCTATCCATGAATAGATGGGAAATCGAAAAGCAAAACAAAAACAAATTACTTGGGCTGTGTTTTCTATGTGTCTATAGGAAGAGGAACAGAAAAGATTCTTGTGTGCGTTTTTATCAATGTGTCTATAGGAAGAGGAACAGAAAAGTTACTTGTGTGCGTGTTTCAGCTTGTAGGCAAATGTCAAATGAAAGCAGAGGTTTCAGGTCTTTACATTATTAGTTTATGCCTCCGTCTTTCATTCATTCATTTATTCATTCGGTTCGTGATATTTGACACTTCACTCTGCGTAGTGCTGTGCTGACCCATATTTGCGGTGTTTGCCCTTGGTAGTGGATATCAGATATCCACTGCCAAGAACACTTGAACTACATATGCATATTGTATGTTAGTCAGCTATCAGGCAGAATGAGTGTACCTACCGATGAAATGTTTATATGGAGATACACATACGATTCGTCAGTATTGTTGGTGGGCAAAATCTTACGAAATAAATAAATGAGAAACGATCGTCATTATGGGATGCAGATGTGATTCGTGTGAAGAGAGACCACCGTGGATAAATATGAGGTAGGATGATCTGTAGTGCGGTCACTACACTGGCCTACTTTTTCATTTTAATTGAAAAACTTCTTGTGCCTTCATCGTGTATTGAACTATGACCAACCGCTTAGTAGCCAACGCACTTCGCACCACGACACCGTGCCCACATGATCAGATCCGATCTGAATTCGACCGAATTCCCCTTGAAAAATATAATTCACAGTGCTATAAAGCTGTACAATTTATTTGTGTCGGTAGCCATCGACTAATATATTGCCTTTTAGAAAGCTACTACAGCATCTAACTGATGAGCCCATCTGTAGTACCTGAGCGAAACGCATATTAATTTGGACTAAAGGTCCCAAAAAAATTAATTAAAATAAAATTAAAGTTGTTAGCTACAAGAGCAAGTTAGTGCGATCCAGTCGTGCATTTTATTTAATTGATTTGCGTTTTAAGTTTATATTATTAAATATTTAAAATTTTCGTACCAAGTTTAAAATTTTTAAAAAAAAATTTTTGTTTATACAAAATTAAGTAAAAAACGACATTTCATATTGGGATTCTATTCAGTTTTTGTATGATTACATACTTGCTTTTAAAGCACTTTTTCGTCTCATTTAATGACTTTGAATGCCCAACAACAGCTTTAGTGTGCTACCACAAAGTTTTTTCTCAATTATTTTTGGCTGAAATTATAGCTATTTCACGACTTGCCAAGGTCGATCATCAGATTCCTTTGCTCTATTGGTGCTGGTCTGCTTCTTCATTTTAACTGAAAAACTTCTTTATCGTGTATTGAACCATGACCAGCCGCTTAGTAGCGAACGCACTTCGCATCACAGCACCGAGCGCACATGATCAGATCCAACCTAATGCAGGTTTTTTTTTGTTTATCAATTGCATTGAAACGACTAGCGCTTTTATTAGCCACACAAGTTTGTTGTTGTTTATTTGGGTTCTTTCTTATTTGCTCCTTACTCGTTTATAAGCCAACATTTTTGTTGTTCATATAAGGAGGGAGATTTTTTATGTGAAAGATTTTGACACTGGTCATTTTTATTTGTATTATATTCAGTTTTTCTATGATTACATACTTGCTTTTAAAAAACTTTTTCGTATAATTTTTTTTTAATTCATTTTTATTTAATCTTAACTTATAACTATCTTAAAGCTAGACAAAAATGTTTAAAACTAGCCTAATTTTCAATAACTTACAACTAATTTACTGGCCCTTTACGGGCGCTCTTAACTAAACTATATCTCTTAATACTAATGTCTTTCAACCTTAAATCTATTTTAATTAATTCTAATTATTTTATTTTATTTTTGTTATACCTAGAAAACTTTTTTTAAAAAGCTCGGTCTCGTATCATTTTTCATTTTTTACTTATAAACTACCTAAATCTAGACTAAAAATAATTAAAACTAGATACAATTAACTTATAAGCTAACTAAACCTAACTTAAACTACTTAAGATACATAAAAATACCCAAAACCACTTAAAACTACTTAAAAACTAGAACATCCACAGCAGCATTTTTTTCGTTTTTTAAATTTTTGTTTGTTTATATTTTGCATACGCATGCAGACACACAGATACATTCACCCATACATACATGTACATACATACATATATATACGTACGCACATACATGTACAGTTACGCAGGTACATGTACATATACCTCCGCATACATACATATTTTTAATTTTTTTTTGGTGCCACCCCGACTGTTCCCTATACCTAATTACCCTAAATCTATGTAAGTCGGCCAAGACATACCATCTTAATCGACTTTAAATAACACGATGCTGTTCAGATAGCAACTGGTTCTCCTGTTTCGCCCTATCCGTTCGGTCCCGATTCGATCGGACACAGTCCTACTAAACCGAGGGCGCTCCTCTCTACCTTGAGCGATGACGTCTCGACCATACAGGAGTCGCCTATCTACAGTTTTACGGCTGACGTGGTAGATACGCGGAACCGCTATTCTATCCTGTATCAGCCCTTGACTGTCTAAATCAAATAGAGGAATGCCTCGGGAGGGATGTAAACACTTAACCGCACACTCTAATCACGATCGCGGCCTGCGGTTTCGTGATTAAAAAATTTATTTAATTTTTTTTTCTTTTTTATTATATTTTTTTTCTTTTGTTTATTTATTTATTGTTTATTTATTTGCTTATTATTTAATGAACATTTATATTATGATAGAGTCTAAGGGGAGGCCGCTGTCTTGAGCTAGGCTGCACCTCACGATTAGAGTATTGAAAATAGACTGACTTTTAGATTCTAATTTAACTTTGAATTATGCTTCAGGTAAATTGTAAAGTGCATTCGTTTGCACAATTAATATTGTTTTTGAAATATTCATATTTTGTCTGGGTTCATGAAGTATGATATAGTTTGTGTAGGTGAAGGGGAAAAGGGGTGTTTCCGTTTGTGAATGGAATTTGGACAGGTAAGCGAAAATGGCGTGGGAAACAGTTATGTTTTATGTGAGTGCCGTTAGGCGAAGGTGCGTGTGGGGAATATTGGGTTTATGGTTTGGGTTGACGTCTGAGACGTAACTCCTCCCCCGTTAAGATTCTGTTCCGGAGAATCATTGCTTTTTATATTTACTTTAATGTTTGTTTTATTTTTAAAAATGAAGATTAAAATGATTGAAATAATAATGAAAGTTATAAGGAATGTCCCAATATTCATAGAAAGGTGGGTAATATTTTTCCTTTGTATTTCTTCTATAGATTTACGATTTTCTAATTGCTTAAAGTGAAGATCCTCTGAAGTATAATTCATTACAATTCTTTTTATTGTTATGTTTTTATAACTTGGTATGATGAAATTATCATAGTAAATGAAATTTTCATATTTAACATTATTTATTATAATTTTACAATTTTCAAATCTTATTATATTATTTCCAACTATATTTACGTTATAATTATGACAGTTGTGAAATATATCTGTTTGTGCTATATTTTTTGTTATGACAATATTATTTGTCATTTGCTTAATTCCTATGTTTTTATTTTCTTTAAATTCGCATTCAGCATTTTCTTTTAATAGGTTTGATAAACAAGTATCATTTACAATTTTTAAGTCTCTTAACTTTAATCCATTCTCCGTATTATAAAACATTAATTTTCCATTTGTAACAAAATGATTACTTGATATTAAAATTTCTAGATTATTTTTGTTGGGAATGGGTTCAACAATTATTTTATAAAAAATTTCTTTTGAATAATTTGGTATAAGTAAGATAAATATTATTTGATCCTCATGAATTATAGCAGAACTTTTTATGTTTGGTATTTTATTGAGAGTAATGTTAAACTTTTGAATTTCTTTTGGAGTTAACAGATCTGTGCTTAGAATGCCTAGCTGACTTAGCATTACATTTTCTTTTATTTTCTTTACTTGATCCCTTAGTAGCTCTATGTCATAATTAACCTGAAATGCATGTTGCATCCTTTTTATTCTAATATGTTCTTCGTTTATAGCATTGTTTAAATTCTCAAATTGTTTCTTAATGTCATGTTGCTGTTTATTAATTTGTTTAGTAATGTTGTTCGTTATTTCGTTAAAGTTATTGTTTTTCTTTATTTGGTCGTTTAATCCGTCTATTAGATTCTTGTTGTTCCTTTCGTTAATTTCTAAACTCTGTTTTATCTCCTGTTCGTCTTCATGGTCCATAGTAACAGCTAAGTATTTTAATCCTTTTCCTAATATGTCGAATAGCCCTCTTCTCGATTTATGATGGTGATGTCCTAAGGTATTTTCTATTTCTGAAACTAAACTATTAAAATTGTGTTTTACGGTTGGGAATTCATTATTCTCATTCAATTAATTAATTTGTGTTCCAAAATGTCGAGATTTTCTGTCCATGTCGTTAAGTTAATGTTGTGTAATATTTTTGTATAATTTTCAATAATATTTAAATTTTTTTCTTTGATTGTTATAAATCCGTTTCCTGTGTTTAAATTTTGTACGTAAAGTTTTATTGTCATTGGGATTTTCAAAAAAATAATAAGTGTTGTCTGAAAAATATAAAAAAGGAGGTTTATTCTTTTCTTTTTACTTGAGTCTTATAAAATTTACTTCCTTTTTCGTTTTGTACATAATCTTTATTTACTATAACCGGGTCCGATTTTATGTGGACTGGTTTTAGTTTATTACTGACTCTATCTTTTAAATAAGTATGTTTATCTTGTGTTAGGTCTATATCTTCTCTATTGCTATTTATCCTGTTGATATATTTTTCTTTATTATTATTCACTAATTCTATAATTCTAGGATATTCTGTGTTGGGGATATTTCCGTTTAGGAAGTCTATGGGTTTCCTTTTAGTAGTGGAGTGGATGGTGTTGTTATATATGGCAACTGCGTTCAATACTTTATTACGCAAAGTATCCATATTGTTTTTGTCAGCAGAGAAGGTGCGAATATGTTCATTCAAAGTCGAGTGAAACCTTTCTATATAAGATTACCTTTTTTTTGATATGGGGTTGTGATATGTAATTGCACATCTTTCTCTTTAAGAAATTCTTTAATTACTTACGAAGAAAAACCTGTTTCTCCATCAGTAACAATTTTGTCTGGGGAACCAAAATTTGTTAATCTATTTTTTAAAGTATTAAGTAGTGCTAACCATGTTCTATGTTTTATTTCATACACAGTAACATGTTTTGTGAATTTGTCTATCATCGTGACGTACATGAGGTTGATGTTCGCGTATCAAATATCTAAATAATAATTTGGTTGGGTTTTTCGGCTGTTTCTGTGATTTTTAAAGGGATTTTATATGGTGATCTTTCATAGTTACTTTTATTGCAAACTTCGCAGTTACTTATACATTTTTGTACTGCTGTTTTAAGATTTGGGCTATTATATACGTTTTTAATTTCTGCGTAAGTTTCGTTTACTCCACGATGATTAAATGCTTTATGAGTACCGTTTATAACATTAAGGACTTTTTCTTCGTCATCTAAATCCCCTAAAAATTTACTACACTTAATTACTCTCAAGAGTTTATTTTTACTAAAGTATTCAACGTAAATGTCTTGAAATTTGGTGAATAAATGGTCGTGTCTTGAAAAAACTCCGACTATTCCTTTGGAAGGAAAGAATTTTTTCATAATGTCTATTATAAGTTTTTCATCGATTTTTTTCATTTCTATAACGATCCTTCCTTTTTTGAAAGGGTAATATATTTTATGATTGCTTTCCTTTTCTGTTTCATTTAAAATAATTTGCGTTTTATAAATATTTACCGGTGATTCTACGATGGGGATGTGATTGCTGCTATCCTCATTTGCGCTGTGGATAGTGGCAATTAAAGATTGGTTGTCCAATTGTTCATCATTAATATCATCGAGGTGTGTCACATCTTCGTTGTAATAGACCTCAATTCTTGATAACCCGTCAGCGACCTGATTATCTTTTCCTTTCACGTATTGAATATCGAAATTATACTCTTCAAGTTTGACTTTCCACCTTTGTAGTTTAGTATTTGGTTCTTTTAGAGAACTTAACCAAACTAGGGGTCGATGGTCCGTTCTAGCGATGAACTTCCTTCCGTAAAGGTATGGTCTAAAATACTGTGTGGCCCAAACAATGGCCAATGGTGGAGTAATTGATTTCGTGAGTGTTTAGAGTTCGACTGGCAAAACACACTGGGTGATTTTCTTGCGATAGCACCGCACCAATTGCATAGTTTGATGCGTCTGAAGTTAGTGTGAATATTTTGTTAAAATCTGGATGTTTTAAAATTAGGTCTGATGTGATTAAGGTTTTTAGTTCCTCAAAACTTTCTATGTATTCTGTATTGTTTATGTCAATTTTAGCTCCTTTTTTTAGGAATGTAGTCATTGGTTTCGCTACTTTACCGTAGTCTTTAATGAAATTCCGGTAATAACCGGTTATTCCTAAAAATGCTTTTATTTGTTTTGATGTGGTAGGCAGTTTAAAAGTTTTACTTGCTGAAATTTTATTAGGGTTTGATGCCCTCTGTAGTGACGACATGTCCCAAAAATTCAGTTTCTTTTTTAAAAATTCAGTTTTATCTAGTTGTATTTTCAAATTGACTTCTTGCAATCGCTTAAATATTTTTCGTAACGATGTTATGTGCTCTTCTAGAGATGTTGAAAACACTATGATATCATCTAGATACACCAGGCAAATGTTTCCAATGTATTCCGATAAGACTGAGTTCATTAGTCTTTAGAATGTAGCGGGCGCATTCTTCAAACCGAAAGGCATTCGAACAAATTCGTAATGGCCTTTCTCAGTTGAAAAAGCAGTTTTTCTTATATCTTTTTCCGTTATCTCGATTTGGTGGAATCCTTTAGCCAAATCGATTGTAGTGAAGTATATAGAGTTTCCCAATTTACCAAGTATGTCGTCCATATTTGGCATTGGAAATTTATCGTCGATTGAAACTTGGTTCAATTTTCGATAATCTATTACTATTCTCCACTTCTTTATCCCAGATGCGTCTTCCTTTTTCGGAACGACCCGGATAGGTGAAGAATATGTCGATTTACTTGAACGTATGATACCTTGATTGAGCATGTCATCTATTTGCCTAGATACTTCTGCTTTAGGATTTCAGGGTATCAGTAGTTTTTTGTGTAGATCGGAATGGCATTGATTGTCTTTATATTGTGCTTAATCGCACTAGTAAAAGATAAATCATTTCCGTCTTGATAAAAAATATTTGAATACTGAGAAACGAGATTGAGAATGTCAGATTTTTCTGCACTATTAAGGTGCTCAATTCTGATTTGATCAGAAATAGGTTTCGTACTTGTTTCAGTATAATAGTTTTCCAATTGTGGAACTTGATTTTGATATTCATCGTATTCATTAAAAAATATTGGTATTTCTTTATTATCTATGATCAAAATTTTTCTTTTAAAGTCTAAGATTGATTCCAATGGAAGGAGGATATTATTTCCAACTAATCCATCGAAAACTTCATGGAATTTGAATTCCAGAAATTCAGCGGTTTTGTCTTTCCCGAATTCTTTAAATAGTGGAATTTTTACTTTTTTTCTTATAAATAGTGGCGTACTTGTAGTTTTTAATTTTATTGGGTTTTCAAGATTTGTTGCCCATTTGGGGTGACAAATTCCCGGGTTTAAGATGCTCGTTTCTGAGCCTGGATCTATAAGAATTTTTAGTTTTCGGTTGTCAATATTGGTTCCTACAACTATATAGGCAAGTCTGCCTGAGGACTGTCGTCCCGAAAATCCGAATTATGTAAGTTCATTTGTCTCTGGTAAGAAGCAGATAGAGTGTCCATAGGTTCCCAATTTTGTCTAGTACTATTGTTGTTATTATTCGTACCTAAGTTGTTATTTCTGTATGTACCTGAGTTATTATTCTGATTATTCCTGTATGTACCTGCGTTATTATTCTGATTATTCCTGTATATACCTGAGTTATTATTCTGATTATTCCTGTATGTACCTGCGTTATTATTCTGATTATTCCTGTATATACCTGAGTTATTATTGTGATTACTTCTGTGTGTGTTGTTATGGAAGTTATTTGTTTGAAAGTTGCGTTGGCTGTTAGGATTTGAATTGTTACTGTAATGATTTGGTCTGACTTGTCTATTCATATCAGATCTGTAATTGTAATATTGTTTAAGATTTCCCTGGTCTTGCCCTATAAATTTATTTATTATATCCCTTACTTTTCCTATATTGTACCTATCCGCTAGTGCATGGGCTAAAGCGCCAGCTGCTAACTCCTTAGCTTTTTGAATAAGCATGCTATTAAATATTACTACTATCGATTCTCCGTTTTCACTAAACGCCGCGAGTTCTGCTATTTCTTCGATGAGTTGTTTAAGTCTTATATCTAATTCTAATATAGAACTTACTCTAAGTGACCCAATATTTTTTGTGATAGTGAGTTCGTCCTTCGAAAAGCGAAAATGTCTTCGTAGCTTCTCCAGGTATTGACTCCAGTCAGTTGGGGGTTCTGCATACAGGATGTTCTTAGCTGCGCCCTGAATTTTTGTGTCGTATATCACTTCATATACGGTTGGTCTTTCAATCTGGGTATGATTCGCGAGGATTTTATTCACTGAACTGGCGAATGATGGGAGTGTACCGGCGTCACCCGTAAATACATTTAGACACCGGATTTCTTTTTCGATCCGCGCACGGAAATTGTTTCCATTCTTATTATGTATTACGATTTGTGTTAGTGCTTCCAGGAACAATTCTACATTTAGTTGAGCTATTCTGTTAGCTCTTTGCAAATCAAAATTGCGTTCTCGGCTAATTTTTAAATTGATACGCGAACACTTAAATGGTGCACTTCACGAATCATACTTTTATCTTAGACACTGCGTTTGTTTGAACTCACGATTTGTTGATCGAATCGCCAAAATGTTCACTGTTGTTTATTTGAACTAACGATTTCTTTATCGAATCGCAAAAAATGTTCACTGCTGTTTATCCTTATACCGATACTAACTTTACACTTTGGTTCTTCTTGTACGGATACTAACACTCATGCACTTTGATTTTCCTTGTACGGATAATAACACTCATGCACTTTGGTTCTCTCGAGTTAAACATTAAAAACTTAACGCGTTTCTTTTTTTTTTTATTTCTTTATAAAAAGAAACTCGCGTACTCGACTACTGCCGACTGCGCCAATCACGATCGCGGCCTGCGGTTTCGTGATAAAAAAAAAATTATTTAATTTTTTTTCTTTTTTTTTTCTTTTTTGGAATTGTAACAAGACCGGGCATCTCCAACGCCAGTGCAGATTACCACCAAAAAGAGCTTTGTGTCAACATTGTGGGCATGAAAATACCAGAGAAGATTCTGGCAGAACACAGGAGAAAACAGCGACAGGAGAGGCAGCAAGAGTGTACGGAGAAGTTCGTCTGAAGATCCGATTGGCAAAATTGGAGTTTTTACATCTATTTCTAGTAGCAGATATATGTGACGAGTGCATCATTGGAGTCGACTTTATGAAAGAGCACGGAGTTATTCTGGATATCGGAAAGCAAGTTCTTAGATACAGAAATATAGAAATTCCAATGATCTAGGGCAATGAAAACTCATCAACTCTAAGTACTGTTATAATCAAAGAAGACATATGTTTGCCTCCTTCTTCAGAAGTATTTGTTTGGACAAAACTAAAGGGTAATTCGGGTAGCCATCAGTACCTAAAGGTGGAACCGGACTCTGAGCAATGTTCCCAAAACTTTATGGTAGGAAAAACTCTGGTGGCACCAAAGAACAACATGATGCATGTTCGGATACTGAAAATCAAACCTTACGAAGCTAAGCTCAGAAAAGGAGAAGTAGTTGGGAGATGTGAATCTGTATCAGTAATAACAAAGATCACAGAAGTGGACAGCCAGAAGTCGGTAAGCCCGGAACATTTGAAGACCATAAAAGCTAAAATTTTCAATTCATCCAATCTAAGTAAACATCAGCTTAGTATTGCTGAGAGCCTTCTTCATGAGTACGGTGACATATTTTCTTCACCAAACGCGCAGTACGATCGAACACAACTTGTGCAACATTGAATCGACACAGGAGACGTGAGACCGATTCGTCAATCAGCAAGACGTCGCAATGATATCGAGCATGAAGAAATATGGGCTAATCGAAAATTCAAAAAGCCCTTGGGCATCACCTGTGTTTCTTGTCAAGAAGAAAGATGGAAGCACTCGATTTTGTGTGGACTACCGAATGCTGAACGATATAACAAAGTTTGGACTACCGAAGGCTGAACGATATAACAAAGAAATATAGCTCTGCCCAGAATTTGCGATATTTTAGAGGCAATGGAAGGAGCTCAATAGTTCTCCACTTTAGACTTGAAAAGTGGCTACTGGCAGGTAGAAATTCACCCAGAAGATCAGGAGAAGACAAAGTGATGCCGTTTGGACTATGTAACGCTCCAGCAACATTTGAGTCTTTAATGGCGTGCGTTTTGCAAGGACTTACTTGGAAATCTTGCCTTATTTTCCGGGACAATGTCATCCTTTACGGAAAAACATTTGATGAACATTGTGAGAACCTTAAAGGCGAATTCAAAAGACTTCGAGAAGCTCACCTTAAATTGAATCCAGATAAATGTGCGTTTTTCAAGATCGAACTTAAATACCTAGTGCATATTATCTCGTCCGATGGAGTAAAAACTGATCCAGAAAAATTTGGCACTGTCAAGAACTGGCCAGCACCTTAAGATAAACTTGAGCTCTGAAGCTTTCTTCGTCTAGCCACGAATTATCGCCGCTTTGTGAAGGACTATGCTGGAATCGCTAAGAGTTTATATAAGCTTATGGAAAAGCGGATTCCATTCAAATGGTCCGGTGAGTGCGAGAAAAGTTTTCAATAACTGAAGGTGCGCTTATGTAACGCCCCTGTGCTGACCTATCCGGCTCCAGATAAACCTTTTATCATCGACGCTGATGCGAGCAACATTGGAATAGGAGCTGTACTGTTCCAAGTTCATGACGGAGAAGAAAGAGTTGTCGCATAGTACAGCAAGAAGCCCTAAAACAATAATTGCGTGACCAGGAGGGAACTTCTAGCTCTCATATTGGCCACGAAGCACTTCCATAAATACATCTATGGACAGAAGTTCCTTCTGCGAATAGACCATGGTGCACTTTATTGGCTTTTAATCTTCAAAAACCCAGGAGGTCAAGTAGCAAGGTGGATCGAGAGACTACTGACATTCGACTACCAGATTCAACATCGACGAGAAAAGATGCACTCAAACGCAGATGCATTATCTCGGCGACCATGTAAACATGACTGCAAGCATTGCACGCGCCAAGAAGAAGAGAAGGGGATAACTGCCTTTCAGAGGCTAAGAGTTGATCCCATTTACGGTTGGACCAACGAAGAATTGAGAACGGCCCAACAACAAGACTAGGATATCTAACCCATTCTGGCATGGAAAGAACATGAGGAAAAACCAGAATGTAGTAAAATATCTGATAAGAGCCCAGTTCTCAAAGCCTATTTGGAACAATGGGATTCACTTCATGTGCAAGAAGGTATACTACGGCATAAGTGGGAATCCGCAGATGGCAAATCTTTTGTGATGCAGCTAATCGTACCTAAGTCAAAATTCAATGATGTTTTACGAGATATACATGATGGAGCTTCTGGGGGACATTTGGGTATAAATAGGACCTTGGAAAAGGTGCGCCAGCGGTTCTACTGGCTACATGCAAAAATCGATGTCGAAAGGTGATGCTGTAAATGTGATACTTGTGCTGCAAGCAAAGGACCAGTCCAGGAAATTCAAGGTAAGATGCAGCAGTATAATGTGGGAGCACCTTTTGAAAGAATTGCACTGGACATCGCAGGTCCCTTCCCTGAAACTGTCAGCGGAAAGAAATACATTCTCGTGGTCATGTTAATGGCCAGAGGCGTTTGCCATCCCAAACCAAGATCCCAAAATAATAGCTGACCAGCTGTGTTCAATTGGGTGAGCATATTCGGTGTACCTCTAGAACTCCATTCGGACCAAGCGAGGAATTTCAAATCTAACATCTTTCAGGAGGTTTGCTCGCTTCTTGGCATTAAAAAGACGAGGACAACACCGCTTTCACCCACAGTCGGATGGGATGGTTGAACGATTTAATAGGACCCTCAAAGAACACCTTTCCAAGGTTGTGGGCGACTACCAACGAGACTGGGATCGACACATTCCATTATTCTTCATGGCCTATAGAAGCGCAATACACAGTTCAACAGGACATACACCATTGTAAACGGTGATTTTTTAAGAGCTTGGTTTTTGAAAATTCGAAAAAACACAGAAACTTGTAAAAAGTGAATGAAATTTTTATTTGGATCGATAAATCAATTTCTGCCATTTACTTTTTAAAAATAATTTCACTTAAATGTTGCCCGCGGCTACGCTTCAGGTGGTCCATTCTGAAGGTCCAATTTTGGCAACTTTTTCACACATTTCGGCCGGAATCTCACCAATGACGCGTTCAATGTTGGACTCCAAGGCAGCAATCGTGTTTGGCTTGTCCCCATAGACAATAGACTTAACATAGCCCCACAACAAATAGTCTAACGGGGTCAAATCACATGATCTTGGTGGCCAATTGACTGCGCCAAAACGTGAGATCAACTGCTCACCAAATTCGCCTCTCAATTGATGCATGGTTTCGCGTGCAGTGTGGCATGTGGCACCGTCCTGTTGGAACCACATATCGACCGAGTTCAATTCTTGCATTTTCGGTAAAAAAAAATCTGTTATCATCGAACGGTACCTTTCTCCATTGACCTGTAACCCTGCGGCCTTCATCGTCCTTGAAGAAGTACGGCCCAATGATGCCGCCTGCCCATAAACCGCACAAAACAGTGCATTTTTCGGGATGCATTGGTAGCTGCTGAATTGCCTCTGGCTGCTCTTCACTCCAAATACGGCAATTCTGCTTATTCACGTATCCATTTAGCCAAAAATGAGCGGAAAAAAAAACGGACGTAGCTTGCGAAACACATTTTTCACAGAGCACGAATTTTGATAATAAATTTCAATAATTTGCAAACGTTGCTCAGGCGTAAGTCTATTCATGATGAAATGGCAAACAATACTGAATCGAAATGTCAAATGTTCGTGGAATTTGTCATGTGTGATCTGTCAAAAATATAAACGTCAAAAACCAAGTAGCAAAAAAATCACCCGTTATATACATCTCTATAGTACTATCATGAAGAGGAACATCCGGGGAGCCACCCGGTTTATACTATAAGAATTACTATCTTGGGCTCATTTGCAAAATGTGTATAGCCTAATTGAAAACCAAGAGGGAGTAGAATGCATATGCTTGAACATTTTCTAAAGTTAAAGCAAGAGAAAAAATTATACCTTTTTAAGTGAAAACCAAAACTGAGAAGAATGCATATGCTTTAACATTTTCTAAAGTTAAAGTAAGAGAAAAGAAAATATACATTTTTTGTGTATTTTTCTTTCCTCACGTTTATTTAAAATTGGAGAATCTACCTACATACATACATATGCATGTATAAAGATTTTTGGAAGAATTGTATCCCTTTCGACCTAGTTTTGGTTTTGTCATTATTATAATTAAATATATAGGTATGTGTGGATTAAATGTTAGCCGTGTGTTCGTTTTGTGTTAAAAATAAGCAGTTTTTGACCTTGAATTGCTGCACTTTTCGTTTCGGCAATACATTTTTTTGAAAATAAATTTGGCCGCCGGTTTGTTTTGAGTTTGAAAAAAAATATTAAATACAGTTTAATTGGTGCTGTAGATAAGTAATTGAGTTGTGATGAGTGTAGTTCAAGCAATTTTTAAATACCTACCTACCTACGAATTTGAATAAACTCTTTTTGTGTGATAAAAGTCTTGTGGCATTGAAGATAGGTAGGTATGTACTTATGTAGGTAGCTTTAATAAGATATTTAAATACCTACAATACTTGTGATTTAAATTCAGGTTCACACCGTATTGGTGTAAAATTAAAGAGGTAAATAAAATACTACCAACGTATAAATATTATTTATTCTTACATAACCATATTAAAGCAATAAATTTACGTTTTTCTAATATGATAATAATGTAGGTAGGTATAGGTATCTACTAACATTTAAAAAATAAATTTTATGAGATAACTTTTTCATTTTATTTTATTTAATACGTACCTATACCTGTCATTAGGAATGCATTACTTTTTGCATTTGTGATTGAAAAGAATGTGTATAACTTTTTACTTGCGAGGTACTACCTGCATATACCTATATGGCAAGTTTTGAATTCGTAAAAAAATTTAACTCGAGATTTTGATCAAACTTTACATGACGATGATAGAGAACACGATGAATTGGGTCCAGCAATTCCGTCTATCTGTCTGTCTGTGAGTCCACCCCCTAAACGCGTGCATAGATTTTCTTCAATCTTGGTAATAATAATGTTCTTTCCGTAATAGGTATATGCCCATAGGTTTTTTGCATTTTTTGAGACCAAAAATAACGGTACATTTTATTATGCCAAAAAGGTAAATCTTGAAAAAATTAGTGGTTTAAAGAAGGAAAAACGTACTTGGTAATCGTTTTTTTTTTCTTTTTGGAAAAATGGTTATGGTTCACGATTTTCTGGAACACGGCTTATTGGATTTTTCTTAAAATTTTATTATGGAGAAGCTCCCAAAAACTTAACCAGTATTGTAAACCAAAATTTTTCAACAAATTTGTTTAACTCAATATATTTCGAAAAACACTTGATTGATTTTTTCAAAACCTCGTTTTCAATAGTTGTTTGACATTATCTTTAATAGGTACTTAAACAAAAATGTTGTGCCGAAACAAAAAAACAACGGGTGCTGTTGTAACACAAATGTTAGAAAAAAATTTTGATAAAACAATATGTGTGCGTTCTTAGAATAGTGCAGTCCACTTTTAAGAAAACAAAAATATATTTTATCATAGATTTTTTTTTTAAATTATTCGGACCATCTACACATATATATTAATAACATTACTACTTTAAATTTGCGTTTCAATGTTTGTCCTATATATAGACATGTTGTTGCTATTTACGTTACTGAATACATCCATATTATAAAATAGGTACCATGTAGGTTATCATACATTTAAATTTACATATCTTTAAAAATCATATGAATATTATGTATATTTCACCAATCTTACCTATAACTTACATCCTTCAATTTTATTATTGATAAATTTGAAAAAATTAAAACATTGGAAAATTTCAAACGTACTTGAAAACTAAAAAAGCTAAAAAGCTAAATAAAGAATTTAGTGAACAAAATGTAAGAAACACAGTGAAACATGGAGGAGGTTCTGTGAAGATGTGGTGGTGTATGGTGGCATCTGGGGCCGGAACTCTTGCCTTCATTGAAAAAACAATGTAAGACTATCTTAACATCCTAAAGAATAACGTGCAACCGAGCGTAGACAAATTAGGTTTGCTTAGCAATTAGCAAAAATAAAAAATGTCACTTAACCCCTTCTAACTCTTGACGCTTTAATTGTTAAATTTCTCAAAACATATCGCGGCAGCTCAAAACTGTACTGAATGTTATAAAATTTGTATTTATATACCTCCAAATATTTAACGTATCGACATAACATTTTATCGAACTCAATAAGTTTATTTACATACATACATATAATATCCACTTAAATAGGTACCAAAAAATCAACAGTGTATAACCAAGTATTATTTTTAAATAAATGAGAAAACTTTGTACCTATTGTTTATTTAAAAAAGTAGGTGGATGATAAATTGTTTAAAGATTATGTTTTAACATTGGTAATTATTTTGCAAAATATGTTAACGGATGTAAATGTAAATAAGTATGTACTAGCTAACTAATTTTAGTTTTAATCAAAACGTTGGAGTTATCCATGCATATGATGTTGTTTTGAAGGAATATAATTTTTTTAATACATTTTGATTTTCCAAAAAAAAAAATAATAACATGGGTCATAACAACAACAACAGGCTCGCAACGATTACTTTAAATTTACTATTAGATTTGTAAATCCAATAAATTTCAATATTATTGCACATCGCAATATTACCTAATTACCTAATTTAAAACAAATGATATTACTTTTGAATCTGGTAACTCAAACGTTTGATTTTGTACTTTTGTACCTATATTGTTTTGACCCAACTCAATATATAATTTATCACAACACTCGTAATGACACCCGCACACAGTGCTACTCGTACTTTATAAAATCGTATTGGAAATTATCGTTAAAAAATAATTTATTTTATCATTCATACCTTTTAAAAACCAAATTAAATTATGTCGATATTTTCAATTCAATTGTGTTTAAAACCAAATTAACATTATCTTATATCAATGCATAAGAACTTGGAGTTTGCCTGCGTAAGTTAATATTGCCTTCATTTTGAATAACCAAGAGTATTATACTGAAAGTTAACGTATAATTCATTCAACTATTATCACACATTTATTGAATATTTTATTTAAAAAAAAAAATCGAATTCGATTTTCCACCTATAAATAAGAGCAATAGCTCAGTATAATATTCACTCAATGTGCGAAAATCAATGAATTAAAAAACGTTCGCTTTTCTTCTAACACTCGATTGGATTATGTTCTGAGATTGATGAAAACCTTAAGTCAGATTTGTTTTTATTATGTAGGTACTTCATCCAATTGTGCCTAAATACCTACATACACACACACACCAAATATACCACCTTAATATATCACAAGTAAAAATGCAGATTTTTGTTTAATTTTGTTCAGGTTTTTATTTTCCAATAAATTTAGAATTTACCTACACCTAGCTACATTTGATATTTATTTATTTATTAGTTTAAAAATAAAACAAATATACATTTTTGTTTTATGAACTTGTAAATAGGTAGGTAGGTACCTACAGCTTGAACCAACAGCAAAGCACCACCTGTCCCACATGCCACCTATTTAAAAAAAATTAGTTAAGTAGGTATGTAAGTACCTATATTTGTCTTTTACTTATCTGAAGGCTAATTTAGCTCCGATTCGATTTTTTGAAAGTTTGACTGAGCTGCTTTTGCACCTACTTAAAATTTGTCAAAATAATTATCTTTTTTTAACTTACCTAGCTATTTAAGATTTTTATATAGCATTTTGATCGCGCGAATTTGTACAGATTCTTACACACAATACAATACATAGTAGTTTTGAAGTTTCTCAAATATTGTCTTGTCAATGAAATATTTATTTTGTGGCAGTGTACTTACCTACCTACAGACAAAATAAATTAATAATATTAAAAAATTAAAAATATTGATAACTGAATAGGTAGGTAGGTATATTTGTTTTTTTATAGCTGCCAAGCAAAACACACAATGTCACAAAAAGCCATTCAATCCGAAATCAATTGTTACGAGGTAAGAAAGGAATGGTTTTAATAGCGAATCCTACTTATTGAAACAAAGGCCATACAAAAATGACCAACTCCAAATAGATACCTAGAATGAAATAAATAAAATCCAAACCATAAACAAACATACAAACTACCATTGTATACCTTATACATGAGGTGTATTTTGGCTGAACCAGTCTGGCTCATCTGATGTGCACTGGGTTTCTTCGATATGGGCACATCCACGTGCCACCCAGCCAGCAGGACACTATGTGTGCTGGTATGTTGTCTATATGTACCCACCGGGCAAGTACGCACTCTTTATATTTTCCACGAATAAAAAACAATTAGTTTCAAGCAAATGCGACGATTACAATCTTTATTTTATAGGAGTTAACGTTATGGCAAAATTGATTATCTACAAAAAATGAGCTAGAGCTATATTGATTACAAATGATTTTACTTTTCTTTATTTTTTTATGGCAAGAGAATTGGAATGAAGTATCGTGGTCGAATGAAGAAAAAGGAATGGCCGCCACAAAACCAGACACAAGCCAACGAACCATGAGTACCAACATATATTCATAGTTTTTAGGTTGGTACTACTGGTTGGGTCTGTTCGATGTTGGGTAAGTGGTTTGCGTTCGGCTTTTGATTTGGTGTGCGTTCACACTAGCCGATAGTGTCCGCCACAGTATAAACACAAAGAAAGTATCCCAAAAATATTCAGTACCAAACTATAGTAAGTGAGTAGCATTGTAAGTACGTAATTCAAGAATGCAAGACTATGAAAACTATGTATATGAACGAAAAAGCAGCAAAATTAATAAAATTGCTACAAACACAAATAAAACGAGATACAAAATACCTTCAAATGGTATCGTATATATGAACGATCAGCTCGTTTTCCTCTTTGCCTTATCCACTTAAAAGATAAAAAAATAAAGCATGTGATTTCAAAAAAGAAATCACAACTGGTTTTCTCTCTTATACTCTTTAATGTTGTAAGAAACGAAATTTAACTACCTCAACTCTGCTTTTTCCCTCTTTCTTCCTCTGCCCGCGTCTACAAACTAATCTCTGCAAAGCTGAAAGCAGCGACACAGACGACATCTGGATCATACAAGAAGAACACAATTTTCATATTCCATAGTAGTACTATAGAGATGTATATACAATGCATACACCATCGGAAATTCTGTTTGGAACAACAATGAACTGCCGAGTGAAGTAAAATTTGGATGCCCGACAAATGAGCCTCATAGAATTGCGGAATATGTGCAAATTCTCAGGGAATGGCTTATTGACATTTACGAAACAACAAGGACCAATATAAAGGTAGCTAGCGATCGAATGAAAACACGATACGACATAAGAGCAACAACAGCATGATTTAAAGCAGGAGATTTTTTTTTTGTTAACACACTATCAGAATTGGCCGAAGAGAGCTTATAGCAAGCTCCGTCTTGCGACCAATGGTTTGCCAACACAGAAAACTGTGTTATACCACCGGCTCATCATTTAGTTCAGTGTTAGTTGTTAGAAGGCAAACTCTATTACAAATAACACTAACACAAGTACAACATGAAAATATAACATATAATATTACGTCAATACAAAACAAGAACATAACAATAAACAAAAAAACATTTAGGAGCGTGGAACACTGGTTTTGAGTAGATTTCTTAATTTAATTTTACTGATATTGAAATCAAAAACGTTTGAATTCCAATTTAAAAGTCTACCGATACGTGTCAATGGCTCATGCATCCCATAGTTGGTCCTATGTGTTGGGACTTTAATCAAGTCGAGTCCACGAAGATTATAACCTCCACCCCGATAATAAAAAAAAACTGAACATAGTAGGTCTGGAGCATCTGTGACACCTGTAATTATTTGGTGGAAGAATACCAAATCATTGTTTGTTCTTCTCTGTGCCAGTGTTTGCATTTGAAGAATAGATAAACGTTGGTCATAAGGGAGGGCATTAGAATGATCACTCCACTCAAGCCCGTTCAATGCGAAACGAGTAAAGTTTCTTTGAACAGATTCTAATCTCTCAATATGAACATCGTAAGGAGGAGTCCAAACCTGCGATGCATACTCAAGATGGGGTCGAATCAATCAGTTGTATAAAGCACGGGTAACAATGGGATCAACAAATTCTTTGGACCAACGTTTAATAAATCCTAACATTGAATTGGGTTTGTTAACTATGATATTAATATGGACAGATAAGTCTAAATTTTGCGTGAAAAGAACTCCAAAGTCCCGTACAGTTATAGCACGAGTTAAAATGTGCCGTGAAATAATATAGTCATGAGACGAAGGAGAACGTTTTTTTTAAAATGTCATTGTTTGACATTTTGTCGGGTTAAGATTGAAACTGTTCTTTTTACACCACAAGGCAAAGTGGTTAATATCCTCTTGCAATAGAGTTCGATCCTTTGAGGATGATATATTTTTATAAATCTTCATATCGTCTGCAAAGATAAGAATTTCGATATTGCGTACACAAAGAGGAGCATCATTAATGGCCAATGTAAAGAGTAATGGTCCAAGATGACTTCCTTGTGGAACACCTGATTTGGCAATAAAGGATCTTGAGTAAGAATTTCTGAATTTGACTTGATATGACCTATCTTCAAGATACGATAATATCCACTTGATGAAAGATGGAGGAAACCCGTATTGTTACGATTCGCTACCGTGCTTCCGTATGAACGGGAAGAGTGGAATCGGAGAGTTAAAAGATTAAAAGATTTATTTATTTCCTTGAAATATATTCGTTTATTTTATTTTATTTTATTTTATTCAAAGACAAAGGCTCGCTGTCTTGCTGCTGGGCTGCGACCTTGTTTGTTTGAATGTACTATTAACTCTGACTCTTCAACCATTCTTTAAAACACGAAGAGTCTTCACCCATAATGGTTCTCCCCGCCACAAAACACATATTTCTGCCCTGCGGTGCAGGTCATTCGTATTTTAACACACACCGCATTTATTTCCAATGACAATTACTATTTCGTCACTTCCATACCTCGTAAGTCTGCCCTCAATATGGTGCAGTGTACCTCCGTCTTTCATTCATTCATTTATTCATTCGGTTCGTGATATTTGACACTTCACTCTGCGTAGTGCTGTGCTGACCCATATTTGCGGTGTTTGCCCTTGGTAGTGGATATCAGATATCCACTGCCAAGAACACTTAAACTACATATGCATATTGTATGTTAGTCAGCTATCAGGCAGAATGAGTGTACCTACCGATGAAATGTTTATATGGAGATACACATACGATTCGTCAGTATTGTTGGTGGGCAAAATCTTACGAAATAAATAAATGAGAAACGATCGTCATTATGGGATGCAGATGTGGTTCGTGTGAAGAGAGACCACCGTGGATGAATATGAGGTAGGATGATCTGTAGTGCGGTCACTACATCCCTCCCCCCTTCGAAAAAAAAATTCATTCAAATGGTTGGTTGAAAAGCCATTTATGTACATATACTAATAGTTAACATTTTAAATTTTTTTTAAATTTATTTTTAATACATATTATTTAGAAAAAAAAATTTTTTTTTACATATATACTTTTCCTTTTTTTTTTTATACATAGAGTTAACACATTTTTTTTTTTTTATTATTTTTGCTTTTTCATACATAATATTTTTTTTTTTAAATGTGTTTTTTTTTTGTTTGGTAATTTAATATTTTTTGGAAACGTAAAAATTATTTTTTTTTGAACATAAATTTAAACATAAAATTTTGATTTGCAGTTCAATATTTTCATAAGTAGTTAATACATTTTTTTTTTATAGAAAATTTTATATACATTTTTTTTTTATAGTTTAGTTTTTTGAAGATTAAATGTAGCTTATTATAGTTTTTTGTTCTTAATTTTAACGTTGTGTTGGAAAAAGATAGAAATTTATAAAAAAAAACTCTTAAATTTAATAATTTTTTTTTTTAAACACCAGTTGTTAACACTAATTTCGGTGCTGTAGACGGGAGGGGTTCGGTTTTTATGGGGACTTGTTGTACGGTTAGGGAAGGTTTGTTCGTTTCCTGGATTTCGTTACTATTCTTTACAGGTTTTTGTTTCCTTTTCATACATCGAACTAGGCAGTAAAAACAAAATGCTAAGATCAAGACTAATATTGTATAGATCAATGTATATTGATGTATATCATGAGAGCTAATTGGCAAAAGTGGAGTATTTTCTTCAGACTTAAGATCTATTATTCGCTTTGATATAAGTTTAAGTTCATCCTGGCTTGAGAATTTTACAAGCGCTATCTCATTTTTATTTTTACTGATTACTGGAAGAGTAATACTGGTTAAAAACGTTGAAATGTTTATGGATGGTATATAAGAAGAGTGGGAAATTGTATCTATTTCACTGTAAGAACGTATTATTAAATCCTTAGATTTGATATAGCAATTTCCCGTGATCTCAAGCTTAGCCGTTCCTTGAAGGGTGTAAGTTGGCAAGTCGTCCTTGCAAATTTCATCTATTTCATAACTGTGTGTGGTAGAGAATAACCATTTGTTATGGGTAGAAAGTTGTAACCATATGGTTGAAATATTTGCCTCTTTCACTTCGCATGAGGGTGGTAAAACTTCCGACTTTCGTAATAATTCTACCTCGCAGTTGAATAGTTTTGAATTTAAATTGAACAAAGGATGCAGCATTGGGCATAAGAATGTGTTCTTCTGGTTTTTACAATTCTTTAAGTCGTTGGCATTGATAGGACTGTAGTACTCTTTATTATAATCTATTATAAGATATTCTGTTGCAGGTTGTATGAATATAAAATGGTTTTTAAAATTTGTAGGTAGAGGGATAATTTTATAGAGGTGAAAATTTTCGGTATATGGGAGTGGAATCCTGAATTCATAAATTACTTTCTGTTGACGTATAGTTGCCCTGATTGTACTAATTTGGTAAAGAGATAAGATGTTATTTGACACAATTGATGAAATTCTTGTACCACTAAGGATGTCTTGTTTGATTTTTAGTAGCGCTGTTCTTAGCTGATTTGGAGTAACTATGGTTGGATGTGGTTTGCCATGGTTAACATTACTAACCAGGTCAATAATTTCATCTACAGTGTTTTGGTAACGCATAATTATCAAAGTAATTTAAGTGGTTAGGGATTCAATTTCGGAAAATAATTGCTGTTCCTGATTTGCATTATTTATTTTATTTGTTAATTCCCTGATTGTTTCAAATTTTGAATTTATTGCAAAAAGCTGGGACTCTATGGCTATTTCGGATTTATTGAAAACATTAGATGTAGTTTCCAGAAGTATAGTTTGGTTCTTCACTAGTGACAACAGATGTTTTTCGTTTGATTCTAGTTTTTCTATTTGCCTATCGTAGTACTCGGCGTCCTCCTCACTTAAGGTTCCAAATAAGGTTTTACTTACAATCCCTACTGCATTTAGTAGTGCTCGTTTTTCTCTGTTATTATTTACTGTTAGGAGACTATATTTCTGCGAAACATCGATAAGTAGATGGTTTAATTCGCTAGTCGCGCTATTACATAAGATGTCGCAACTCACTTTGCCTTGTAATTGCACACATAAATTGTTTATTTCTGCAACATAGAGGTGGGCATGTTTTAAAGCTTCGGTTAGTTTTTCTAAGTCGTAGTACACTATCAGCTTCCATTCGTTGGAATACAATTCCGCTTTTCCCCATTGCTCAAAGTATATGCCAGGGTTATTATTTATAGGAGAAATTAGTAAATTTCCGTTTGCACGCAGAAATATTCCTATGCACATGAACAAAATCCTTGGATCCATTTCTGTAAAACGAAAATTTTTTTTTTTTTTACTGGACTTGCTTTGGTGTGTGTGTGTGTTGTGTGTGTTTGAAGGATTTATAGAATTTTGTATTATTTGTCAAAGAATTTTAAATTGTTATTGTGAATTACTTTTGTTTTTTTTCCTACTCGAATTATAGTGTTTTCTGTGGAGAGTATTTTGACAACTTCGTAAGGTCCGACCCACAAGGAGGTTAGCTTATTCTGCCTAGCGTTGTTTTTTAGGAGAACTTTGTCACCAATGTTAAAACTTTTAAAGTGTGATTTCTTGTCAAAATGTTTTTTTGATGATTCTTTTTTGTGTATAAGGATTTCCCTTGCAGCTTCATACCCATGTTGCAAGCGTAACCTTAACTCATTAGCATAGTTATCGTAGTTGTAGCACATTTTAGGTGATTGAGTTAGTGAACTAGGGATGTTAGGTGGAAATCCGTAAAGGAGCTCATAGGGTGTAAGCCCTGTACTAGAGTGTGGTGTGGTGTTGTAAACGAAAGTTGCATAGGGCGTCCATGTGTCCCATGTAAGTGGATCTTTATTAACGTAATGCCGTAAATACTCGATCAATGTCTTATGGCTTCGTTCTAGAGCTCCATTAGTTTGTGGGTGATATGGTGAGGTGTTTAATTTTTTTATTTTCAGTAGTGAACACATTTCTTTGAACATGACGCTGAGAAAGTTTGCGCCTTGATCTGTTAATAATGAGGACGGAATACCGTGCTGGCATACAATTTTTTCAGTAAATACTCTTGCTACTGTCTGAGCTTCTGCATTAGGAAGAGCGAATGCTTCCGAAAATTTTGTCAAGGCGTCTTGAAAGGTTAGTAAATACTTCTGGTCATTATGACTTACGGGAAGGGGGCCAACTATGTCTAAAGCAATTCTTTCAAATGGCCTTGAACTGGTTGTTGTGATCTTCATTGGTAAGGGAGGATTTTTCCTACTTTTATTAAGTTGACATGAAGCGCATTTGCGGATATAGTTCGTAATATCCTGTGTCATTGTAGGCCAGTAGTATTTGTATTTCATTCTTTTTAAAGTTCGTGACACACCTTGATGGCCTCCGAAAGGTGAATCATGATATTCAAAAATAGTTTCTCGTATAATTTCCGGATCGCTTAGAGTAATTCTTTTGTTAGTATATAAAAAGATCGTTAAGTGTTCTTTCTCGAAGACTTTTTCTATTAACATTTTGAAATTATTTTTGGTGTTGTTACCTAAGTTTGGCAACGAGAAACCCATTAGCTTAATATTTTTGTTTTCTATTGTATCTCTTAAGTATGCCAGGAATTTTTCTGCCACCACTTCATCCTTGGAACTTTTAATGGGTACTGGTAACGTGACTACATGACATGACTCGGTTTCAAGACTCTTACCTATGTCTGGTTTCACAAAGTTTGGTATTAAATCCCAGAGCACTTTCTCGTCTGGCGAATCTACTAAAGGCAATATTATTACTTTGAGAGGAAGCTTTTTGTCTTGATGGATTTCACCTTCCTTTTCTATTAAAGAAAAACTAGAAACTATCTTTATTTCTTCTTGAGATGGTTCGACTGATTTTGCATGTTTACTTGTTTTTTCCATTTCCACTTTATTCTTTTGGTTCCGTGTTATTACCATGACATTATCTTTTTGCTCGCTAGGTATACGACTTAGTGCGTCTGCATTTGAATTCGTTTTACCCGGTTTGTATTGTATCGTGTATTCATATTCTGAAAGTAAAATTCTCCATCTAGCTAATCTAGACATTGGGTTTTTTAATTTCATAAGCCATTCTAAGGGCTTATGGTCTGTACATATTATGAATTCTTTACCATAAAGGTACGGTCGGAATTGATTAACAGCGAAGACAATGGCTAATAATTCTTTCTCAGTGGTAGTATATCGCGTCTCAGGATCGTTTAGTGTTCGACTGGCGAAACAGATTGGTTTGTCTTGTCCAATTTCACCCTGCGAAAGTACAGCGCCTATGCCTACGTCACTGGCATCTGTTGTGACTACAAACACTTTTTCGAAATCCGGATATATTAGAATTGGAGGATTAATAATTTGTTCCTTTAAGATCTTAAATGCTTCGTCGCAAAAGACGTCCCATTTGAAAGTGATGTTCTTTTTGAGCAATTTCGTCAAGGGTTTGGCTATACTGGAAAAGTTATTAATAAATCGTCTATAATAACAAACAAAACCCAAAAATGATTTAATTCCCTTTTGATTTTTCGGTGTAGGATAAGTTTTAACCACTTTGATTTTGTCTGGATCGGGTTTAATACCTTCTTTGGAAATAATGTGTCCTAAATAAATCAATTCCCTTTTAACAAAATTGCATTTATCAGGTTGTAGTTTTAGGTTGTGCTCACGTAGCCGGTCGAAAATTTTTTTTAACCTTGTATTGTGATCGTTTAGATCATATCCATATACAACTATATCATCGACGTAGACAAAACAATGTATTCCTTGTAATCCCATTAGTACGTTATTCATCGTTCTTTGAAAAGTAGCGGGAGCATTTTTCAGACCAAACGGCATACGATTGTATTCGTAATGTCCGTAGGGTGTACTAAAAGCAGTTTTTGACTTGTCTTCCTCGCTAACCAGAATTTGATGAAACCCCTTAGCGAGATCAAGTGTGCTAAAATACTTTGCTCTGCCTAGTTGGTCCAAAATGTCAGAAATATTTGGTATAGGATATGCGTCTCCGACTGTAAGTTCATTTAATTTTCGGAAATCTACTACAACTCGCCATCGTTTGGCACCCTGGCTATCAGGTTTCTTAGGGACAATTAAGAGTGGGGAGTTCCAAGGGCTAGAACTTGGTCTAATAATATCATCTTCTAGCATTTCACTTACTTGTTTTTGAATTTCCTGTTTTTGACTTTCAGGGAGTCTATATGGTCTAACAAATAGTGGTGGTTTACCTGCATCCGTTTTTATTTCGTGACGCATTATATCAGTATACGTGAGGTGGTCTCCCTCAAAGTGGAAAAGATCATTGTATTCCCTACATAGTCCTAATATTGCAGTTTTCTCTTCCTCATTACAGTGTTCAAGTTGTATGGAGGAAGTTATTTTTTGCAGTCTATTTTTAACGGGATCTTTCTCTGGCCTAAGACTTACGAGATTGAAATTTGAAATATCATCCCATTCGTAATCAATATTGTTTACATTAATTTTTTCTTCGTTTTCTGACGAATTCAGAATCAAAACTTTGACCATTTCTTGTTCAGGTCTTACGATAGTTTCGGCAAGATATACATCTGAACTTATTTCTTTTTTATATATAATCGCATCTTTATTATGCTTGAATGGAATTTTAATTATCTGCTCACAACGTGGTTTGAGAGTAATATAATTTTCGAACAGATTTTCCTTTTTTATTTTAGAATCTGGGTTGGTAGATCGTGATTCACATAGCGACTCGTCACGGCTCTGGCTATAGGCCCCGTATATAGAATTGCATGTTTCTCCTAGATGCTTACCCCCATTATCCGTAGATAATGGCTCCCTTTCCTCGTTTGGTTTTAGACCTTTTGGGTGGATAGTCTTACTTTCTGCTGATTCTCTTATATGATCAGTCTTACTTTCTGCTATACCTTTATTATTTTTTATATTTTTATTATACCTGTCTTTTTTTTCGAAAGTTTGAAGAGATTCTGGGTCTGTGGAGAGTGATTCGCATGACAATTCGTTACGGCTATGGCCATAGGCCCCGTTCATAGAGCTGCATGTCTTTCTTTGATACTCACCCCCATTATCCGTAGATAATGGCTCCCTCTCTTTTACTTCATTATTATTTGACATTGGAATTATTAGAGATCTTTCTTTAAAATTCACTATGCACTTATACTTTGATAGAAAGTCGTTTCCTATTATACCGTCATAGGGTAGATTTATATGATCGGTAAGTATGTGGAAATGATGTTTCAAGATCATCGTGTGATCTGCAGTTTCAAATTCCAAGTTACCATATATCATCCCCAGGGTTTGTAATGACTCCCCGGCTATGGTTGATATTGTGTAGGATTTATTACTGCTTTCTAAAGAACAAGTATTTTTTAACAGGGATATATCTGCTCCCGTGTCAATAAGCAACGTGGTATATTTTTTTCGCGATGGACTAAATGGTTGACGTATCGTTGGCTCTCTGAATTCAGGACAGAACGATACGTGGAACTTAAGATTTAGTTCTTGTTCTGGTGGATATCGGCTGAAGTAATTATTCGAGAGGGGTAGCCGCTTGTCTCCTCCCGAACACATTCGTTTCCCTGATTTTGTTGCTGAGGATAAAAGTCTTCGCCCGAGTGCCAATTACTATATCCTGGTGATATGTTATAGTGTCGGACATTATTTTTAAATGGGTTTTTTCTAATATTCCCTTCTTGATTATTGCTATACGAGGGTGTTCGATTTGCGTAGGCTCTACAATTGCTTATCGAGTGATTGGGTATTTTACAATAATCGCAGGTCAAAAAGTGTGTTTCCTTTTTCACAGGTTTATCCTTAGAGAAACTGGGAAACTGCGTGTTTTTGTAGCAGGTATCTTGTGTATGTCCCTGCTTTCCACAGATATTGCAAAACCTTGCCATTTGGTTATTAACGGGATTCGTGTAGTTAGAAAAGGAAGAGCTGTGGTTTATACGAGCGGCATGACCTTCGGCGTGTGCTATGGTTTTTTTTAGATCAACCCCCCCCATAAGCTTTCGCTATAAGCTTAACCTGCTCGTTCTTCAAGCCATCCTCAAAAACTTGGATTGCTAGCTTCCGATTTTCTGCTACAAGGAATGCTCTTACAGTGTCATCGCTGGTTGTGGCAAAAGTAGCGGAGTTAAGACAATTAAGGGCTGCTAGAACACGCTCCCCAAATTCTTTAACAGTTTCTTTGAAACGTTGTTTTATGGTAACAAGTTCATTGTGAGCCGATGACCGAGTTTTCACCTCTTTGAATTCAGCCTCTAATTTTTCTTTTAGGCTCTTCCAAGTAAGGATAGTGTGGTGTTGTGTCAACTCAAAGGCAGAACCATGTAGCCTAGTTTTCACAATTTCCAAAAATGTCGGTTGGTCAGATTCTTTGATTGAACAGAAGAGGATATCTCCACATGATAGGAACTTAGCCAATTCTTTTGGTTGTCCATCAAAAACAGGAACGATGTTGAAAACATCAGTTATCCCTATTTTAATGTCCATTTCTGTATTCTTTCTTACAATCTGTTAAGAAGAATGAAAAGGTAAATTTGTAAAGAGATCAGCAATAGTGTTGGCCTCTTTAATTGCCTTTCTCGTAATTTGTAAACGAGGAATTTTCGTAACAAACTCGGAATTATAGGAGAAAAAAGGTTAAGGGAAAGGACTGACGAAATATACAGGTACAGCAAGAAATGTGTATATAATATTAAAAATAATAATAAATGTTACTAAAAGTACATATATATATATATTTTTTTTTTTAAAGTTTACTTGTGTTGTTGTTGTCGTTGATGCCGCTGTTGTTGTTGTTGTTATTATTGCTGTTGTGGTTGATGCCGCTGTTGTTGCTATTATTGCTGTCGTGGTTGATGCCGCTGTTGTTGTTGTTGTTGCTTTTGTTCTTTTGTTGCCAGGCAGGCTTCACGCCCTAAAGTTGAGAATTACGGCCTGGTCTTTTATCACTACCTACTGTCTGCCAAATGCTTAAGCTCTAAAGCTAGCAAGGTCTTACGCTCGTAGGATTTCTAACACTAATCACAAAAAAAAACTTTACTTTTACTTCACTTTTTCTGGTGTGTAGCCCCAGAACGCATCAAGAGAGAGGTCTCTTGTATTGGCAAGGCTAATAACTATGGTAGAGGAGATCTTTATTTCGTAGATATCCCACCGCTGCCACCAAATGTTACGACTCGCTACCGTGCTTCCGTATGAACGGGAAGAGTGGAATCGGAGAGTTAAAAGGCGGCGTCCTCCTCACTTAAGGTTCCAAATAAGGTTTTACTTACAATCCCTACTGCATTTAGTAGTGCTCGTTTTTCTCTGTTATTATTTACTGTTAGGAGACTATATTTCTGCGAAACATCGATAAGTAGATGGTTTAATTCGCTAGTCGCGCTATTACATAAGATGTCGCAACTCACTTTGCCTTGTAATTGCACACATAAATTGTTTATTTCTGCAACATAGAGGTGGGCATGTTTTAAAGCTTCGGTTAGTTTTTCTAAGTCGTAGTACACTATCAGCTTCCATTCGTTGGAATACAATTCCGCTTTTCCCCATTGCTCAAAGTATATGCCAGGGTTATTATTTATAGGAGAAATTAGTAAATTTCCGTTTGCACGCAGAAATATTCCTATGCACATGAACAAAATCCTTGGATCCATTTCTGTAAAACGAAAATTTTTTTTTTTTTTACTTGACTTGCTTTGGTGTGTGTGTGTGTTGTGTGTGTTTGAAGGATTTATAGAATTTTGTATTATTCGTCAAAGAATTTTAAATTGTTATTGTGAATTACTTTTGTTTTTTTTCCTACTCGAATTATAGTGTTTTCTGTGGAGAGTATTTTGACAACTTCGTAAGGTCCGACCCACAAGGAGGTTAGCTTATTCTGCCTAGCGTTGTTTTTTAGGAGAACTTTGTCACCAATGTTAAAACTTTTAAAGTGTGATTTCTTGTCAAAATGTTTTTTTGATGATTCTTTTTTGTGTATAAGGATTTCCCTTGCAGCTTCATACCCATGTTGCAAGCGTAACCTTAACTCATTAGCATAGTTATCGTAGTTGTAGCACATTTTAGGTGATTGAGTTATTGAACTAGGGATGTTAGGTGGAAATCCGTAAAGGAGCTCATAGGGTGTAAACCCTGTACTAGAGTGTGGTGTGGTGTTGTAAACGAAAGTTGCATAGGGCGTCCATGTGTCCCATGTAAGTGGATCTTTATTAACGTAATGCCGTAAATACTCGATCAATGTCTTATGGCTTCGTTCTAGAGCTCCATTAGTTTGTGGGTGATATGGTGAGGTGTTTAATTTTTTTATTTTCAGTAGTGAACACATTTCTTTGAACATGACGCTGAGAAAGTTTGCGCCTTGATCTGTTAATAATGAGGACGGAATGCCGTGCTGGCATACAATTTTTTCAGTAAATACTCTTGCTACTGTCTGAGCTTCTGCATTAGGAAGAGCGAATGCTTCCGAAAATTTTGTCAAGTCGTCTTGAAAGGTTAGTAAATACTTCTGGTCATTATGACTTACGGGAAGGGGGCCAACTATGTCTAAAGCAATTCTTTCAAATGGCCTTGAACTGGTTGTTGTGATCTTCATTGGTAAGGGAGGATTTTTCCTACTTTTATTAAGTTGACATGAAGCGCATTTGCGGATATAGTTCGTAATATCCTGTGTCATTGTAGGCCAGTAGTATTTGTATTTCATTCTTTTTAAAGTTCGTGACACACCTTGATGGCCTCCGAAAGGTGAATCATGATATTCAAAAATAGTTTCTCGTATAATTTCCGGATCTCTTAGAGTAATTCTTTTGTTAGTATATAAAAAGATCGTTAAGTGTTCTTTCTCGAAGACTTTTTCTATTAACATTTTGAAATTATTTTTGGTGTTGTTACCTAAGTTTGGCAACGAGAAACCCATTAGCTTAATATTTTTGTTTTCTATTGTATCTCTTAAGTATGCCAGGAATTTTTCTGCCACCACTTCATCCTTGGAACTTTTAATGGGTACTGGTAACGTGACTACATGACATGACTCGGTTTCAAGACTCTTACCTATGTCTGGTTTCACAAAGTTTGGTATTAAATCCCAGAGCACTTTCTCGTCTGGCGAATCTACTAAAGGCAATATTATTACTTTGAGAGGAAGCTTTTTGTCTTGATGGATTTCACCTTCCTTTTCTATTAAAGAAAAACTAGAAACTATCTTTATTTCTTCTTGAGATGGTTCGACTGATTTTGCATGTTTACTTTTTTTTTCCATTTCCACTTTATTCTTTTGGTTCCGTGTTATTACCATGACATTATCTTTTTGCTCGCTAGGTATACGACTTAGTGCGTCTGCATTTGAATTCGTTTTACCCGGTTTGTATTGTATCGTGTATTCATATTCTGAAAGTAAAATTCTCCATCTAGCTAATCTAGACATTGGGTTTTTTAATTTCATAAGCCATTCTAAGGGCTTATGGTCTGTACATATTATGAATTCTTTACCATAAAGGTACGGTCGGAATTGATTAACAGCGAAGACAATGGCTAATAATTCTTTCTCAGTGGTAGTATATCGCGTCTCAGGATCGTTTAGTGTTCGACTGGCGAAACAGATTGGTTTGTCTTGTCCAATTTCACCCTGCGAAAGTACAGCGCCTATGCCTACGTCACTGGCATCTGTTGTGACTACAAACACTTTTTCGAAATCCGGATATATTAGAATTGGAGGATTAATAATTTGTTCCTTTAAGATCTTAAATGCTTCGTCGCAAAAGACGTCCCATTTGAAAGTGATGTTCTTTTTGAGCAATTTCGTCAAGGGTTTGGCTATACTGGAAAAGTTATTAATGAATCGTCTATAATAACAAACAAAACCCAAAAATGATTTAATTCCCTTTTGATTTTTCGGTGTAGGATAAGTTTTAACCACTTTGATTTTGTCTGGATCGGGTTTAATACCTTCTTTGGAAATAATGTGTCCTAAATAAATCAATTCCCTTTTAACAAAATTGCATTTATCAGGTTGTAGTTTTAGGTTGTGCTCACGTAGCCGGTCGAAAATTTTTTTAACCTTGTATTGTGATCGTTTAGATCATATGCATATACAACTATATCATCGACGTAGACAAAACAATGTATTCCTTGTAATCCCATTAGTACGTTATTCATCGTTCTTTGAAAAGTAGCGGGAGCATTTTTCAGACCAAACGGCATACGATTGTATTCGTAATGTCCGTAGGGTGTACTAAAAGCAGTTTTTGACTTGTCTTCCTCGCTAACCAGAATTTGATGAAACCCCTTAGCGAGATCAAGTGTGCTAAAATACTTTGCTCTGCCTAGTTGGTCCAAAATGTCAGAAATATTTGGTATAGGATATGCGTCTCCGACTGTAAGTTCATTTAATTTTCGGAAATCTACTACAACTCGCCATCGTTTGGCACCCTGGCTATCAGGTTTCTTAGGGACAATTAAGAGTGGGGAGTTCCAAGGGCTAGAACTTGGTCTAATAATATCATCTTCTAGCATTTCACTTACTTGTTTTTGAATTTCCTGTTTTTGACTTTCAGGGAGTCTATATGGTCTAACAAATAGTGGTGGTTTACCTGCATCCGTTTTTATTTCGTGACGCATTATATCAGTATACGTGAGGTGGTCTCCCTCAAAGTGGAAAACATCATTGTATTCCCTACATAGTCCTAATATTGCAGTTTTCTCTTCCTCATTACAGTGTTCAAGTTGTATGGAGGAAGTTATTTTTTGCAGTCTATTTTTAACGGGATCTTTCTCTGGCCTAAGACTTACGAGATTGAAATTTGAAATATCATCCCATTCGTAATCAATATTGTTTACATTAATTTTTTCTTCGTTTTCTGACGAATTCAGAATCAAAACTTTGACCATTTCTTGTTCAGGTCTTACGATAGTTTCGGCAAGATATACATCTGAACTTATTTCTTTTTTATATATAATCGCATCTTTATTATGCTTGAATGGAATTTTAATTATCTGCTCACAACGTGGTTTGAGAGTAATATAATTTTCGAACAGATTTTCCTTTTTTATTTTAGAATCTGGGTTGGTAGATCGTGATTCACATAGCGACTCGTCACGGCTCTGGCTATAGGCCCCGTATATAGAATTGCATGTTTCTCCTAGATGCTTACCCCCATTATCCGTAGATAATGGCTCCCTTTCCTCGTTTGGTTTTAGACCTTTTGGGTGGATAGTCTTACTTTCTGCTGATTCTCTTATATGATCAGTCTTACTTTCTGCTATACCTTTATTATTTTTTATATTTTTATTATACCTGTCTTTTTTTTCGAAAGTTTGAAGAGATTCTGGGTCTGTGGAGAGTGATTCGCATGACAATTCGTTACGGCTATGGCCATAGGCCCCGTTCATAGAGCTGCATGTCTTTCTTTGATACTCACCCCCATTATCCGTAGATAATGGCTCCCTCTCTTTTACTTCATTATTATTTGACATTGGAATTATTAGAGATCTTTCTTTAAAATTTACTATGCACTTATATTTTGATAGAAAGTCGTTTCCTATTATACCGTCATAGGGTAGATTTATATGATCGGTAAGTATGTGGAAATGATGTTTCAAGATCATCGTGTGATCTGCAGTTTCAAATTCCAAGTTACCATATATCATCCCCAGGGTTTGTAATGACTCCCCGGCTATGGTTGATATTGTGTAGGATTCATTACTGCTTTCTAAAGAACAAGTATTTTTTAAAAGGGATATATCTGCTCCCGTGTCAATAAGCAACGTGGTATATTTTTTTCGCGATGGACTAAATGGTAGACGTATCGTTGGCTCTCTGAATTCAGGACAGAACGATACGTGGAACTTAAGATTTAGTTCTTGTTCTGGTGGATATCGGCTGAAGTAATTATTCGAGAGGGGTAGCCGCTTGTCTCCTCCCGAACACATTCGTTTCCCTGATTTTGTTGCTGAGGATAAAAGTCTTCGCCCGAGTGCCAATTACTATATCCTGGTGATATGTTATAGTGTCGGACATTATTTTTAAATGGGTTTTTTCTAATATTCCCTTCTTGATTATTGCTATACGAGGGTGTTCGATTTGCGTAGGCTCTACAATTGCTTATCGAGTGATTGGGTTTTTTACAATAATCGCAGGTCAAAAAGTGTGTTTCCTTTTTCACAGGTTTATCCTTAGAGAAACTGGGAAACTGCGTGTTTTTGTAGCAGGTATCTTGTGTATGTCCCTGCTTTCCACAGATATTGCAAAACCTTGCCATTTGGTTATTAACGGGATTCGTGTAGTTAGAAAAGGAAGAGCTGTGGTTTATACGAGCGGCATGACCTTCGGCGTGTGCTATGGTTTTTTTTAGATCAACCCCCCCATAAGCTTTCGCTATAAGCTTAACCTGCTCGTTCTTCAAGCCATCCTCAAAAACTTGGATTGCTAGCTTCCGATTTTCTGCTACAAGGAATGCTCTTACAGTGTCATCGCTGGTTGTGGCAAAAGTAGCGGAGTTAAGACAATTAAGAGCTGCTAGAACACGCTCCCCAAATTCTTTAACAGTTTCTTTGAAACGTTGTTTTATGGTAACAAGTTCATTGTGAGCCGATGACCGAGTTTTCACCTCTTTGAATTCAGCCTCTAATTTTTCTTTTAGGCTCTTCCAAGTAAGGATAGTGTGGTGTTGTGTCAACTCAAAGGCAGAACCATGTAGCCTAGTTTTCACAATTTCCAAAAATGTCGGTTGGTCAGATTCTTTGATTGAACAGAAGAGGATATCTCCACATGATAGGAACTTAGCCAATTCTTTTGGTTGTCCATCAAAAACAGGAACGATGTTGAAAACATCAGTTATCCCTATTTTAATGTCCATTTCTGTATTCTTTCTTACAATCTGTTCAGAAGAATGAAAAGGTAAATTTGTAAAGAGATCAGCAATAGTGTTGGCCTCTTTAATTGCCTTTCTCGTAATTTGTAAACGAGGAATTTTCGTAACAAACTCGGAATTATAGGAGAAAAAAGGTTAAGGGAAAGGACTGACGAAATATACAGGTACAGCAAGAAATGTGTATATAATATTAAAAATAATAATAAATGTTACTAAAAGTACATATATATATATATTTTTTTTTTTAAAGTTTACTTGTGTTGTTGTTGTCGTTGATGTCGCTGTTGTTGTTGTTGTTATTATTGCTGTTGTGGTTGATGCCGCTGTTGTTGCTATTATTGCTGTCGTGGTTGATGCCGCTGTTGTTGTTGTTGTTGCTTTTGTTCTTTTGTTGCCAGGCAGGCTTCACGCCCTAAAGTTGAGAATTACGGCCTGGTCTTTTATCACTACCTACTGTCTGCCAAATGCTTAAGCTCTAAAGCTAGCAAGGTCTTACGCTCGTAGGATTTCTAACACTAATCACAAAAAAAAACTTTACTTTTACTTCACTTTTTCTGGTGTGTAGCCCCAGAACGCATCAAGAGAGAGGTCTCTTGTATTGGCAAGGCTAATAACTATGGTAGAGGAGATCTTTATTTCGTAGATATCCCACCGCTGCCACCAAATGTTACGACTCGCTACCGTGCTTCCGTATGAACGGGAAGAGTGGAATCGGAGAGTTAAAAGATTAAAAGATTTATTTATTTCCTTGAAATATATTCGTTTATTTTATTTTATTTTATTTTATTCAAAGACAAAGGCTCGCTGTCTTGCTGCTGGGCTGCGACCTTGTTTGTTTGAATGTACTATTAACTCTGACTCTTCAACCATTCTTTAAAACACGAAGAGTCTTCAACCATAATGGTTCTCCCCGCCACAAAACACATATTTCTGCCCTGCGGTGCAGGTCATTCGTATTTTAACACACACCGCATTTATTTCCAATGACAATTACTATTTCGTCACTTCCATACCTCGTAAGTCTGCCCTCAATATGGTGCAGTGTACCTCCGTCTTTCATTCATTCATTTATTCATTCGGTTCGTGATATTTGACACTTCACTCTGCGTAGTGCTGTGCTGACCCATATTTGCGGTGTTTGCCCTTGGTAGTGGATATCAGATATCCACTGCCAAGAACACTTAAACTACATATGCATATTGTATGTTAGTCAGCTATCAGGCAGAATGAGTGTACCTACCGATGAAATGTTTATATGGAGATACACATACGATTCGTCAGTATTGTTGGTGGGCAAAATCTTACGAAATAAATAAATGAGAAACGATCGTCATTATGGGATGCAGATGTGGTTCGTGTGAAGAGAGACCACCGTGGATGAATATGAGGTAGGATGATCTGTAGTGCGGTCACTACAGTATGAATTAAGTTTAAACTTGATAATCTCATGAGACAATTGATCAAAAGCTTTCGAGAAGTCTGTGTATACACAATCAACTTCTTGCCCACTTTCTAGGGAGCTTAAACATTTATTCAAAAAGAAAACTAGATTAGTAACAGTATACCGTTTCTGCATAAAACCATGTTGTTGGTTACAAATAATATTTTTACATATAAATGTCAAACTATCACATACAACTTGTTCGAACAACTTCGGAATGCAAGAAAGCTCAGAAATTGGTCTATAGTTGATAATATTGGTTTTATCTCCCTTTTTATATACTGGGGTTATAAATGCATTCTTCCAAACTGAAGGAAATTTACCTAATTTCAAAGATAATTCAAAAATATTACTCAGAGGAAGAGCTAAAATGGACATACATTTTTTTAATACAGCAGGTGGTATTCCATCAGGTCCCACAGAGTAGTCCTCTTTTAAATGTGACAAAAAGCTCAAAATTTGTTCACGCTCTATTGTAATATTGTTAAATGATACTTGAGGACAATTTCGTAAAAAATGAAAATAGTTTTCGTCAACAACTACAGGAGAATCAATGAAGAATTGCCTAAAATTACTTGCAAATCCCTCACAGATTTCAGAAGTTGTATTCAAGATTACGTCATTATAAATGAGGTTTACTGGATACCCGTCACATTTCTTTTTAGAATTTATGAATTTCCAGAAGTTTTTCGGGTCTAACTTCAAAGAACGCCCCATGGTTTCCAGATATTCGTTATAGAGTTCGAAAGAGAGTTTTTTGAATTCTTCAAAAAGGGAAATTTAAACTACTTGATTCTCTACCGTCATGAACCTTATGTATTTTTTCCAAGCCTTATTTCCTTTATTTTGGATACATTTCAGTTCTTTTGTGAACCAAGGATGACAAGAAGAATTGGAAGTAATAGATCTTTTTTTAGGAACTGTTTCATTAATGCATCTCATCAAAATAGAATAGAAGCTGGAGATAGTTGAGTCAAGATCATTAGAAATCGGTTGATTGTCTCCGAAACTTCAACAATATTGCGAAGGCGCTTATACTGTTGATACAAAAATCAATGATGTAGTTTCCCGTATTCGGGAAGGGGCTAGAGGTAAGCAAAAGATAGTGCACTGTGACCGGTTGCATTGATATAACGGTGATGGGAAAACTGGATTTGTTCGGGACGAACAATCGTACGAGGGAGCAATGTAACGAATTTTAAACAGTAACTGATTACTTTTGGATTCCGAACGGACTATTTTATACAAAACATAAGTACATGAAGTATGCTACAAGCCCCAACCTACAACTGGAGGAATGCTACAAATTCGAACCAAAACAACAACAGAAGTATTCAACAAACTACATACATATTCCCCTTGCGGGAGACTTTTTAAAAGTAGAAGACGCAAACCCAATAAGCCATTGGAAAGGAACTTGCTAGAACCGTTTGACTAGAACTTTCAAGGTACCTATATTTATAAAGCTTTAAACAAGTATAAATACCGGTCCACTTACTGCGAAACGGGAGAGTTTATTTTTGAAAGCTCAAGTGTAAAGTTGGTTGTAAGAAAAGATATAAGTTTGTAGTTGGTATACTTTTATTATAAGTGAAATAAAAAGGCGTTTAGTGTGTTAGAAAGAAAAGTAGTGTTTAATTAATTGTAAAGTAAATATTTTGAAGTCGTTAAAAAGGAGATATGTTTTATTTGTGAACCCGAGTGAAAATACTACAATATATATAAATAAAATGAACGAATGGATCGAACTAGCTGTTATGTTTAATCACATCGTATGCAAAAGATTTCTATTAAAAATCTAAATATATTTTTAAAGTCATTTTTTATTTAATTTTTTATATATAAAAAATTTCTATAATTTTTTTTTTGTACAAAAAATGGTAAAACAAATTTAAATATTTAATAATACAAGCTTAAAAACAAAAGATTAGATCGGCTTAATCAAAGTAAACATCGTTTAAAATTCTGAAATAAATACTTAAACTAATTTGAGCTAAACAAAAAGTACGCCATTTTATTTCTTGAATAAATTAGAATTTGTGAGAAATAAAATGCATGACTGGATCACGCAAACTTGCTCTTGTAGCTAACAACCTTAATGTAACTAACCGTTGAGGTTTAGTTAGTTAGGTGTAGTTATCC